>CM066288.1:4340310-4843551 GCA_033816765.1 Nothopassalora personata
CATCTTTCCCAAACCCCGACGAAGCCGCAAAGGCAGCCTCGGAAGCGATGCCGACTGCAGCAGTCATGATGCTGACTACAGTATTTCTCCCAGCCTGCGCAAGATGGAGCCACAAGAGCAGCTCCGGGAAGGCACTCGCCAGACTGGTCGATGTCTGGTTGCTGGGACTCGTGCTCTTCGCAATGTTGATGGCGGCCACTGTAGTCGCAAGTTCCAAGCCGCAAGCAATCTTGATATTCGCACTTGTTGGAGTGCCAAGGGCGTTGACGACGTGGGTGCCATTCGCTTTGAGCGGCCGGGAAATAGCAGGATCTCGACATGCGGGTACACTGAATAGCCTGCACAATGCTGCGATTTCTGCTTCGCAGACTCTGGCGGCTGCAATGTGCGCTTTCTTGTTCATGGTCGCCAAGCATTTCCATGTGGAGAATGAGACCGTGAGCGCAATGCTGCTAGCAAGCGTTGCCAGCCTCGTAGCTGCATGGAGAGCGACAGAGCTACGATCTGCTATCCTCGACACGGGGATAATTACAGAAGTTCGCTCGACTTGAACTTCATTATCCTGATCGCGGCTCTCCTGTAGAGACCTCACTTATCCCATAGACGGGGCGAACGTATGAACACCGGAGTTAGTAGAATCAGCCTTTCTGTTCCCGTGGACTGGAGGTCGGAATAAATATGTCGAAGATACAGCAAAAGTGCATAGCGGCTGTACCGCGGATCCAGGCGCCCCACGACCAAAAATTTTGCCAAAACATACAACACAGGGGATTCCCATATGCATACGTGTAGCAGCCCAGCAGCATGCCAAGTTAGGGCATTCCAGTAGGGTCAGCTTCCCGAGTGAGCCAAAGTCGATGTAAGCGGTCAAGTTCCTGGTTGGCGCACTCAAGGAGAACTTACCGAGGGAGAAGTGTTCGAGTTTTAGCTGCGGGTCGACTCTCTCCCTCCCGGGGTGCGAGAACAGAGCAGAGAGCAGGTATCCGTCCTCTGCAGTCGTGTCGTGGAGACCACCTGTCCCGGCCGGGCCTGCGCCGTGAGTCGTGAGAATGCGAAGTGTCTTGGGTTCGACAGCGTGCTGGAGCATGTAGCTCTATCCAATGAGATCCGACCGATCGTATATGGTTTTCAGTAGGCTTAGGCGTGTGAGGTGTTACCATTAATAGTCGGTCGAGGTCGAAGAAAGATGTCTCTTCCAGCATTGTCTGCTTCCGCGCGACGTAAAATGCATGTGGTCTCTAGTCGATGTACGTGCATCTCGAAGCTTCTCGGTAGGCCCGTGCGGCTTGCGATGCCCTTTGTTCACTGCTCTTCAAGAGATTTGGTCTCTTGTCGTAGTAGGTGGGTACGTGTGCTGCTGCTAACGAGCTATTAGGCCACAACGAAGGAGGTCAATGAGCCCAGGAATAGATACGCAAGGGTTGCAAATATTTGTCCTGCCGTGACAAAGGTTAGATAGCTGAAGAAGAGAGTAGTTGCTGGCGCATGCAGAGCATAGAGCATGGCGGTAGCCTGAGCCGAAGAAAGGAAAACGGGGCCCTAAGTGGTAAAGTCCTTTCTTTGCCTTGACCGCTCCTTTATACAGTGGCAAATGCTGCAGCTGGAAAGTTGTAAGATACAAGTTCTCCCTCCCGCCGGATGATATGAACGTCGTTCTACAGTCAACGCAAGGAAATGGCCCTCGGACAGAGCATGCGATAACTGCACTTCGACATTCGACTTTACAACCCCGCCATCTATGTTCGTTTCGATAAGAGAGGAGTTGATTACTCCTTTGGTGCTGGACCACTTTGCACGGCACCTGGGCCCTTGTAGTCTGGGTTGCCGACCCAAGTGATGGGCTCGATCTTGTTCTCCTAAACGGCGAAGTCGTGTCAGTTGTTTTCGATGGCAGCTGCTGCTTGCTGAGAACCATAGAGTCCACTGCCGGCCAGTCGTGGCACAACGGTATCGAGCTGGTGCTCACCTTGAGGTATTCGTTCGTGGCCTCTTGCCACTCCTTGTTCATTGTGCGTGGTGCGCCCTTTGCGAAGTAACGAGTAGCGCCGAAGATGACACTTGCTACGGCGACACCAAGGAAGGTGTACATAAAGACCTTGGTGCCCTCGCCTGGCGGAGGAAGAGCACGTGGGCCGTGTGGGCCGAAAGCGATCCAGTAAGCTATCGAGGTATCTTGTCAGCACGTCTTTCTGTGACGAATCGCACGCATTCCCCATATTGTGCCTCCTTCATGTCGTGTGCCCCGGCGTTTTCGCGGATGTTCTCCCGGCCGCTTCACACCACCAACACATGCTCAATGCCATTCTCCTTTACTTCTATCGGGGGCATTCACGTACCAGCCTTCTTCTCCTGCAGCGTGAGCTCATTCCAGTCGACCTTCATACGATCCCGCAGAGCCATCCACAGATCGGCCTGCTCCTGGGGCGGCATGGCCTCCCATCTCTTCTCAATGTTTGCGAGGGTTGGGTTGGAGATGGCGTGCGCGCATCGCACCTGCTGCTGAGGGTGTGGTTTCCGCGAGAGAGGTGTGAGCGCGGCGGCGGCGGTGCGTGTGGTCTGCACTGCGGCAGGAAGACGGATCGCTGTTCGCAGCATTGTAGCAATCGATTGAGAGGAGCGGAGAGATCAAAGAGGGTGGTGGTGGTGGTGGTGGTGGTGGTGGTGGTGGTCACGGACTGACGAGGGCCCCAGTCGCAGCTGTCGGCCGTGTAGAAGGAGATGGGTGATGTGGACAACGCGCTGGAGCTCGCAATGGCAGTGATGATGATGATGTTGCCCTGAGAGAAGTTGAAAGCTCAAGCATAGCCATACTGGGCCAATCGGACTCACGGCAAATGCGTGACGGTATTTTCCGATCGCGCCGATGCTCACAATGTTTGTCCTGTCCTCTGCCGGGCTGCTTCACACATATACAATCCTTTGTGATGACCATCTGCGCGGCTGGAGCACAACTACATCCATCCATCGCTCCCTCATCGCTCTTCTTGCTGCACTGCTGCATCTCTGGTCATCGCAGTCTTCGTACAGCACGCATGCTTGCCCTTGTCAGGGTAAGCGAACCAGACACGCGACGATGATTACACGAAGCCTGGCCACCATGAATAGAACTGCAGTACAGTACATGCGCAGCATCACAATGTTCAGCAGAATCACCACCACAGATCTGCCACACGGTGAGCCATTGCTACATGATCTTGACCACAGCCCCAGGCTGCCAGAAATGTCGTGGTAGTCCTCGGGGTCCGACGTGACATCGGAGTCGGTTCTGTGAGAGAGGGCGACTTGCGACCATGTAGACAAGTTGAAGGCCCATACTTCTCTGATTCTTTGTCTCTTGTGCGTCGTAACTAGACAGCTGATATTTAGCCACTGACACAGCGCATCATTCGTCTCCAGAATACCGACCATGGGCGACATCAGTGCTACTCAACCAACCTGGCAGGACATCGCAGCTCGGAAGCGAAGCCAGCGAGATGCTCACATTCCAGTTGAGTGGCGGATCGATGCAGCCAAGTATGAAGACCTGAAGAATCTGCTTCACGTACCGCGGGACTG
Organism: Nothopassalora personata; assembly: GCA_033816765.1. Classification (NCBI taxonomy): domain Eukaryota; kingdom Fungi; phylum Ascomycota; class Dothideomycetes; order Mycosphaerellales; family Mycosphaerellaceae; genus Nothopassalora; species Nothopassalora personata. The sequence continues at coordinate 4,343,866 of CM066288.1, forward strand.
TGGTCTACTCAACGACCGGGAGCTCAAGATCACCGAGCAGCACGATGCCATTGCCATTGTCGAGAAGGTACGGGATGGCATCTATACTGTGGAAGATGTCATCACTGCGTTTTGCAAGAGGGCCGCGATCGTTCAGCAAGTGGTTCGTCTGGCAGCTTTTCATGCACGTAGCGGAAGACTCACACTGCAACACAGACGAACTGTTTGACCGAGATCATGTTTGCAGAGGCCATTGCTACAGCAAAAATAATGGACGAAGATCGCCAGCGAAATCCTACCAAGCCACTGCCGCCGCTTTACGGCCTTCCCATTTCACTCAAGGACGGCTTCAAGATACCGGGATATGATGCGACTATTGGTTTCGTTAGCCTCGTAAATCAGCCAGCTACCACTTACAGCGCCCTTCCCGCACTGTTGAAAGACCTTGGCGCTGTGTTCTATTGCAAGACCAATATTCCGCAGACACTAATGTCAGCGGACTCGCACAACAATGTGTTCGGCCGTACGCTCAATCCCCACAACACTGTGATGACTCCCGGTGGCTCTTCCGGCGGCGAAGCAGTCCTGATAGCTATGCGCGGATCTGTTCTAGGACTATGCACAGATATTGCTGGGAGCGTGCGCATACCCGCAGTATGTAATGGGATTTACGGCTTCAAGGCATGTGCTTCCGTCATTCCTTACGCGGGTCAACAAAGCCCAGCAAGCCCTGGCATCCCAGGAGTTCTTCCTTCAATCGGACCTGTGGCAACAACTTCGCGTGCATGCGCTTTCTTGCTCGAGAATGTGATGAAGGCCGAGCCTTGGAGGTACGACGGCACAGTCCTTCACCTGCCGTGGCAGAACTTCCGTCCAAACTCCTCGCAGCCTCTCCGAATTGGTCTCATCGAGGACAACACCATGCATACACCTTCGCCTCCCATTCGCAGAGCACTCCGTGAAAGCGCCGACAAGCTCCGCCGCGCAGGGCACGAGATCGTTGCAATCTCGCTCGAAGACTTCAACATTACCCAGACAGTCGATGAAAACTGGGAGATGTACGGTCTGGACGGTTCTCAAGTGGCGAACAAACTTCTCTCCTCGTCAGGCGAACCCGTAGTACCCTCGGTCGTCAAAGCAGCGCTCCTGGACAAACCCGCCAAAACCCTCGATGAGATCATGAGTCTAAACTTCAGACGCCTCATCGCACGGAGCAAATTCAGCAAGCTGTGGACACAGCACAACGTCGACACTATCATGCTCCCGCCAAGCGCACACACCGCCGTGCCGATCGATGAGTGGTATAGTGTGAGCTATACATCGTTGTTCAACTACCTGGATTGGCCGGCGACGGTGCTGCCAGTGGGAACTGTAGGCAGTGCAGACGTTGTGGATGAGGGAGCGAAGTATGGATCGAGGGATGAACATGTCTACAAGACGTATACGGGGCCTGAGGACTATGCTGGACTGCCGACTAGTATTCAGTTGGTGGGGCAGCCGCAGGAGGATGAGAAGCTGGCGTGGTATGCGCAAGTAGTTGATAGAATCTTGCAGTCTGAGGAGTAGAAATGGCATAGCCTGTAATTACGGCTCTGTACACCTCCAGCGCTGCGCTCAAGCTCATGCTCGAGGCCTTCTGGTCGCAGCCCAAAGTTGTGGACGATCTCTTCATGGAAAGCCGGTGGGTGCCTCAGTTTCGGCCCCCAAACGCTCCCCAATCGTCATCGCCTGCGCCACGCGGGGCAAAGCAGGCAAACACCACCACATGCATACCACAAAGGTACTGACTGTAATCATCATCCACCTCGACATGTAATTCCTCTCCCGCGGCGACTCCCTCCACCACCATAGCCTTCACGACCCACCATGCCTTCAACACCACCACCACCACCTGCTGCTGCTGCAGACGCAGCGACCTCCCCTCCCAGCCCGCCCTCCCCCACCGCCAGCTTCTACGACATGAGCGACGACGAAGAGTCCGAGTACCGAGCCGTAGGCCACAGCACCACGCGCAAGGGCGTGAAGTTGTTGTATGCGAAGAGTAAAGTCTACATCCACCCGACACCCAGTGCGAAAGATAATGTCGCGGGCTATATTGCGTTGATGCAGCAGAAGCCGGGCGAAACAGAACAGCAACCTACCAGTCCTGGTAGCATTACAGGCAAAGCACGATCGCGCGCATCGTCAGATCTCCTGCTGGCTTGGGTACCCGAAAGTGGGTTGGGCGATTCAGCGGAGAAGTACACGAAAGTTGAGAATGCTTCTATCGATGGGGATGAACCGAAGGTATCGGTTCTGGTTCCACGGCCGCCCGTTGTGACGACGCATAGTGAGGGGTTGGGGACGTATGCGTTTGCGATTCCTGTCGGTGATGTGTTTAGTATTTTGGTTAGGCCGCCGAGTACTGGGTGGTAAGTGCTTCCTGTGAGACATTGAGCGGTGACTTGGATCTTGGAGGGGTGGGGGAGGGGTGTAGTGCATGACGCGCTGCACTCTGATGTTCTCACTGCTTCTGTGGGACTGTAGCTAACACCTGTGGTAGGTGGTTTGGCAGTGTTGTGGTCAATTCCCGAGCAGGCGACAGCTTTCCGGCACTCTTCTTTCATGATTCGGAGTGTCAGAGTACGATTGCGCAGCGAAAGAAGTTGCAGCGAGAGAATTTCAGCATCGAGGGCAAAGAAGGTGGCATATTCTGGGGTGGTGATCAGTTGCTTGAATGGTTGAAGAAATACGTCGGAATCGAACGATCAGCGCAGGAGCCTAGCATATACTTGGTCGATCCGAACGATGCAGACAAGCTGTCATTTGGCAGTGGAGGCAAGCCTACTCCCGACAAGGTGCGAAACGTATTGGAAGGCAAGCACAAAGACGAGCCGTCGAAACAGAAGCAGAACCAGGACCCTGTTATGGCTGCTTTGAAAACGGCTAGGTTCAATTTCATGGAGAAGATGGCGCAGGTCACGACCTTTACAAGGAGAACAGCCCAGGCTGTGGCCGAGAACAAGAACCTCCCACCGCAGGTTAGGCGGCTGATGCAGAACCCGCAGGTACAGACTGTATCGGATGAATTCGACTCGGCGAGACTGTATCTTGCAAGGTGGGCGATGGGCATTGCTGAACAATCAGAGAAAGAGAGGAACCAACGGATATGGACAGCAAAGGATATATTGGAGGTTGAAGACAGCGAACTTGGGCAATTCGAGCTGCTGGATGCCGAAGGACTGAATCTCGCAGACAAGAGGAAGCCTGTGACACTATCGGAGTGGAGTGGCTTCTTCAATTCAAGAACGGGACGACTGGAGAAGACTCCAGATGAGGTCAAAGAACGAGTCTTCCATGGCGGCCTCGATCCCCATGACGGTGTACGGAAAGAGGCTTGGCTGTTTCTGCTTGGCGTATACGAATGGGACAGCACCAAGGAGGAGCGGCATGCTAAGATGAACAGCCTTCGCGACGAGTACATTCGCCTGAAGGGTGCTTGGTGGGAGCGTATGGTCAACGAGGGTGGTACGCTGGAAGAGCGTGAGTGGTGGAAGGAGCAGAAGATGCGCATCGGTAAGTCATCTGTCTTGCTACAGCATCCTACTGCTGCTGATACCTGTACTGACCGAGCCATTCATGGCGCAATAGAAAAGGACGTGCACCGCACTGATCGACATCTTCCTCTGTTTGCCGGCGAGGATATTCCACACCCCGATCCAGACTCGCCATTCGCAGAATCCGGAACGAATGTACACCTTGAGCAGATGAAGGATATGCTCTTGACATATAACGAATACAACCGCGATCTCGGATACGTCCAGGGCATGTCTGATCTTCTCGCACCGATCTATGCCATCGAGCAAGACGATGCAGTGGCCTTCTGGGGGTTCACGAAGTTCATGGAGCGAATGGAGCGAAACTTCCTACGAGACCAATCCGGCATGCGGCTACAACTGCTTACCCTTGATCAGCTCGTCCAGCTGCTCGATCCGAAGCTGTACGAGCACTTGGCCAAAGTCGACAGCACCAACTTCTTCTTTTTCTTCCGCATGCTATTAGTCTGGTTCAAGCGCGAGTTTGAATTTGAAGACATCCTTCGAATGTGGGAAGGTCTCTGGACAGACTACTACAGTAGCAACTTCCACCTATTTCTCGCGGCCGCTATCCTGGAGAAGCACCGAAATGTCATTATGGAACACTTGAAGGGCTTTGATGAAGTGCTCAAGTACGTCAATGAACTCTCCGGCACAATCGACCTCAATTCCACTTTGGTCCGATCAGAGGCACTGTTCAGAAAGTTCCAACGAATGGTTGAGGCCATTGACCGCAAGAGTAACTTTCCAATTCCAACTGTTCGACAACGCCTACCACAGCCACCGTCCCCGGCTGGACACTCAAGGCAAGACTCGTCATCGGGTGCTCAAGCATCTGGACGAGAGCGTAGTGCAGGAGAGGCTGTTGCAGCAGGTATTGGCGCTGAGAAGGAGAAAGTAATCTCGCCGGAACTGAGGCTACTTCTAAGTCGAGAGATCCCAAAGCTGGATAAGCAAGAGGTGAAAGACCACGGTGGCGGAATAGGAAGCTAAAGCAAATCAACAATGTCAATCCACGGCGAGATGAGTATGACAAGATAGGCATAGCATGACATGAGATTCTGGGGGTGGCGAGGCGCCAGGAGTTTTTCACTTGCAGGTATGGCAAGGCCAGGCAGGCAGGCAGGCAGGCAGGCAGGCAGGCAGGCAGGCAGGCAGAACAGACCACATCTTTCTTACACAGCATGCCACGAGACATGCAACTCAAATCAGAGCAAAACAATCTCTCATCACTCATAACAACATGAAACCAATCCATCTCCATAGAATAGATGACCTCAATTCAACATCGGAAACCCACTCTCCATACCCTTCAACACCTCCTCCAACTCCTCCCTCAACTCTCTCACCACCTCTGCCCACAGCTGCCGACCTGCATCCACTACGTGTACCAAGTCGGCTCCGGAATTTCCCCCAAAAGCTGATACCGTCCAACCTCCCGCTTCTTATACGCCACCGGGTCATGCAGCGAGTGCGTCCTCACGTCGCGCCAGTATCGATCGAAGCCATACTTCTTGCCCGTGGCGCGAGCTCCTAGCATCTCGAAGATGCCGCTGGTTACGGCCAGACCGGTATCGGTCGTGACGACTTTGGCGTGCGCGACGAATGCTGCGACTTCGCCGCGGCGGAGGGCGGAGATGGAGGCTCGGTTGTTGGGTTTGGTGCTGCTGCTGTCGCTGCTGCTGCTGTGGCCGTTTGTCGGGGATTGAGACTCGGCGGGGAGGGATTGGAACGAGGCTGTGGTGGAGATGGTGTAGGGGGGGTTTGTCTTATTTAGAGGTCCCGTCTCGTCGATGCCGTTGGCGAGGTAGTTGGGGTTGGCTCTCTTGGCGGCGAGGGAGGGGTCGACGACAGAACCGTACTGGCCCGCTTCGCGGTAGAGGTTGGCGATTTCGGCGCCGGCGCGGTCGGTCAGGGCGTCGGCGGCTGCGAGGTGGGCGCGGTATTCGCCGTAGCGTTCGAGGATGTACCATTCATCGGTGGCTTTGTCCTTGTTGTCGCCGCCGTAGGGCCAGGCGCGGGTGGAGTTGACGGTGTATTGGGATGCTGCGCCGAGGGCGCCTTGGGCGATTCCGAGGTAGAAGTTGGAGAAGACGAGTTGGATGGTTGGGAGGAGCAATGAGGCGAAGGGGATTCCGAGGACTTCTTGGACGGGACGCTTGGATTGTGCGTCCCAGCCTAGGGCGTCGCTCCAGGGAACGCGCACGTTGTCGATTTTGACGCCGCCGGATTCGGTGAGGCGGAGACCGACGTTGTCCCAGTTGTGGAGGAAGCTGATGCCGGGTTGGACGGTCTTTACGAAGGTGAAGATGTGGTCTTCTGTGCCGTCGAGAACACCTTCGAGGACTGTGAGGTCGGAGATGACGCCTCCAGTGTTGAAATTCTTGAAGCCGTTGAAGACGATCTCATCGCCCTCGCTGGAGATCTTGAGATCGGAGTCTCTTGGGTTGACAGCACCGCCAACAAAGTAGTTGTTCTGGATGATGACCTGCTGGACGCTGTCCTGCTGCTCGTCTGTGCCTACAACGTTGGCAGTGGTCGACCACAACAAGTGGTATCCCAACAACATGCCGAGGGAACCATCACCCTTTGCAACCTCGCGGATGACCTTGTAGCCCGTCTCCCAGCTCTGTTCGCCGCCACCATACTTTTGGGGTCCAAGGACCTTGAGAAGGCCAGAAGACTTTAGGAGAGAGACTTCAGCACGTGGAGATTTGTTGTCGATGTCACGCTGCGCTGCATCTTCAGCCAGTATATCGGCGACTTCCTTAGCTCGCTGTATCCATCCTTGCTGAGTGGTGGGGAGTCCTTGCTGTTGGAAGCGCTCGTGATGCTTGTTGTAGACGCTTGGATCGGTGGATTCCCGTGCTTGGGTCGACATGTTCGCCTAGTTTATGAGATGCAACCTGCTTGAGAAGAGAGGAAATTACCCACCTACAGAAACAGGACAACTACCGGGTTTATAGGTCCCACCGAGAGCTCTGCGAACGCACTCCTACCGAGCATGTTGTGTATCCATCGCCAATGATGTTCAGCAATGGACGATGGCGTGCTCAAACAGCTCCGTTGTAGGCTCAGGCACGACGGAACTCTAAATATCACGACTGAGGGTCTAGTACATTTGGAGGAATTGCCGAGCATGGTCGAAGCGACGTGCCGGAGATTGCTCTTCTTGTTGCTGAGGTTGTGCAAGGCTGCGAGACTCTGCTTGGAAGGTTGTTGTGAATTCAGGTCGTGAAGTGCCTCGGCAGGGAAAGTGCAAGTACCGAGCGAAGCGGGGTCCAGCGGCAGATCTGTGCTCAGTGAAATATTGTGATGAGAGGCATTATCTCTACCTCGTGAGAATAGAATCGCTCGATGCTGTACCGTTGCTCTATGCTAGCAAGCCATGATCGCCGCTGATTCAGCTCCTTAGCCTACGTGGTCCGTTCTGAACCACGGAAGCATGAGGTCGACAGCAGCAGATGGAACAGCAATGGCCGCAGATAGGCTGACATCTGCTTCATAGAGAGGTGTTGTAGAAGGTGGAGGCTGTAATAAGCTGGAATCGGATCTCCCAGCTCCGCCCACCATTCAATGTCGACAGTGAAGGCCAGACGGTGGTTGTGCTCACGCCAGGTGTGCTTCATTCATCCGTATCTTCACCTTCCATGTCTTCGCCCATTTCCTCCACCTTGATCATACGGATTGCCGCCACTCTGATACGGCTGATTGTAAGGGTTTCGAGCCGCAGCCTGACCCGCAGCAGATGTATTACTTCCGGGACTTGCAGACCTCGCTCCACCCCATAGTCGCGCCTTCAGCCTCTCTTGCGCCGATCCACCGGCCACTCCACCGCTCGCATTGGGCGGACTTGGTTCTGCTACCCGGCCTGCGGGTCGACTGGACGCTGGTTGCGCATTTATGCTCTGATAGCTGCCTGCACGTTGCGAAGGCAGTGGTCGAGCCTGTGGTGGTGCTAGTGATGAGTTCCCGGTTGGTGCTGCAGCATTTATAGGTCTCCTAGCATTCCGAAGGCTTTGTGGTTGCATAGGCGCATTGTTCTGTGCTGGTGTGTCCCAAAGGTCGCTCAAGCTGGCTCGGCTTTCTCCTTGGTTTTGAACATTTCCGTACTGACTCTTCCCGCCGGCGCTGGTGAAGTAACCAGACTGCTGTGCGTACGTTTGCGGCGTGGTTGCGCGCTTCTCGTGCGGGTCAGGTGGTAGCCATTGTGGGTAGGGCCGACCTTTCTCGGTGTAGTATGCGCGCAGGACTCGACAGATGTGCGTATCGTCCTCAGTGTCGCCGTCGTCTTCGCTGGACAGGAGTGTCCGTCGCAGAATGTTGTACTTTGACGTTGTGTGCGTCAGTAGATTGGATAGGTAGGACGACATGGTTGTGTAGTGTCAGGGAAGAGAAGCCCTTACATACCATGAAAAGGCAACCCGCGTCGTGGCTGAAGCTTTCACTGTGGCACAAGGTTCAAACCTTCACGCTGCAACTTTCACGCATAGCATCACCAGGGAACGGAATGCGTTGCTCAATGCAAGCAGCAAATATAGCACACCTCATCTTGTGATCTTACAGCAGGTAAGGGCGGCGTCGTAGGCTTTTCAAAAGCCGCAGTTGCACGGCAAAGGGTGGTCTCTCACTCGCGCAGCTCTCTTCGAGCAAGTACTTATCTTAGCGTTTCCATACCATGTTCTAAAGAGTCCGTGAGCAATGGAGCAATGGAGCAATGCAAAGCATTCACTACAGCCGCAGACGACATGTTCGCTTGAGTTGTCGCCTCTCCTCGCAGAAGTGTTGCTATTGTGTTGCCAACCCATCCGACCCAGGCCGCTCTTTCAGCAGAACGGGATCTATGGTCACATTCCGAATTGCAGACTTGGTTGAACTGGGAAGCAGCTCCCATGTCAACATCATCGTCTGTGGCATCGTGGCATCATTCCGAACTTCGACGTTGACTCGGACAGGCGAAACCAATTCTCACCGCGCTGGGCCTCGATCGAAGTGACGCAACGCATGCGTCTCGCCTTCGCCTTACGTGCTCGAAGACACTCTTCGACCGGCAACTCCCGCTTTAACGCCGTGTCGCTCAGGTTTGGATTTGAGACTGAGTCCATAGTGGATGATTCATACCACTCTTGCATCATCTTAGGAGTCTAGTGATCAATGATACCACTTGACGTGTTGTCTCCAAGTCGCGCATGTCTGCGGCTTCTGATCGTTGCCATCGCATCATGTCTCGCTCTGGTTCTCGTGGTGTTGCAAGCATGTCGTTTGTGACTACATCCTTGGCAAGAACAAGAAGTAACTCACGGCGTTGCGGTTTCACCACCGCCAGCGAGGAATCGTGGTCGTCGGAGCGTGGTTCTTTCCGCTATAGAGCCGTGCTGGAATCGAGGGAGAGTGCGAAAGCGGCAGCAATTTCCGGCCTCGATCCGACTGCACCACTGCAAGCATTACAAGGATCCATTTCGTCAGGCGTTGCGATCCTGCTGGTTACGCGACGCGTCGTGCTGCAGCCCAGCTCGTACGGTCCTCAATTATGATGTGAGTGATTGTGTGAGCTCTCCAGAGCTCTGCCACATCGAGATTGGCGGGCAACGTCGAGGTATAACATCCTCTGTGCACTCCGCTTTATCCTAACAGCAAGAGCGGGTCTGCCTCGCTTCGAAGCGTGTAGCAACATACTCAATTGGGCTGTAAACCGACGGGAAGCTTACCGTGCGCCTCAAGCGACGCCCGAGAACTCATGTTCCGCAATAGATCCAGCGCTCTCGACGCGCAAGGAGCAGAGGTCGTCTGGTCAGGCCAACCAAGATTAGATGAAGAGGGACGAGGCAGGTGGGGTCGAGCAACAATTCGTGACCCTGCTTGCCTGCTGCGATCGGGCGCTCCTCTCCGTCTAGCAGAGGTACAAGCAGAGCTTTTCTTGAGCTCCCCAAAGCTGGGCATGCGGTACATACAGTGCATCATATATATAATAAGACGAGCTGTCGTCGGGGTCGTTCTTGCCGCGAAAACAACAGCTAGTTCATCGCTGCTGCCGCTGCGTCCGAGATCACACTGCCCACAAGCAACGGCAAGTCCTTCCCCCGCAATGACCCGCCTTCCTGAATTAGCCCTGTCGGCTCGATGGAACGAATGGAGCTAATAACACGCATCACAGCTCTCCTCCGCCGCAGCTCCCGCGTTGCAGCACAGCTACCGAAGCTAGCCGTGCGTACAAAAACAACTTCCAACCACTTTCAATCTCTGTGACCATCAGCCAACACTCTCCGCGCTTTCAAAATGGTATTTGCACGATCAGCCCTTCGCGCCGTCCGCCCAGCGAGCTCTCTGCTCAGCCAGAGAGCCGGCCCCGCATTTGCTGCCCGCAATGGCATGGGAGGCGTCAGAACGCTGACCGCAACCTCTTCACAACAGGGCAAAGTTCTTATGGTCCTGTACGATGTGAGTAACCATTGTCTACAGCTCCAGCCCACATGCAATCGCTGACAGCAGCTTCCAGGGCTTTGAGCACGCCAAACAAGAGCCAAAGCTGTTGGGCACCACCGAGAATGAGCTTGGTCTCAGGAAGTGGATTGAGGACCAGGGCCACACTCTCGTGACCACCTCCGACAAGGAGGGCGCGAACAGCAAGTTCGACCAGGAGCTCGTCGACGCCGAAGTCATCATCACCACGCCGTACGACCTCCCAATGGCCGTTGACCGAGCTGTTCCAAGCTGACAATCGCCCAGATTCCACCCAGGTTACCTCACCGCTGAGCGTCTCGCCAAGGCGAAGAACCTCAAGATTGCCGTCACTGCTGGTATCGGTTCCGACCACGTCGACCTCAACGCTGCCAACAAGACCAATGGCGGTATCACCGTTGCCGAGGTCACTGGTTCCAACGTTGTCTCCGTCGCTGAGCACGTTGTCATGACCATCCTTGTCCTGGTTCGCAACTTCGTCCCAGCACACGAGCAGATCGCTCGCGGTGACTGGAACGTCGCCGAGGTCGCCAAGAACGAGTATGATCTCGAGAACAAGGTCGTCGGTACCGTCGCTGTTGGCCGTATTGGTGAACGTGTGCTTCGCCGTCTGAAGCCATTCGACTGCAAGGAGCTCCTCTACTTCGACTACCAAGCACTTTCACCGGAGAAGGAGAAGGAGATTGGCTGCCGAAGAGTCGAGAACCTCGAGGAGATGTTGGCACAGTGTGATGTGGTCACCATCAACTGCCCACTCCACGAGAAGACCCGCGGTCTCTTCAACAAGGACTTGATCTCCAAGATGAAGAAGGGTAAGTTCAGGACCGTCCTTTCGTGCATCGTGAAGCTGGCTAACAAATTTTAGGCTCGTGGCTCGTCAACACCGCCCGTGGTGCCATCGTCGTCAAGGAGGATGTCGCTGCTGCTCTCAAGAGCGGTCATCTCCGTGGTTACGGTGGTGATGTCTGGTTCCCACAGCCAGCACCAAAGGACCACCCACTCCGATACGCCAACTACGGTCCATTCAACTCCGGCGGTAACGCCACCGTCCCACACATGTCCGGTACCTCGCTCGACGCACAATCCCGCTACGCAAATGGTGTCAAGAACATTTTGCAGTCATACTGGAGTGGCAAGCACGACTACCGCCCAGAGGACCTGATCGTCTACAAGGGTGACTACGCCACCAAGGCATACGGTGAGCGTGAGAAGATCAAGCAGGCCTCTTAGATGGTGGACGCTGTGGCTGGTCATTAGCCACTTTAATGTGGTATGTGTAACATGTTTCAGCAGCGAGAGTAAAGGATACCTTTTTACGATTTACCAACAATGCTGTGTCACGACCCAAGTTGGTGGCTGTGCTTCAGCCATTGACTGAACTGATCATTCGAGCATGTGATGCTGTACCACTGAAACGTGTTCGTACTGCTCGTTTCAGCCTCATGAGGCGCACCATCTCGTATCACGTTGTTTAGATCCCGGACACGTGCAGGCAAGGATCGCCTTTTCCGTCTGATGCACGATGAAAGTACACCGCCAACGCGAAATTCTGTAAGCGCGGACATGGCGGTTGAGGCCGGCTACTGCCGAACAGAATAGATTGAAACACAAGCTGTATCGCATGGCCGTGAACTTTCAGCCCGAACATTGATTAATCTATTCCCTGTCGAAAGTTGCGTTGGCGAGTTGGTGCAAAAGCGCAAAAGGTGGGGATGATGGCTTCGAGAAAAGATGCCTCGTGGAAGCGCAGTACGCCAAGTCCACAAGCCCTTGTCCCGTATTAGGAAACTGCTAGGCTGTACTCGTTTTTAGCGTATTCGCTCAGGCGGCTCGAAATAGATCAAAATCCTTCGGTGTAGTCAGACGTCTGTTGCACTCTACGTCTGCCATACCGTGATGCTTCAGTCTGCCGATTCGCCCGCTAGCTCGAGGCAATACAGTTTGGCTGAGAGACGGTGCTCGTCGGGTCAAGCTAGAGAAGCAGTGTGGCAGAGATAGCGGATGATGCTGCAGGTACGGAATTAGGTGAGGACTGTACGACCCTTTGCTCATGACTGTCTGCGCCGAGCACTGCAAGCCCGGGAAAGTATGGTATCATGGCCTGGAGGAGGGAGCTGCTGTTGGCCTATATAGAGACCACACCAGACCAACCATCGAACCTTTTTTCTTGCATCATCAGCAACAAGAACAACACCACACCAATCAACAGTTCAGGTTTCCTTTCTACTATTTCCTTGGTCCTCATCAGTCCCTTCACATATAACAAGGATCGACACCAGCAACAAATATTCGAGACCGACAGCAACATCTTCAAGCAGTACGCCAAATTCTCATTGTCTCTTACTGTCCCTCTTCGGACCCAACCTTTCTTATTTCCTATCTCCTTCTATCAAACACCAGAAAGACATTTCACAATGGGTCGTGGAGGCTACAACTAAGCATCCCTTTTTCGTATTTCAAGAGGACCTCTGCAAAATCATCACATTGCAACGGAACCAGCCACAAGCAAGAGCAACAACAACAACAACAACAACAACAACAACAACAACAGATTATACACCACCATATTCTTAACCAACACCACTACAATGACTTCTCAGGACGACGGCAGAGGGTCCGCAGCACTGCATCCCAAGATGTCTTCGACAGTCGCTAACCCTTGTTCCAGTGGCTACAACGCTCCTAATCAATAGAACGCACACAGCACACGACATTGCTGGACAATGCTCGAACACACCCCTTCTTCGGCCAACGAGCTAGCCTCCGGCGCCACATTCGCACTGGTGGTCTTTTTCCTATTCCTCGTATTCGACGCCACTCCATTTCTCATCACCGACAGACACACCTTCGACATAGCATTTTCTAATGCACGGCGCGGACTTTTGCGAGCGATATGATGTGGATTGATGAGCGTTTGAGCGGTGCTTGTCAGCGTTTTGTGATGAGCGTTGCAGCGAACAGCATCCGGACGGAGTTGAATCAAAGCGATAAGGGCATTTACAAGGAGTTCTCTGGGGTTTCATGGGAGAAGATTTTTCTTCTTAGACGATAGAATTCGACAGCAATGTCTGCGGGATTCGGGTGGCAGGAAGTCTATCAGCATTTGATATCCCATAGCGGGTCGATTGGGAGGCTCTGTGCTCGAAAATAGCGATTCATGCATACCAAAAAACTTCATACCAATCACTTCCCAACACAGAACTTCTCAAAGACCACTCCCAACACCTCTTCCACATCACCAGCTTCGCCCTTGCCCGTGATCTTCGCAAGACACTCAGCCGCACCCCTCAAATGCTCCGCAGCAACCACAATATCAGCTTCTGCCTGCCCATCAACTGCCGACCTCTCACCATCATCCCGCGCACCTTCAACTTCCGCAATAAACGCGTCAAGATGACCGACACAGTCTTCCAGGAGAACTCTATGTCGTTCACTGGCCCCCAAAGATTCCTGCCAGATCGACACGTCAGGATCCGACGCATCAGCAGGGGTCAAGGCTGCCGTCAGCCTCCTGAACTGCCCCATTAGGCCTTGCAGGAACGCTTGGATTCCTCCCGGATCTGATGGACCCGGCGCAGTGGTCTGCTGCGCGGCCTTGCAGGAGATCATACGAATGGAGGCTCTGTCTAGGTTCGGAAATTCATGCAGCACTGCCTTTGTTGCGTTTTCGTTGTTGGTGTTGGAGAGGTCGGATTTGTTGATAACGACCATAACGTTGTTCTTGGATCCGATGAGTTCTCTTGCCAAGGCGCAGACTTCGGGATCAAAGTTGAGGTTTGTGTGGCCTTCGTTGTTGGTCTCGAAGCTGAGAACTACAATGACCAAGTCACTCTCGGTAGCCTTCGCTTTAGCGCGGCGCATGCCTTCGATCTCGATATCGTTGATACCTTCCAGATTCTGATGGCTTTTGAGCGCAGATTTCGCTGCCTGGCGGAGGCCTGCAGTGTCGCCGAATCGACAGAAATAGCCACCCAAATCCAACCCGATCTCTACAATGTCTCTCGTGGTGCCGGCCTGCTGACTGACTATTGCAGCTTCTCGTCCGATGATGCGATTAAGTAAAGACGACTTGCCAGAATTTGGCGCTCCCAGAAGAGCAACGCTGATGCCATGACGGAGTAGTTCTCCTCGGACGGCGTTCTGGCTGTGCACCTGCAATGCACCTTTGAGGATGTGGACCTGTGCTGCCACAGAAGCGCAAAGCTCAGCAGGACTTTCATCAAAGTGCTGATCCTCGCTGAAGTCAATCAAAGCTTCAAGCTCTCCACGAGCGTACAGAAGCTGCTGACGCCACTGCGCGTATTGCTTTGCCAGGGCTCCGGTAGTGCCACGAACAGACAACCTTCGCTGTTGCTCAGTGTCCGCTGTAAGAACATCACCAAGTGCTTCGACTTGTGTTAAATCCAGGCGGTTGTTCATGAATGCTCGCCTTGTGAACTCTCCAGGCTCAGCATAGCGGATATCTTTTGGGGAATTATTTTCACATCGAGCAATTGCTGCAAGTACAGCTTTGACGATCGCAGGCCCACCATGGACGTGAAGCTCGAGTATATCCGCGCCAGTGACAGTCTTCGGTGCTGGAAAATACAGCACCAAGGCGCTCGGATCGAGCATGCTCTCCTTGCTAGCGTTCTTCCCAGGTTCGTACAGGCTGCGTACAGCCGCTGTCCTTGGCTTTGGCAGAGCCTTCCCCGGGCACAGTAGCCGGTAGATGTCTAAGCATGCAGATCCAGATATGCGGATCACTGCAATGGCGGCGCGTCCTGGTGCTGACGACAGTGCATATATCGTTGGCTCATCGAAATCAAGACTGGCACCACTACTGAAATGAGGGCGCGCAGTACAATCATCTGGAAGTTGTGCTGTGGCCAATGGCCTTCGTGAACGGACGCTCGATGGCCATAAAGTGCTCTCATCCTGTCCGCTGGTGCTGCTTAAAGCCTTGCGACTGCTCCATCGACAGCATATGAGACCTGGAGTCGTGCATCTCGAACTCAACGACCAATTGAAAGCAGCTGCAGCCCGACATGCAGCCACAGTAGTTCGCATAGATTGTCTTGGTGGTAATGAATGTGGCAGAAGAAGAAGCTCGGCAAATATTGCCAAAGCTCGAGCGCATCTCTAGCGTGTCGACAGGGGTCTAGTCCACGTGGTAACACTACCTGCCTGTGACACTGCCACCCACCCGTTTTCTGACATCTTTGAGGCCGCCCAGAGTCAGGCCGCCCAGAGTCAGGACTCTGGCGGCTATGGCTTCCACGAGGGACAAGCATTACGGCCGCTACTGCGCGCATGACAAGCTACATGATTATCGAGGCAGTGCACAGCTTTTCAAAATCTGCAAGAATGTCGGAATCCCCGTGGCCCACGTTTTCGCACACGTTGAAGAACGATCATACTGTTGCCGAACGGGCGAGACCGATGGTCTGTCGGGTAATGGCCAAGGAAGAGAAGCGACGGAGAATGAGGTGGTGCTCGACCTCCAAGAAGCAGGGACACTCTCCTCTCAAGGTCCATTGAAAGCGCGATGCTTCGTCCTCCACCTCTATCTATGCTATGGATGTGGCCGGACCTTGCGCGAGATGGAAGAGCATACCCTATGCGAAGAGGTGGCAGTGTGGTTCTTGACGCACACAAACAAGTCTGACGCAGTTCCTGGAACCTCTCGATCGGTCGTCAACAGTGCCATTGAAGGGTGAGGCCGTCGATCTGTTGCAGAACTGCTGGCACACGAGTCAAGGCCGATCTTTGGAGCGAGGGCTAATGACAAGCTCTGTTACCTCTCTGGGTACTGGACAGCATCTTAAAACACTTGACAGAAAACACATTACATTTACTAAGGCATAGCACGAGGCGCACCCCTCGCGTGAATCGACGGCCCTCGCTACCCGGCTACGCTCCCGCGTGTTCGAGCCAGAGCGCTTGGCTACAACGCAGCGACGCGCTCGAAGGCAACGCACCTCCTCACCAGCCCTCCGGGCCGTTCATGGCTGTTCTTGTACATCTCGCGGGTCGTCGTATCACAGGCGACGGCCAAGGTCTTGAAATCTCGTATGCTACACACCAGTTCTTACAGCCAATAGCTAACCACACAATCCGCGGCTTCGTGTGATTCCCTCCCACAATTACGGTAAGTACTGACATAGATCCTCTCGTGCCCTGCTTTGCCCCTACAAAACCGAAGTAAACTTCTCTCGACTGACATTCTCGATCTTCTTGATGCTGTTCTTGTAACCTTCAGAGTTCTCCAACAGCTCAATATACGCCGTCAGCTTGGGATACTTCGACTTCTCAATCTTGCCACGGATCTTGGCCGCCATCAATGGGAAGCTCATCACGATATCGGCTGAAGTCAGCTTCTCCCCACAGAGATACTTGCCACCATTGGGCGACGATGCAACCTGCGACTCGAGGAAGCTGAAGTGTGTCGCGTAGTTCTCCGTCAAGAACATCGAGTCAACACGACCTGCGATCATCCGAGTCAACGGCTTGACGAAGAATGGCGCGCCATTGGCCTCACGGATTTCTGCCTTGTTTCTCAGACTCTCTTATCCAAAAATGCAGAGTGGAAGTACCTACGGTCGATGAAGAGGCCAACAAGGAGGAGCGTCATCAGCGAGCCTTCCGCATAGTGCATGAAGTAGCGATATCGAAGCCACTCCTCAGACTCGCCTCCGACCTGGTTCTCCTTACCAGCCTTGTACCTTGTTGGCACAAGATGTTGAGCGAAGTAATCAGTGAGATACTCAGTCAGAGCGCCAGTCTCAGCAAGAACGAGTGGTTCTGCTGCCGCTGCTGTCTCGATGGTGATGACGGGCGACTTTCCAAGAGGATGCACTTTCTTCAGCTCGGGTGGTGCAAGCTGCGGGTTGCGCTTGTAGATCTTGACATCATAATCGATGCCTTTGCATTCTTCGAGGAGCCATACGATGCGCTGTGATCGGGACTTGTCCAGCCTGTGACTCTGTTCAGTATATGGCGTGTATTGTTTCCCGTGGAGGCTCGTGCATAGCCATTGAAGGCAAGGGTTCAATGGCAAGACGATACTCACCAGTGAAGAGTGATCTTGGGTTTCAATTCCGCCATGATGATGATCTGTAGCAACAGGCAGTGTGACGAGAGACAGGTGCTTGATATGATAAAGTTCGTCTCACCACTTCTCATCACATGCTATGCACCTCGGTTATATCGCTCTCGTTCTGATCAATCCGAAGCATCGCAGGTCGACTTTATGCCAAGCATCGGGTACGAGTAACGTCCGACGCCAGTGACCTCAGACCAACATTGCAGCACTGAACGACAGCACACACCATAACACAGCAAAGATGTTGCCCACACTAGTCAGGAGGGCAGGCGGCAATGGTATGCAATCAAGTGGCACCAATGCGACGTGACGTGCTTGCTGACAGCAACAACAAGCTGTCAACCTCGACCCAGCGTTGGTCAAATATGCCAGTGAGTCGCCCACCGAGGCACCTTGCGATCGCGCCCACATGTACGAGCATGATATTTTGGAGCGTGAGGCGCAAGAGCTTGGAGAGGCACGATGATGGAGGACCCACGGTGGCAGGAGTGGGCAGGACCAGACTAACAGGAGGCCAGACATGCACGTCAAGAGACACGAATACTTCCGCTGGACCCCTCGTACCGCATGGCTCACAATCACCTACGTGATCGCCGTGCCCTCGGTCTTCTTATACTACGGCTGGACGACAGAAGTGAGTACATCCACGAATCCTGAGCAGGAAACATGTCCGTACTTCGGGCACAAGCAGCAGGTACTAATACCTCACGAAGGGCAAATGGGATATGAGAGGAAAGCTGAAGGGCGACACCATTGCCGAGTTCTAGACGCGAGAGACAAGGAGGTTGAGATCTAGGAGGGCATGAGACCGGTGTTCAAGGCGAGGAAGGCTCGGCGACTCTCGGAAAGACCCCACAGAGCGCCTACTGTATATATGAGCCGATCCTGTGGATATGAGATGCATTCAAGGACCAAGAAGCACTCCTGCGAGGCGGCGTTTATCGTGAAAGTCGTAGTCACGTGATCAATCGTGCCTCAGGCGACCCGGGTTGAGGTAGCAGCCAGATGAACGTCTCGATGAAGAACACTTACATGCTGAGAAATGCGTGATGTGCTGATATGGTACGCTTAAATATTGTTATGTCAAACTGCTGGCCACAATCTGCTATGTGGATGCTGCACATTATGCGGCTTCGACGAAGCACTATTTCTCGAGGCTCAATCATATAAAATGTAAGGATTATGGCCGACCACATGAATGCGGTCACAGCAACAACGGACCACAAGCTGCAGTGATTCTAGCGTCGGTATAACTTGCGAAGGCAGTAAGGAGAGAGAGTACAATCGCTCAGAAGTCGCTGACAAAGAAGTATGATGTCGTCAAGTCGTAGATCATTATGTGCTAGAGCCTGGGTGAATGGCAGTCCAGACACTGCCTATGCTACACTTCGAATGTTCTCACCATCGATGCTAGATCCCATGCGATACACATCTCCGTGCTTCGCATGTGCAACGGCATCCTGACCAGCGGCTTCTGCCAAGTCTCTATCATTGCTCGCCGACATCGATCGACCTCTCATCTCAGGACCCAAGAATGTCAGGAGAATGACATACGCATATACGCATCCCATCAAGATGCAGATGACCTTGCCGTACTCATAACGTGCAATCGACTTACCATCCTTGATCTTTGGTGGCAGTGGGAAGCGCTCGCCGATGGTCGCTTCGATCGTCGAGCTCGCGGAAGAGGCCAGGTTACCCAGCTGATATGAGGTCCCCACGACAAATGCTCGCAAGCTGCCAGGACTGAGCTCCATAAGATGGATAGGAATGACACCCCATGCTCCTTGCACACAGAATTGCTCGAAGAATGCGGCAGCCATTATCCGCTCGTTTCCCACGAAAGAGTATGGGTAGAGCAGCGCTCCGCCGATGATAGAGACGAAAATGATGCTGAAGCGACGGCCGAATGCTTGGGACAGATAGCCGATGGTTGTTCCTCCTGCGATCGCTCCCAAATTAGCCACGACCTGCGTGACGGTGATTGCGTTGGCCGAAAAGTCGTACTGGTTCTTGAGCATGGTTGGGTACAAATCTTGCGAGCCGTGAGACATGTAGTTGAAGCCAGCCATCAGCAAGACCACGTAGATGAGGAGCACCCAGTGGCGTTTCAAGGCGACCTTGCCTTCGTTGACGAACGTCTTGCCGACGTTCTCGGCGCTCTCGCGGACGCGGACTCGCTCGTTGTAGGCATCAGTCTCGCCGAGGCAGAGACGGAAGGCAATGATTAAGACAGGTACTGATCCACCGAACCAGTAGAGTGGTCGCCAGCCGTGCGGCGTCGTGTCGACAAGTGCGCGTGCGAAGACGGTTGCCAGAAGATAGCCGAAGGCATATCCTTGCTGGAGCATACCAGAGATGATACCTCTGGCTTTCTCCGGGCAATCTTCCAAGGCCATAGCTGCAACGTTGCCGTAAAGACCACCCATCGCAATACCGAAGAGTGCTCGGACGGCCAAGAATTGGCTGTAAGTGTTGCAGAAACCAGTGCCAAGCTCGAGAGCGATGAAGAGGAGGTTGTTGACAACGAACGGCCACTTTCGTCCATATCGATCAGATGCAAGACCAAAGGTGACGGCGCCGACAGATCGAAACATGAGCACTAGCGTGATACCCCAGGTAATATCCGCTGTGGACTTATCGAACTGCTCGGCCAGGTTGCTTACAGTCAACGAAACCGTAAAGAAGTCGAAAGCGTCCCACGTCCAAGCAAAAAACGAACACAGGAAAAACATCCATTGCTTGAAGTTCAGCATCCGAAGTAGTGTGATGGGATTCTCAAGCTTGTCCATAGGTGGCTTCAGTGTAGAAAACCGTGTAGCGAAGTATCTGCCCACACCCATCTGTTCTGTGGGCTCTTCGCTGCCTGGAAGATATGCATCCCGGCGTTCATTGTGCTCATGCGAGTAATCGCGTTTCTCGTCCATGGTCACTGCGTTAAGGTCAGTCGTCTGCGCTAAGTTCAAGCTTGTCGATTGACAAGATCTGGGGAAGTGGGCTTCGAAAGCTTGGTGCTCACCTCAAGCTTCGACCTTTGAGCCGATGGATTTCTTGCAGAATGTCGCAACAAAAGGGAGCTGGCGAAACGCGCCGTTTTTGTACAATGACGATGCCACCGGCTAAGATGCGGCGCGGCAACTATCCTACTTAATCATCCTTACCGCGTAGCCTCTAGTGATATAGGCTCAGGCAGATATTCCTTCGTGCCATCCCGCACCGCTCGGCCAACGAATGCGACTGTGGGGTCATGCAGGGTACCCTGAGCACGAGACGATTCAAGGTACCTAATGAGTGGATGTCAAAAACGCCCCAATGCCGTCTTGTACCGTCTCGGCAGCTGCTAATGTTTGAAGGTGTGCCATCGTGGTCTTGAAAGTCCTGCAGCACGAGATTCTTCCGGATGCTTGGGTACTGGCAAGCTTCTAGCAGAGATTGCGAAGCTTTGCTTGTGAAGTCATCCGAATGACAGGTCGACCAGAGAGCGTTGTCAATGCAGAGTTTGTTTCCGGCGCGTTTTCGATAGTTGAGCGGCTGTGTTGTGATTCATTTGGAAGAGTTCCTCGCGCGTGCTACACGTGGAATTCATGTGATGACCTGGATCGTGTAGGGCTGACCATGCCAAATGGTCCACGATAGCGCCGGAGGGGTGTCCAGTACATTATAGTGCAGAGTTCTAACAACCTTTGTAAGCGAGGAATTTGCTGGTCGTATATGCCTAGGACTGTATAGAAACCCTTGTCGAGAACACGAAGCAAGATTGGCCTGGGGCTAAGTTCTTGGGAAGAGCACAATGAGCAGGCACTCTTCACATCAGCAATATGTCATACAGCTGCGGGGTGTGTGTGCATGAGCTTCTACAGCCGAGATTGTATAAAGTCGTCCGTTGAGTTTTGTGATGTTGGAGGCTTGCTGTCAATTGCCGAAAACGACTGTGACAAGGCGCGGGAACAAGACGCCAGTTCAATGCTTAAACTTCAGCCACGAAACGATTACAACGCAAGAACGAACTGCACCTGTCGCCGTCAAGAGCCTACCTATTTGAGTGTCGTATTCCGTCAAGGTAGGAGCTTGCAAGAGATGAGATATTTGTGTACATGCGAAACTCCATGCTAACATGCGCAGCAGGATCATGCAAAACACACAATATTTGTCAATGGCAGCGAATGAGTACTGTACCAGAAAAGTCGTAGACGAAAGCAATTCGAAATGTCGCCAGGAGGACGGAAGGACACGTGTCTATGTCCTCCCATAGTCGACGGTATCGAACGCAAAAGATCTGCTGTCGCGGCAGGCTCCATTTGCGTTCGCCTGTTGCAGCTCTCGTGAAGCATGATCGCATGTAGGTGTCGCCCCGAGAGTAGAGCCACGGCGGTATATGGTGGACCTTGGTTGGGCCTACCGGGACGGATGGTCATGCGATTCGATCATTTCGATGCCGTAAATTGCGATGATGATTTCTCTCGAGTACTTAACATCTGTGAGCGGGCAATGATCGTAGACGATTGAAGACGATATTGGAAACGCAGGTAGTACCATGCAGCCTCAAGCTTCAAAAGCATCGGCAAGAGTGAGCATCTCTGATGCCTGGAGAGATCCCATCGAATTGAAGTAGCCATGCCATTATGATATAAGGAAACCTAGATATTGCAGCAGCAATTGATAGTCGGCCTTGGCAATAGGATCCATGACATGTTGTAGTACAGTGGCAACCAACTAACGAACTTCAGGACTACCACTCTGTCGAAGTGCCGTCTTTGTCTACTGAGTAGAGAAAGAGGGGGGCAAAGTTCTACCCCGCCATGCGTTTCAGAGACTCATCATGGAAATGGTTGCTTCACCCAGCTGATGCTCGTAAGCGATGTGCGGAGCAAAGCGTTTTGGTTGAGGTATGATGGCGTTGCGATATTCCTCTTCCAAAGCAAAGGTCCAGATTCACTGAGGCGCCAGACCATTCCAGTAGAGAGTAGGTGGAAGGCACTTACTCAATATCTTGACTTGATCGACGCTACAACTTGCAGTTCTCCTGGATTTGATGCTCCTCAAGTAGGCCGGAGAACACCACAGTGCCTGGACTACGCCTTCCAGGTATGAGAGTCCTAAAGCTGCTTTCTTGCCAAGGTGCAGCTCCAGCAAGATCAGAGGCCAGTACTGTAGCAACCATCATGCCAAGACTGGGATCATTTTAGGGTGTGTTACGAAACTTTTGGTCGACTGCCTATCGACAGTGCCTGCCTCTGCGACATGTGCGCTCCTGCCTCCTGTCAACAGAGTGTTAAAAAAATGACTCGAAGCATGTGACGTAGTGCCAAGCCCAGATCGGGCTAACTGCGGAACCCGCCGCTAATCTGAAGAGCGCCTCAAGCGTCCTAGCGCGGGCAGTCATGGAATCGCCAAACGAATGGTGAGAATCGCAAAGAAAGCGAATATATGAGCGATAACGTGATATTCGAATATCGTGAGTGAACGCATGTGTTGCATACGCACATACGCCACCTCAGGCAGGAAATTGAGGCGCTAGCCCCACTTTCCAGACGTATCTCGTGGTTGCTAGGCGGTTCTCAGCTTTTTTCGGCCTTCTTTCTGGAAGCTTCGTTTTGGAAAAGGAAGGCACGACCCAGCAGGCACAAATACACCTACCTCTTCGCGCAAACACCAGCATTTCTTCTACATCTTCACACCCACAATCACAGTTGTCTCTTCTCTCCATACTACCTTTGAGAGTTCTTCACCACCACTACTTTACTACACCTTCACAACCTTACAACCGACTGAGACACAATCACCATGGCACCAGCAATCGGTATCGACTTGGGTACCACGTACTCCTGCGTGGGTATCTTCAGAGACGACCGCATCGAGATCATCGCCAACGACCAGGGTAACCGCACAACACCCTCGTTCGTCGCCTTCACAGACACCGAGCGATTGATTGGTGATGCCGCCAAGAACCAGGTCGCCATGAACCCAGCAAACACCGTCTTCGACGCAAAGCGATTAATCGGTCGCAAGTTTCAAGATCCAGAAGTACAAGCAGACATGAAGCACTTCCCCTTCAAGATCATCGAGAAGGCCGGCAAGCCAGTCATCTCGGTCGAGTTCAAGGGCGAGGAGAAGCAGTTCACACCAGAGGAGATCTCCGCCATGATCCTCACCAAGATGCGTGAGACCGCAGAGTCTTACCTTGGTGGAACCGTCAACAACGCCGTCGTTACAGTTCCAGCTTACTTCAACGACTCCCAGAGACAAGCAACCAAGGATGCTGGTCTCATCGCTGGCCTGAACGTCCTCCGTATCATCAACGAGCCAACTGCAGCTGCCATTGCCTACGGTCTCGACAAGAAGACTGAGGGGGAGCGCAACGTGCTCATCTTCGACTTGGGTGGTGGTACCTTTGATGTGTCACTGCTCACAATCGAGGAGGGTATCTTCGAGGTCAAGTCCACTGCCGGTGACACTCACCTGGGTGGTGAGGACTTCGACAACCGACTTGTTAACCACTTTGTTAACGAATTCAAACGCAAACACAAGAAGGTATTTAGTGATACCACACCCCTTGATCCCCACGACAGACTTACTAATTCTGCGCAGGATCTGACTTCCAACGCCCGTGCCCTTCGTCGTCTACGAACAGCATGCGAGCGCGCCAAGCGCACCCTCTCCAGCAGCGCGCAGACCTCAATTGAGATCGACTCGCTCTACGAGGGCATAGACTTCTACACATCCATCACGCGCGCTCGCTTCGAGGAGCTTTGCCAGGACCTCTTCCGCTCCACCATGGAGCCAGTCGAGCGTACCCTCCGCGACGCCAAGATCGACAAATCC
This sequence comes from Nothopassalora personata, assembly GCA_033816765.1. NCBI lineage: Eukaryota > Fungi > Ascomycota > Dothideomycetes > Mycosphaerellales > Mycosphaerellaceae > Nothopassalora > Nothopassalora personata. The sequence continues at coordinate 4,367,785 of CM066288.1, forward strand.
TCCGTTCATGAGATCGTCCTTGTCGGTGGTTCCACTCGTATCCCCAAGGTCCAGAAGATGGTCTCCGATTTCTTCAATGGCAAGGAGCCAAACAAGTCCATCAACCCAGATGAGGCTGTTGCGTACGGTGCTGCCGTGCAGGCTGCCATCCTCAGCGGTGACACCAGCTCCAAGTCTACCAACGAGATCCTCCTTCTCGACGTGGCGCCGCTGTCTCTCGGTATCGAGACCGCCGGTGGTGTCATGACTCCTCTCATCAAGCGCAACACCACCATCCCAACTAAGAAGTCCGAGGTCTTTTCCACCTTCTCCGACAACCAGCCTGGCGTGCTCATCCAGGTGTTCGAGGGTGAGCGGGCTCGCACCAAGGACAACAACCTGCTCGGCAAGTTCGAGCTTACCGGTATCCCACCAGCTCCTCGCGGTGTCCCACAGATCGAGGTTACCTTCGACGTTGATGCCAATGGTATCATGAACGTATCTGCCCTCGAGAAGGGCACCGGCAAGACCAACAAGATTGTCATCACCAACGACAAAGGTCGTCTCTCAAAGGAGGAGATTGAGCGTATGCTTGCTGAAGCTGAGAAGTACAAGGAGGAGGACGAGGCCGAGGCTTCACGCATCCAGGCCAAGAACGGCCTCGAGTCGTACGCATACTCGCTCAAGAACACTCTCAGCGACAGCAAGGTTGACGAGAAGCTTGACGCAGCCGACAAGGAGAAGTTGAAGGCGGAGATCGACAAGACCGTCGCTTGGCTCGATGATAACCAGACCGCCACCAAGGACGAGTACGAGTCGCAGCAGAAGGAGCTTGAGGGTGTTGCCAACCCAATCATGATGAAGTTTTACGGCGCTGGCGGCGAGGGCGGTGTGCCAGGCGGCATGCCAGGTGGCGCGGGTGGCTTCCCAGGCGCTGGTGGCCCAGGTGCTGGTGCCGGTGGCGATGATGGCCCAACCGTCGAGGAGGTCGACTAAGCGATTTGTAATGATACCCAGTTTCTTGCATGGCAGCACGGCGTTATGAACGGGCACTACATGAGTCATGATTAGATGACGGATAAAAAGCATCCATGTGTACTGTAGAGGGCCTCAGATTGGCTTCAGCAATGAATGATTTTCAAAACAATGTTATCATTGCCTTTCTTTCTCACGACGTTGGTAACTTCAACAAAGTGACCATGTCTCGTGTGGTAATAGGGTAGGGTTACCGCACGTGACTGGCAACCATGACGCCACAGGCGGTGCGCCATCTTCCAAACTTTCATCTACCTGCCTTGAGATATCCAACTTTATGACTATTGTCCATTAACGCGACATGTCGTAGCGCGCAACACATTGAGCCAAGTGGCTCTCAAGAATAACATGTTATCAAGACGTGTCCTAGACAGGGTTCCCGCTGCGGCATTCCCGCCGTCGCGACGACCAGCACATCCTTGGCCTATGTGCATGGCGTCGAAACGATATCTTGCTGGTGACACTGGAGACAACAAATCTGGACACATCACGACAACATCACAGGAGGGTATAATATTCTTCAACAGCATCCTTCCACCGAACCTGCAATGGCTGTTCAGATTAACGAGCACTCTCGGACGCAAATCCTCAAAGTTGGCAGACGTGAGCAGTAAAGGCATATCTGGCGTGGTGAATCCTGCAAAGGTCTTCTCGAAGGCCCTTACAGAGGCTCAACTCAGCAATGCGGAAGTTGTCGAAGTCCTCCCGCGATTCAGCGAGGGAGGAGCATTCTTGAAGTTCAACCACGCTGGATCTGCTGATTCGAAAACCATAGGAGAGGCTGTCAGGCAGTATCTGAAGCGGAACAAAGCAAGACCATGGTGGAATCCATTCACCCATGTCAGAGCAAGTCTGGTACTGGGCAAGCCATGGGTTGAGGATCTTTCGCGGCGGCCTTCGCAACGCGTGAAGGTCGAATTTCTTCCGACTGAACCAGGCGCAGAAGCTGCCGAACTTACGCAAGAACAACTGTACAGCTTCTTTCGACAGTTCGGCAAACTCTCCGACATCATGGCACAGCCATCTGATTCGAAGGTTGTGCCACGATATGCATATCTAGACTTCGCTCACCAGCAGAAAGCTATCATCGCTAAGAACTGCATGCATGGATATACCGTATCAGATGCAGAAGGTGGTGGTAAGACGGGCACAGTTCTCCGTCTCACTTACGAGAAGAAACAACGCTGGAAGTGGTTCAGTGACTGGATGGTGAATCATCCTCGCATTGTGATACCATTGCTTGCAGCACTGGTGGCTGGTCTATCAGTTGTGATCTTTGATCCCATCCGAACGCTCTCTATCAAGGCTCATATCACGAGGGCGTTTCACATCGAGGATAACTTCGTTGTCCGATGGTTCAGAGAACAAGGCGAAGACTTGATTAACCGAGTCAAGTCGTTCGGCAGAGGAGAGGAGGTCGTAGATGGTGGCATGCAGGTCGTCTGGGAAGACCGCCAGGATGAGATTCAGCAGATACAGTCATGGCTGATGGAGTCTACTGACACTTTCATTGTAGTGCAAGGCCCACGGGGTAGTGGGAAGCGCGAGCTTGTCATTGAGCATGCGTTGCAGCACAAGCGTGAAGCCCACAGGGTTCTGGTCGTTGACTGCAAGCCTGTACAAGAGGCTCGTGGTGACGCTGCGACGATCGCCTCTGCCGCAGATCAAGTTGGCTACAGACCGGTCTTTTCATGGATCAACAACATCAGTGGGCTCATGGACCTAGCTGCCCAGGGCATGACTGGCACCAAAACGGGCTTCTCGGAGACACTCGAAAATCAGCTGGTCAAGATCTTCGCCAAGACCTCTGTCGCGCTCAAGAGAATTGCCCTGGACGGACGTAAGAAGGATGACAAAGACGCAACGCTTGGTGATGACGAGTATCTGGAACAGCATCCCGAAAGGAGACCCGTCGTTGTAATCGACAACTTTCTTCACAAGAGCAGCGAGGAGGTTGCTACGCTCGTATGCGACAAGCTCGCGGAATGGGCTGCGCAATTGACCTCATCCAACATCGCTCACGTCATATTCCTCACTACAGATGTGTCATTCAGCAAATCGCTAAGCAAAGCTCTGCCAGATCGTGTCTTCCGCCAGTTATCACTTGGTGACTGCTCGCCGGAGGTAGCCAAGCGATACGTTATACAGCACCTTGACTTCGATGCGCAATCTGTCAAGGTTACTAACAAAGAGGGGGAAGAAGAAACCAAGGTACTCACTCCGAGTCAGAAGCGCGAAGACCTGCAGGAACTGGACGATGTCATTGGCTATCTTGGTGGACGGCTCACCGACCTGGAGTTCTTTGCAAGGCGGATCAAGGCTGGCGAGACTCCGACCAAAGCTGTGAGTGAGATTGTCGACCAGTCGGCCTCGGAGATTTTGAAAATGTACCTCCTGCGCGGCAGCGATTCTCGCGAGTGGACCTCCGCTCAAGCATGGACGCTTGTCCGCGAGCTCGCAAAGCATGATGCACTGCGATATAATGAAGTCTTGATGGAGACTGCGTTCGGATCTGGCGGTGAAAAGGCCATCCAGGCCATGGAACAAGCTGAGCTCATCACCGTGCAATCAGTCAACAGCAGGCCCTACTCGATCAAGCCCGGGAAGCCAGTCTATCAACCTGCCTTCCAGCGGCTTGTCAGCGATAATGTCCTTCGTGCCAAGCTTGAGCTGTCAGTACTCGGCGATGCAATTGCTGTTGAGAACAAGTCCATCGACAAGTACGAGCAGGAACTACACTTGCTAGCGAAGCTGCCGAAGCAACCCACCGAGCTGTATGATCGCATACAGTGGCTGCTTGGGAAGATCAAGGCCAGCCAGGCCAGGGTCGAAGCTTTCGAGAAGGAGAGCGCAGCCTTCAAGAAGGTCTTGCAGACCGAGTTCTAGTTTGTGATCTGTGGTTGTATATACCCGTAAAGGCGGGTGAAGCTAAGGTACTCATTCGGCAGCAATTGGAGACACTGTACATACTGAAAGATACCACTCACACGATTTTCGAACCGACTTGAACCACATATCGCCACTGGCTTGTTTGGTCAATACGAATCCTGCGTGACGATTGAGGTCATCTTGCTGCGGTCTCTTGGTTCGCCACGTCTGAGGCGGAATTACTCTTTGGTGATGGCTCACCACGCTGGGCAGTAGGTGTTCGATGTTGGTATCGATAAAATGTCCTATCGCTACCAGATGACAGTTGCATGGTCGTGTGTTTCCAAGCCGAGGTGTGAAGGTGTCTGGATGTTTCAGCAAGACTTGCCCAAGTGTGGTAGTCGGACCCTGCTCTTATCGCGCGGATGCCGTAAAGCGCCACGTGCGCCAGAATTTTGCTTGCGTCGGGTGGAGCAAGAACCTGGCGCGCGATGATGCCCACGAACCACGAACACCTCACTTCACCTCCCACATGCTTATTTACCACATCAACCGATAGAGCCTCGCACTAACATCCGTGCGCCTCTATCTTGGGTATACTGACCACTCTCGTCAGCACTACACACCATCCGACTTCGACTCCCCAACTTGGTCCAGACTTCGTCACCAAGCCGTCCGTGACAGCTTGTCACATCACGCTCGACACGACATACGCTCTGAAGCGATTACTATGCCGCATTTCGAGAAGCTGTCGCCTATATCATCCGGTACGGTGAAGCCTAAGCCAGAGGAGTGTGCTTCACCGAGCTCTTATCTCGGCCTCAACCGCGCCGTATCTCCTCGATCAACACCGAAATGTACGTCTGGTCTCCTTTTTGTCTTCCTGCTTCCTGGACGTCGAGCAGCTACGCCCCTGTCTCCTTCGTTCCTTATATTGATTATGTTACAACTCCCCACTGCTCGAACTTAGCTGTCCTTCAGCGTTCAGTCCTGGTGGCTTTGGCCTCGATCCCCCGCTTACCATATGATAAATAGCTGTTTCGATCTCGCGCCATGCTGAGACTATCTCGCCTTTGTTACTGGGTCAGCAGAAAGAAGACGAAGAGTTAGGTGCATCGCCAAGGCGATCAGCAGTCTTCAGCGCAAAGTCCAGGCGCTTGTCTGGTCGCCCTTCCAGCTACGGTAGTCCAAGTCTGAAGCCTCTCGCACCAGCTCTAGACGGCGCTGCTTTCTCTGACGAGAGAGATGTCACTGACAGCCAACACGATGGCCACCATCACGTTGATGCGTTGGTAGACCAAGTCTTATCATGGATCAAGGAACGTCGAGCAAAGCGAAGCAAGCGCAAGGAGAAGCGCAGCGCACGACGAGAGGCTCGAGCTATCAAGTCATCTGACGCCGATGTTGACGAGCCAGAAGGTTCTCAGCGGCGTGCGTCGGACGCTTCTGACTCGTCAGTGGACTTGGAGAACCTGGAACGTATCATTGCCTCGAACCTCAGCCTTCGACGCTCCTCGATTCGCAGGAGCTCCATCAGCCTGAAGAGTAAGGCTTCGGTCAGACGTCTGCTGCGAAAGCAGTCCACAGTGTCAGATTCCGAGGAAATCGACGTGTCTGTGCCGGGTTGCGACGCATTCCTTGACAACTCGAAGACACTAGCACACACCAGTGGCGCCTCCGACCTATCGGACAATGATGGCGACGAGCTGAAGCAAGTGCCTTCATACCGTGACTTCGATGCGTGGGCAAAGTTCAAGTTCGACATTGTGCGCATCATCCACACTTTGCGCCTGAAGGGATGGCGCAAGGTGGCACTGGAGATGAGCAGTGCCATCACTGTCGAACGATTGAGCGGAGCATTGACCAACGCGGTTTACGTAGTGTCGCCACCAGCCGATTTGCCACTGGAGAAGCTCGACGAATCCGGGAACGTAGTGGGGGTTAGCAAAGCTCCGCCAAAGCTCTTATTGCGAGTCTATGGTCCGCAGGTCGAGCATCTCATCGATCGTGAAGCCGAGCTCGCCATCCTGCAACGGCTTGCTAGAAGGCGAATTGGTCCTCGACTGCTGGGAACCTTTGTGAACGGTCGCTTCGAAGAATACCTGCACGCACAACCATTGACACCGGAAGAATTCCGAGACCCAGCCACAAGCCGCCAAATTGCGAAGCGTATGCGCGAGTTGCACGAAGGTATCGAGCTTCTAGATCAGGAGCGCAGCGATGGAGCGTTCGTCTGGCGCAATTGGGACAAATGGTTCCAGAGAGTAGAGCATATCGTCACCTGGATGGACAACCAGGTCAAAGCTCTTCCTGAAGGTGCCAAACCGACCGGCCAGCAAGCCTGGATGCGCCGTGGCTATATCTGTGGCGCGCCTTGGGCTCAATTCAAGGAGGTTGTCGCAAATTACCGCGTGTGGCTCAAAGCTCAGTATGGTGGCTCCAAGGAAGTCCAAGACCAGCTGGTCTTTGCACACAACGATACACAGTACGGCAACATCCTTCGCATGACGCCTTCCGGAGAGTCGCCTTTGCTGCTGCCTGCCAACACGCACAAGCAGCTAGTCGTCATCGACTTCGAGTATGCCAACGCCAATACGCGGGGATTGGAGTTCGCGAACCACTTTACGGAGTGGTGCTACAATTACCATGACGAGCGTAAGCCGTACGCGTTCACCCCAACGCGGTATCCAACACCAGAAGAGCAGGATCGCTTCCTCCGAGCGTACGTCACACATCGCCCGCAGGAAGGGCTGAGCACTCCAAAGATGGGCCCTTCAACGCCAAGTTCCGAGGCCTCGACGCCACCCGTGAAGAGAGCTACTAGCAGTATCTCCGACTTCATGCTTGACGTCAGACATCCTCAGGGCGGTCGCTTAAGTGCCAAGGAGGAAGAAAGCAATAAGGCAGCAGAGGATCTTGAGGTTGGTCGTCTCGCTAATGAAACTCGGATCTGGCGGCTCGCAAACACTGCCCAGTGGGTCGCGTGGGGTATTGTCCAAGCCAAAGTGCCGGGAATGCCCGACTTCGATCCAAATTCACCGACTTCAGAGTTGACTGACGGCACCGAGCCAGAGGATCTGCTCGGCGAGCGAGCTGAGGAGTATAGGCAGCTTGCAAAGGAGCAGGCAGGCGAGGAGAAAGAAGAGGATGAGGAGTTCGACTACCTCGGATATGCCAAGCACCGAGCACTCTTCTTCTGGGGTGATGCCGTCCAGATGGGCTTTGTGAAGGCAGAGGACTTGCCTGAAGAGACCAAATCCAAGCTCAAGACTGTGCCGTACTGAGGTCCCGTAGGCATAGACAGAACGACCATATAGCAGCATCACAATCTCTCAGCAGTCCTAGCTCTTCAGTGATATCGTCAATGTCTGAATACATGTGGTTGAACACATCACTGCCGCGAGATCTGAACATCATTCACGCACGCCTATAGCAAAACAGTGTTGAAGTCTGCTTTATGCTACAGTTCGCAGCGTGAGGCGCTGTCCAGAAAGATGGAGATGGCGCTTTGGCATAGATTTCGACGTAGGCAGACCTCGACAGCACGGCCGCCTGTGGTGGGTGGTCGCTTGGGCTTAAATGTCGCATTGGAATACGTAGTAAAGTATTGCTGCTTTGGGCATGGGCGCTTGTGGGTCCCGTGGAGTTGAGGGCGGTCCGTCCCATCAACAAGTCTGCTTCGAGAGGGAGAGTTGAGGGAAAAAGTTCTACGGGTACTTACTCCCGTCATATGGTATTGATGTTGGCAGAGGTGCAATTGTGTAGCACAATGATACCATAGATGATACTCGTATGTGGTGGTAGACATCAATTGTGGAGAGTGCAAGGATGATGAGACGAGCGGGGCGGCACGGCACGGCAGATGCAATGGGCACTGTCCGTGCATAGAAGCGGCAAGGTTAGCCGAGGAATATTAATTACCTTTTCATATATTACATGCAGGTAATGCTTACGATCGTGCAGGCGTCAGCACGCTGTCCTTTCTATAGAGAATATGAGAATAGTGTCATTATATACGATTTAATCTGCCCATCTGATCCTCCATTGCCGACTGCCTGATACAATACAACGTCACCGACGTGCGCTGTTGATGTTGCGAATGCGACGATGGTGGATCCTTCAACTTTGCCGACGCCGAAGGATCAGACAGACAAGCCGCCTGCCTTCCCAACACCACCGATGGATGCGAGTAAGTGCGAAGCACACAAGTCAAGAATGATGTTAGGAGGAGGTCGCCAAATGATTGCGAACTTACTCAGACCCTCGAACATGCCTGGCTGAAGTAGCAGACGTCCCACAGCACACAATTCTCGATTGTGTCTCTGAATGACGAACAAACCCCCGTCTGTTTGCGTTCGTTCAGAAACTGAGATGCCTACTCCGAGGAACTTTCACTGCGTGATGAAGCATCCACAGGACCTTTGGTGAAGCCTGATCATGTTCACGTGACAGTTATCGACTCGAGGATTCCGCAAGGCCTGGAGCACATGGTGGGCTCGGTGTCTCATCTGTGCTCAGGCCCTGGCGCTCATGACGTACCTACGCATTAGATTGTCTTGTCATCAACAACCTGAACTTGATAGATTCTGTACATGAACCTCCCCCCATATGAGCGACTTGCACAAGTCGTAGACGATCAACACTCCTCTCATAAGATGCCCGGTATTGCGAGAAAGCTACTGGTATTTGCGGCGGTAGACGGCCTTCTCCTGCAGCCTGTCGGCCAGCGAACCTCTTCGACCGATGCTGGTGGGATTAGATTGGAATATGGCAGCAGCAAGATCACAACCGTCTCCAAGAAAGAAGACGGCACAGATAGCGGACTAGAAGTCCACGGCATTGTTGGTAGACGCATCCATCCAACATGGTCTTGATGCCACATGCTGAAAGCAAGCGTAGGCCTGCTGAATCTCGTTTCTTCCTCATACCTCATTGCTATCACCAAGCGTGAACAAGTTGCTCAAATCCGACAGAGACCGATCTTCAGAATCACCGACGTGACCCTTATTCCACTGAAAAGCCGTCACGAAGCCCAGAAGTCCATCGCTGCCGCCCAGAAGCTACTGCAACAGACAGCAACCAAGGCCGCAGCTGGAGAAACAAAAGACGAAGTTGCTGACGATGACTCTTCCTCGATGATCTCGGCAGACGATGTCGATGATGCACCTGCCACAGCACAGCAAGAAGACCCAGAAAGCGAAGCAAAGGCATTGGAGCCACCCGAGCCAGAGGCTTTGCAGAAGAGCACTACGTTCGTCAAGGATGTTGTGCAGGATAAGGGCAAGTACGGCAGGTTCGCTAGCAAGTGGTTCACGAAGAATGGCAGCAAAGACGCCGTCACAAGGCAGCAGGGCTGGTCAGACGAAATCATAGAGGGTCACTTGACGAAAGAGCAGGAAAGTCAGATGGTCCAGGCGTTACCAGAGGGGCAAGGTACTGCTGGGAAGCAAGATCAGAAGGACCTCCAAGAAGCGAAGACCGACGTGTCAGCTGCTTCCAAGACATCGGAACAGCAGAGCACAATCGAGCATCTGACACCACGCATCTTGAGGAGTGCTAGGCTCTACTTCAGCTCGAGCGGCTTCTACTTCTCTTACCACCATGATCTGTCGAATAGTCTGGCACAACGTAGCCGGCTGACTTCGGACCTGCCTCTCTGGAAGCGATTCGATCCGCTCTTCTTCTGGAACCGACACTTGACGAAGCCGTTTGTGGATGCGGGACAAGACTCATTCGTGCTACCACTCCTACAGGGCTTCGTAGGGCAGCGAGCATTTTCAATCGAGCGCACACCCGGTACAGACAGTGACGTCGTAGCCGAAGCCGCGCATGACGCCGCAGGAATCATCGAGCTGCAGAATACGAACAAGGACGAGAAGCAGGAGTCAGAAAGCGTCAAGCATGACTTACTCCTGACAATCATCTCGCGAAGATCAGTCAAGCGTGCTGGTCTACGATATCTACGCCGCGGCATCGATGATGATGGCAATGTCGCGAACAATGTTGAGACCGAACAGATCTTGTCAGCGCAGTCATGGGACGACTCAGAGAAAGCTTTCTCCCTTCTACAAACGCGAGGATCTATTCCACTATTCTTCTCACAAAGCCCGTACAGCTTCAAGCCACTACCGGTCATGTTCGGGTCCGAAGCCACGAACCAGACTGCATTCAAAAAGCACTTCGAATCTCTCGGCAAGAGATACGGTAGTATACAGTGTGCGTCACTGATTGACAAGCGTGGCACGGAAGTCAGCATTGGTGAAGCGTACGAGAGGCAAGCAAAGCTACTGAATGAGCACGGAGGCGTCAATGGGTCACAAATTGGCTTCGAGTGGTTCGACTTCCACGGCGCCTGCAAAGGCATGAAATTCGAGAATGTGCAAATTCTACTGGACAAGCTGCAAGGGAAGCTCAGTTCTTTTGGCTGGATCGTGAAGCAGAACGACCGTAACATCCGCCAGCAGACTGGAATACTCAGGACGAATTGCATGGATTGCCTTGATCGTACGAACGTGACACAGTCCGCGGTTGGGGGTTTGGCGCTTCAGCAACAATTGGCGGAGCTGGGTCTCAACATCGACCTGAAGAACGACCCAAAGACGCAATGGTTCAACACTCTCTGGGCTGACAATGGTGATGCCATCTCGAAGCAATACGCTGGTACCTCAGCATTGAAGGGGGACTTCACCCGAACGAGAAAGAGGAACTGGACGGGAGCACTCTCAGACTTCAGCTTGACACTCAACCGCTACTACAACAACATTTTCGGTGATTACTTCCTCCAAATCAATATCGACTACTATCTCGGTAACGCCGGGCCAGCAGTCTTCGATGACTTCGAGACAAACATGATGAGCCAGGATTATGCGCTGGACATGAGGCACATCCGGCAGAATGCCATCGATACATGCATCAAGATCGTGCTGGAAGACCCGCAAGAAGAGTTGAGAGCAGGATGGACATTGAGCTGTCCGAGACGAAGCAACACCCTACGATCTCTGCCATTCGAAGAATGCGTCCTGCTCCTGACGGGCCAAGCGCTATACTTCTGCCGGTTCGATTGGGACACCGAAAAGGTCGGTAGCTTCGAGCGTGTAGATCTGCTTGACATCAAGGAGATTTGGCGAGGCGCTTACATTACCAGCGCGCTTGGCGGGACACATCTGGACGAAGCCAGGAACACCGGCTTTGCTTTACGATACAACTCGAAAGGCCCTTCGGCAGTGAGGACGAACACGCGAAGCTTGTCTGTCGCCGTGGACGCTGACCAAGAAGACAATTCCAAGGACGAAAACCACGATACGAGCAATCGGTCGAAGAAAGACGACAAGACAACCAAGGCTGATACCATCAGGATACTCGCTTTCAAAGCGCTGCCGCCAAAAGCCGTCGCCGCCAAGGATGAGACTGATCATCTGTCCTCGATGAGTGAGCAGGAGATCATGAAGCACATCACTGATGAGATACACCGAACTCTGAGCCAAGCGCTCGCGAGGGACAGAGGTTTCCAGCATATCGTGACTGACAAGCCGCCGGAAGTGCAGGAGAGGGACATTATCAGCGTTGCCGAGGCGAAGAAGAGTACGGGATATATCGAGAGTTTGGGTTATAACTTTAAGAAGTTGATTTGGAGCTGAGGGTGAAGAGGGGTTCAAAGCACGATGAGATGCATACACGAGTGGACAGACTATGGTACGAGAAACATGAGGCACGCCGAGACTATATCTCCTCAGAACGAGGCAGCCAGCCCACTTTACTTCACCTTTCACATGCTCGCGCCGGACCCTCACTCGCTTTCCTCTCTTTGGCTTCTACCGTCTTCCGCACAGCGTTTGCAGGCCTCTTTGACGCACAGCTCTCCACGCGTCGCGCTCTTCCTCCTTACCATCACCAACCACCACCCACCATCACCAGCAATACCGCGCATCGCCCCGTCGAGCGATGGAGACAGATCTCGCCGCCGCGCACAAAGCGCTGAAGCAGCTCGGATCCGTCGACCTTGAGGTACGTGCACGCGCAGAGCAGCAGCACATCCATCGAAGGTGAAGATGAAGTCGAAGATGCAGTGGGAACGGGAACGGGAGTGAGAAATTTAAGATTGTCCGCTGAGATGCTTACCACCCGCACTTGTACACACGGGTCCTGACTGCCCTCCCTAAGTAGGAATCATGGCTCCTGATGGGTCCGAGGGGGACGCCGCTTCTGAGAAAGGCGCTGAGTCGGAAGTTGGAGCCGGCGATGTAAGTCCGCGCGCAGCATCCTCGCCGACCCGCTTCGTGTAGCGAGGAAGGAGGATTGTGAGGCGCTGCATGTTGCCGTCGATCCGGATGAATTGGACCCGTTGGACGGAGGCAAGGAGGACGAAGTTGTGGAGGAGGAGGAGGAGGAGGAGGAGGACGTTGGTGTGGTGAAGGAGCAGGGCGAGGAGCAGGGTGGAAAGAAGAAGATGAAGAATGAGGCGAAGTTTGAGCATAAGCCTTGCGGCGAACGAAGTGGTCGGACTACTGCTGCCTGTCGCTGTCGTGTTGGATCAGGTAGCGTCGGGGTAAGTGCTTCGCCGCATGAACGCGTCTAGGACATATTGACATCAATACTAGGAACGAGGAGCAGCCTGCCGGATCCGTGGCACGTCTAGCACCTCTCTTGGAGCAGTCCGCCGTCGGAATCGGCAGCCCGACGCTCTGGCTCGGAGAGCACGCCGTTCCGGTTATGCAAGTGCAGCAGATCGAGGTGGTAGGAGGACTGGAGGGCATCCTTGATCGTGCACGCGTTGTCGCTCGCTTCAGTGAGCATCGTTGTCATCGTTGAGATTTTGGAGGCTTTGCAGCGCAGTATGGCGATCTTGGAGGTGATTGGAGCTGAGCTGGAGTTGCCCTGAAGAAGTCTCGGGAGATTGAGGGTGCTTTGACCCTTGGGGATGCTTGAGTGACTTGATGAGTTTGGCGTAGATGAGAGGTGCGAGATTGGGTGTGGCGTGGCAGTGGTGACGAAGCGGCAGCGCGATGGCGTGAGATGCGCATACGGTATCAAAAAGAAATTTACGTTTCCGGCGGTTCTTCTCATGTGTGTGGTCGATGCCTCGATGCCTTCCGATGAGCTATCACGCGTACATGGGTTACGATGGTAGATGATATGCTGACATGGGGTGGTTATACGCATTATACGAGGACAGAAAGAGCAGACGATAACTCTCGCCCACTGTTTTGATACACCGACGTCCACTCCAGGGGCTGTTGAAGAGTCCATCGCCGCCGAGCGCCTCGTGCGATGCGCAGGTAACGGAATATCGAGTAGAGCGCTCTGTAGTATAGCTCAAGACACCGTTCGATACACAGAGCGGTAGCACGTAAGTGCATCATTCACTGACTGCGAATCCGCTCGTTGAACTTATAACTAGCCTGATCAGCATCACTATCGTAGTCATCAGCGGGAATACTCGAAATCGTCCTCTCAGGCTTGCTCATCGGAGCCTTCTGCCGTGACTCGTGACTCCTCGGAATGGTGTCAAGCTTCTCAGCAACGTGTAGTACTCTCCTCTGCACTTGGTGCGACCTCATCGCTCGGAACGCGCATAATGTCGACTTGCTCGAAGTCAGATCCGGCGATTCCAGAGTCCTGCTTCTGTACCTTGGCAGGCGCTGGCGCCGGCTGTTCGTCCTCGCTATCGAAATCGTCGACTGGGACGCTGGAGATGTGGCGCTTCAGCTTGGGTGGGAGATCACGTCCCCGCTCACGTTCATCTTCGTCATCGCTCTCTGAGATGGCGGTGATGTGTCGCTCTAGGGTTGGGCTCCGTCTCCGAGCAGAAGATGATTCGTTGGAGTTGGTACTTGTTCGCATCAGACCGAGAACTTCTGCGCCAGAGTCGCCATTATCTGCGGCCTGTCCGTCTGGTTGGTTAGGTCGATGCGTGGTCTGGTGAAAACTGTCGTTGGCTTCGTGCTTCTAAGCTTCAGGTCAGCGCGAGAAGGTTGAGCATCCTTCACTCCTACGACGTACCTGTGCACCATGATGGAACAGCTTTTGTTTCAGCTTAGCACGCAGGCCACCGGACTTGTGCGCATCATCGGTCTCGTTGGCAGTATCGAACTGTGGAAGAAGAGGATTTTGGTGGACTCGCGCCATGATTGTTGCTCGTGAGTAACACTGAAGATGAAACAGCGGCTGAGAGGATAGAACAAGCTATGGTACCTACTAATGTTGGATAACTACTCACCCAAGCCCCAGAGCCCAGAGCCCAGAGCCCAGAGCCGCCATGCAGTAAGCGGAGCACATGGCATGCATGTAATCACAGTAATTGTTTGTTCAACCCCCTGGCCAAGCATGGCAAAGGTCTCGTAGATGCCGCCGATTGGGTGAATCGGGTTGCCCATGCATCATGACTACCCCTTGAGGCTGGAGCATTCGAAGAATGCTTGACTTCTTGGGGAGGTGTCTGTGGTGTTGGAGGTCAGAAAGAGGGGCAGCAATGATGAGGTGGTGCGTCTCGGCCGCTGGGCTGTCGGATCATGACTCGGCTTCCACCATCGATCGTGTCTATCCTCGCTACGATAGCAGCATCCTGCATATGTCCTGTGTACAGCGTGTACCCTTTACTATGTAGGGCAGATCCCTCTGAGTGCAGTAAAACTGAATTCATGATGCAGCATCGCAAGACTACTGCACAACACATCCAACAGAAGCATATGCGTATCGTCAAGTAATCCAGCATCTGTGCAGATATCCTCGCCCCTTCATACCTCGATGGAAATCTTCCTGTGGTAGTACGACAGACAGTACCACTGACGCGCTCACAGAGCACGTGCTATGCTTCCTTCCTCCTCCTGAATAGCATTCGCGGTACCGCTATCTCTACACGGCGACCTTCACCAGTTGGCTCAGATATTCTTCCTGCTCGAAATCTTGCTGTAGACCAATATATAAGGCGATGCCTGTGTCCCTCGACAGGTAGGATACTTCATCTCAGTGAAATCTCCATTATTGCGCTTAGTCTTGCCAATGACATTGTCGTCATCGACAATCTGGAACTCGGCTTCCTCGGGGTCAGGCTGGTTGATTCTCACTGCAGAGAAGTAGTGCCCGCCTCTGATACTCTTCCCGACGTGACCAACAACGCCTTCCAGTCGGTATAGGCAATCTCCCTTGGATTTTGTAAAGTCACTTAGATCGAGGAATTCCTCGAAGTCAACGTGTCTGTGAAGCTTGGAATCTGTGAATCTCTCTGGACGACTGTGAGTGGTTCCGATGGGGATTTGCACAAATCGCTTCAGACGGATGATCAGGATTTGAGGCGCTGACACGATCTGTTTCGTCACCTGTCTTGTCGGTCCGTCTTTCTCCTGCAGCTTCGAGTGGCTCTTGCATGCTCTGCTATCGCACTTCTGCGCCCTGGTCTGCGCCCTAAAGTCCAGTTGGAGGTACTCGACGAGTGTGTCTCCCGGAGCTCGTGGTTGTATAGCAATGTCAAGGCCCGCACGAGCCTCTTCCACGGATATTGGACGTTTTCGCTCTGCCCCACAATCTTCACAAGTCCAAGTCTCTTGTTGGCGCATCTCGAACATCGCAGCGAAAAGGTCCTTTTCCTCATCTTGCAGCTTACCTTCGACCTGGTTGAGAAGATACATGAGAAAGTCGTAGGCATCGGCTTGCAGCCCACCCAAGAACTCTGCTCTGAGATCCTTGAAAGAATTGAGCTTGGGCAGACTCAGGTTGCATGCGAGGTTGAATGCGTCCAATTCGTCGACTGGAGATGGCGCAGAGCCTTCGAATTTTGGTTGTAAGTCCGGTGTGTTCAGTAGGCATCTACTAGATTGCTCAGAGTACAGAGCACACAGGATCCATTGGTGACGCTACATTTCGCATGAACGATGGTCATGTACTTAAAGAAACCAGGCACGTGAAGTAAAGCTTGTAGGGTGGCGTTTCGATAGCAGTAGTTGCCAG
Source organism: Nothopassalora personata (assembly GCA_033816765.1). NCBI lineage: Eukaryota > Fungi > Ascomycota > Dothideomycetes > Mycosphaerellales > Mycosphaerellaceae > Nothopassalora > Nothopassalora personata. The sequence goes on from CM066288.1 coordinate 4,383,610, forward strand.
GGTTACATGGGAGTAATTCACCGTGAAGTGAATGCGGAAGCAAAATCCACAATGCTTTTGCAATGTGAAACTGTGGCCAACAACCAGACCAAAGTTTCTGCCTGAACATGTCACTTCATCTCCCACGCACAATGACCTCCGAGCTAGACGCTAGCAAAGGAGAAACCTACGAAGAGGAGCACGTACACACTGTATACGAGCAGATCGCAAGCCACTTCTCATCGACACGCTACAAGGTCAGCATCGCCTCCATCATCTCGAACACAACAACCTGACATCAACCAGCCATGGCCCATCATCGAGCGCTTTCTCAAGCAACTACCGGCAGGCTCGATAGGCCTTGACATTGGCTGCGGCAACGGCAAATACCTCGTCGTCAATCCTGACGTCTTCATTGTAGGCTCCGACCGGTGTGTCCTGCTCTGACGCTCCATAGGCGAGAGCAGCATCACTGACACGGTAAGTGCAGATCCAGTAATCTTGTCTCTATTGCATCGCAACATCAACCACACGCTGTTGTTGTGGCAGATATTCTCAATTTGCCACATCAAGTACATTCTTTCGACTTCGCCATCTCTATCGCGGTAGTGCACCACCTCTCCACGCCGGGGAGGCGAGTAGAGGCAGTCAGATCTATACTCGAGACCCTGAAGCCTGGAGGGCAAGCGCTAGTATACGTCTGGGCTCTCGAACAAGAGAGTAGTCGACGAGGCTGGAGCGAGAAGGACGATCAAGATGTCATGGTGCCGTGGGTCATGAAGGGCTCGAAGAAGGTCACGGCTGATCAGCCAGACAAGACGCCTACCGAGGACAGGACTTTTCATCGCTACTATCATCTCTACCGAAAGGGTGAGCTTGAAAGCGACCTGGAAGCTGCCGGTGGCAAAGTGGTGGAGTCTGGCTACGAGAAGGACAATTGGTGGGCAATCGCTGAATGTAACATCACAACCTAGGATGCGGTCGCAACAGCTGCAAAGATCTCAAGCACGCGCTGCATTTTCTCTCGCGAGGTTCGCCCCTGGGAGGGCCACGCTGCCGACGAGGCGGATTCCTGTTATAGTTGGTAGGGAGGGCATGGTGAGGAATCATGGGTTCAAATTAGGTCGACTCAGGTTCTGGGAGACTGGCTATAATTGTACTTTTTGGGTGAGTACTTGCTTGCCCTGCTTTGAGCTTATTGGAGGATTTTGTGGATGGTGCTTGGTGGACAGTAGTACATATACGCCGTCACGTCGTAAGCATGGTCGAGGCTGGAAGAGAAATAATGATCGCAGCTTCGCGAGGAACTGCTGGCTCCATTGGATTGATAATTCTACAAGATCTCGCCAGCTTCGCGTTCTTCGTGCTCCCTCACCCGCCGTGAATCAGCCCCGTCGCATGCGAGCAGCTATTTCTGCTTCCCGCTGTATTGGAAGTAGTAGGTCTTCTGACGAAACCGGATGCTCTACCGCCGACTGCTCTGTCCGCTCTTCACAGCCGCACGACCTGCAATCTTCCTGAACTGATCCTCGCCGCTGGCGCCCAGCTTCCTCGAGCTCACACCTTGAGCATTGCTCAAGTTGCTGACAGGAGCGATGGTGTATGTGCCCACACCACCTTGGACTCGGGCGCGGTTTGTAGGTCCATCTTGTGACAGCGCCTTCCTCCTGTTCTCTGCCGCGATCGTAGCACGGTCCTTCTGGCTTGCGCCTGTGCGCTGGCTTTGTGCTGCAGCAAGTGGATCGTAGGTTCGGCTTTCGATGGGGAGGTTGCGGCGGTCTTTGCCTTTGTTGAGGACGATGCGCATCCACTCGGCTACAAGGCGCTCGGCTTGACGCTTGATCTCGGGTTGCGCTTGGGTGGACTTGGTGTAGAAAAGCATAACCTTGCCGATGCCAGAAGATATCAGACATTCCTTGTTGAGATTGAGCTTGCTCAGGATGGCGAACAGTTCACGCTGGATCTGGTAGTTCGGAAGAGCGCCGTCCTTGTCGGCTGGCTCGAGCATGAAGCGGACAGCTTCGAGGATGTTGACTTCTGGGTCGACGAGCTGCGACTGGATGGTGTTGCGATTCATGAGCTCGACGACTTTGGGAAGGATCTTGATCTTGGCCGTGGCGATCTTGTCGTCCTCTCGCGCCTTTTGGTCTGCCTCGCATGCCTGGATGATCTGCCGACGGACCGACTCGATCTCGTGGTCTGCACGTTCCTCTGCGTCCTGGGCAGCCTTTCGTCGAGACACGCGATGTGACTTGAGAGCTTCGTCCATCTTGCGATCGAGCGCGCGACGTCGTCCTGTATGTTATGATTAGTACGTTTCGTTGGGTATAGTATCTTCCATGACTTACGCTCTTCCGGAGACAGATGCTCCTCACTGATCTCTGGCTCAGCAGCTTTGCCTCCCCTCTTGACGGGTCTGCCATCTGCATCGAGCTTGCTCTTCCTGCTCCTCTTGCCGTCGATCTCTGGACCACCCTCGAAGTCGTCCTCATCAGCACCCGCGCGTCTACGCTTCGGCTTCTCGCGCTTCTTCTCCTTCTTCTTCTTCTTTCGCTGATGCTCCTCTTCCTCCTCGGCCGTTCGCTTACGCTTGTGCACGCCAATGGCACCTATGGTGTCTGCATCGATTTCTCGCTGTGTGTTCAGCTCGAGATTGTCGGGGTTGAAGTCCGCGAACTGCGCCTCATCGACGTCGTCAAGATCTGACTCGTCGTCGTCGTCGTCCTTGTTGATGGCATCTGCTGTATTGTCCACGTTTGTGTGGTCAGCATCCTCATCCGCGGCGTCGTGTGGTGTATCCTCCTGCCCCGCGGCCCTATTGGTCAGCGGATGCTCGTCGTCGTCGCGCGTCTCCATATCGGCTTCTGGATCAGCCATGGGTGGTGTCCCTGCTGCGTTGTTCTCTTCCTCGATCTCAGGGCGCAGAGGATCGCCTGGATCGGCGCCGGCTTGCGGTTCTGACTGTTCAGCATCGAGGGATGGTGAGTTCGGCATTTCCAAGTCCTCCATGTCGAGTATGTGATATGTGGTGTTGTGGTGTTGTGGTGTCGTGTGAAGGTGGTATAAGTTGCGATGATAAGTCGATCATTCGCGCAGCTTGGATGCAAGCGGAATGAGCCGAGTTTCGTCCGTGCGACCAAGATGCACTGGACGTCAACTGCGAGTTCTCTTCACATGCACCTCATTTAACACATCCAAGCACAATCAGACAACATGTTCGGCGGACGTGAGTACAGCCATCGACAAACGCTCGTGATCGATGCTGACAGTCCATGTAGCACCCCCACCACCGAGCGCCGAGGAGTTGAAGCAGCAAGAGCTTCTCGCGACAGCCTCAATCTACCAATTCGGCATCATCGCGACTCTGCTGTACTTCTGTAAGGATATGGAGCCTGTCTTCCTGATTCGGCCATCTAACTCTCGGTGTAGCGCCCTTCGCCGTTGATGCCGTCAAGAAGCTCGTCTAAGCTCTCTTGTCAACTCTGAAAAAATAGCGACCGATTCGAGCACAATGTCAACATGCTGTGTATCATACTGTATAGATCCAAAATAGGTGGAGAAATGAGCATAGCGGGGCGTTTCTAGGCGCAGGAAATGGAGGCATCACAGCTTCGCTAGTTCACAAGAGACGTCATGTACGGCAAAGAAGTGACCTGAGGTCAACATCACCAAGGCACGGACAAGTTTGGAGCACACTATCCGGTCTCCCAGATCAAATTTTTCCTTCTCGACGCAGTCTTGCGCTGCGCTATCATGCGCGCCTTTCATGGCTTCGAGCTTCTCTTCCAGCCATTCTACGACAAGTCTTGCAACAACGTGCCCAGGCATACCTTGAGGGTGGACAAAATGGTATGGTGTTGCTTCAGTCCAGGATCCACTGCTCCCACGATCTCCACGTCTGAATCACAATCTTCGAGAGTTTTAAGATCTTAATGCTATGATTCAGAGCATCAACGACCTCGTCTGGGACACCGCGTACATCCAACAGAGCGACGACACGGGCTCTGTCGAGCATACCCCTTAGTCCGGCGGCAGACTCCTACTCGAAACCCTCCATGACGGGGATGGCTTTGTAGTATAGCCAATCGGTGATGCATTCGATGTCGGCGGCGTATTGGTCGAGGAGAGTGCGCAAGTCCTTCGCAAGTGTTAGGGGCGGACCTGGTTCACGCCTGAGATTGATATTAGCGCTGATCCGTGTACATTTGGAACTCCGTTGACTTACTCCATGATGGCTTGCTCCACCGCCTCCGCAATCGGCATTAGCTGGTCAACCACGTCGTGCAACGACTGTCTCGGGCAACGGGTATCTCGTTGGACTGCCTTGCTTCTCTTCTCCTTCTTTGGCGCCTTGCTTCCTCGATGTAACGGCGGAGCTTCGCAATAGGATTTACGAGCTTCTGCTGGTCAAAGAACAGCCGATCGTCCTCGCCAAACATGCATCTTCCGGCAGAATCGTTCCAAGCAGACATCAATTGCTGCTGGCGAAGTACCAGGACGATCTTCGAACAACTACAGGACTACTTGGTACGAGCAAACATATTCGAGATGAAGCTACCTCCATTCTGTATGGTGGCAACACCTTCGATCAAACCAACGTCAGCACCCTGAAGAGGTTTCTAGAATTGATCCACGAGTCGAAGCGTCATCTCGCGGCGTCCAATTCCACGTGGTCCATGAATATCGAGGACGCTATAAATGCGTTTTACGCCCTAGTACCAACATCCAACATCAAGCACATTGCTCTTCACCCTCATCAACTCCGGTGCGCCTGGAGATCAGTCGGTAAGGATGATTGGGAGTGCGGCGTTAGCATCGCGCAAGAATTCAGGAAGTTCTTACTGCATGTCAAGTCAAGCTCACAGCACCCATTCGACATTGAGAAGGTTCTTGGTGTCATTGTCTTGAAGTTTGTGCAGCAGTGCATGGCTGAGTTTCGCAAGGCTGCTGGGGATTACCTGGGCCCACGATAGAGAGACTGAATTGGGCTGGTTACCAGGACTACGTAGAGTCCGCGTAGACACAAGGTCGAAGCTGCGTAACTGGAGGTCTGCCGGCGATGCGTGATCGAGTTCCGAAAGGCTGCGTTGTACACACTGTAAACATGAGACTACCACAGATGGTGGACGAGATGGGACGACCTGAGGTTACGAGCTGCGAAAGCATCGAGGCGCATAGCTTAGTCTGCGCGGCAGAGGTAGTAAGTAGTGTTTCGGCGAAATGTGTGTAAGGTAGGCACGGGATCGTGCAGCTCTCTCAAACTGTGGCGTAGATCAAATTCGGCGAGATTTTTTTTGACTTGCGCAACATGCGAATCTCGTGCAACGCCCTCGGTCGTGGTACGAGGTCCTGCGCAACCATGATCTTACTGTAGTGCGACTGTTGATCATTAGTGGTTGCGATGGCTTCCAGCAGCTCACATCGATGTCATCTTTCTTGTACCTGTAAGGAACTGCATTGCAGTCATGAACCCAAGCAAGGATCGAGATGCTCGCGTGTGCTTGCGTGGCAGAAGTACTCGGCGATGGGAACTAGTTCGTCGTCGCCACCGAGATGAGCTGATGAATGCGATCCGATGAAGTGGTCGTGGTGGTCTACTATGACCACGAGGACAAGATAGAACTAGTGAAGCACACGGTCGTCAAAGTAGGAGGAGTAGCTGGCCACATTTGATTGGACGCTGCACACATTTGACTTCGTCGCTATTGGCAGGGCTGATGCGATGTTCCCTGAACATATCAGCTCGGCGGCAGCTGTGGCAGGCTATCCTGACACTGCCAAACGATCATGTCCTTGACCATCCCAGACTGGTGGGTTTGGACGCGAAAAGACAATTCTTGTTATGGATGTCCGTTTCGTTGGGGGGTACAGACGCGTCTGCCAAGCCCTTGCTTCTCGCTGGAGATTGGTGAGCAACTAACTCAAGCCCGCAGACACCCACCTGCCACTCCTCTCTTTGGTCGGCGGCAGTCGGCTGTTGGAAGAGGCGCTGACGAGGCGCGAAGCCGTCTGATTTGCCCGTTGATGAATGACAAGATGTGCTTTGCTGAGCAGCGGCGCCTTGTTTCACATCTTTGAACAGCACCGTCGTGCCTGTCCCTTTTCTCTTTCGCTGGCGGAGCCTGATGGTGAGAAAAGGGTACATACGAGTCTATAGAAGCGCACATGCCATATGCTCCTTGCTGCATGCTACTGCAATTCATTCTTTTACCCTCCAACACCTCGATTCCACATCTAACACCCTCCCCCCCCTCTTTCTGCTGCTTCCGCTCGTGCTTTGTGTACCAACTTCTACTTTCCTTCCTGAATCCACGGCGGCACGACTCCCTTTAGCATTCATGAAACCCTAGCAACAAACTCAATGGGCGTCTTGGTACCCGAGGATGGACAATTCCGGGGCTGGCTGGCCGCTCTACTCTGCTGCTGCGCAGCGGTGAACGAAGATGAACATCCCGTCGAAAAGAAGAACATTTCCAAACGTAGGCATTGCTCCTGCAACGGCTTTATTTTTGGCATGCGGCACTGATTCAGTCTGCAGCTACTACCGCCCGAAACACAATATGGAACGAGCAGCCAACGCTCTTGCAACCCATGCGTAATTATCCAACGGTCGCCGTATCATCCCATAAAGGAGTTGATGCGGCCTTTGACGAACATGACAGCGTCCGACCTGTTGCTGATCGACCACCATCACTAAAGCCTCGGGACTTGGGAGAAACATCGTTGGTTGGCAAAATGTCTCGTCATTCACGAAAGAAGAGCTCCACTACTCTGCTGACTCGAATGAGCATTGGACGACCGACGGACTTTCGACGACTGGACTATACGGAGAAGCAGCGTCGATCCCTTGTGCCTCTTCAACTGGGTCCCGTGTCGTCGAGAGACAGCATGCCCGATGGGCTGGACTTGATGGTACCACAGGAGGATGCTTCGAAGTCTCTTGAGGCTCTGGTCGATACACCTAATCGTAATTCGTACCGTGCATCTAGAGGCTCGCCTTTCCTAAGGTGTCAACAGCTCAGCTCGAATGCAGCCTCCTCGAGACCCAACACTGCCCCTTCGGAGCCGAGTCAGATCATGTGGGAGTCTGTCGCTGTGCCATCGCCCGCACGGCCAGTTCTCTCAACCCACTCATCGTCAAGCTCAATGCGATCGCTGCGCCGCCAAGCACTTGAGAGCAGCACCTCCAACTCTTCTTCAGCATTGACCCGGCCATCATCCGAGAGGGCTCGGATCACGCGAAAGCGATCCAGTCAGAAGAATTCTGCCGGGAGTGCGGATCTGGACAAGGAGATCCTCGAGTTGAACACCATCATCGAGGAACGTCGAGCGGAAGCTGCTCGCCCGCAAAGTCCGGCAAATGCTCACGTATCAGCGGTCGCACCTCTAATGCAGATCCGAGCACGCTCCACTACGCTGACAGATATCGGATCCGCCTTCTCACGACCGCTGATCTCGGTCGCGATGTCTATGGAGTCGACCGACCAGGCCGCGCCAGTGACAACAGAAACGATGCCACCCGAGGCCCCGGTCAAATCGAGACTGTCGCGACCCTTCATGTCAATACCAGATCCAGCGGTTGGTGAAGCGAAGGCGACACAGCATATTCGCCGGCCCAGTAGCCGATTGGCTGCTTGGCTGTCCAACCTTTTGTCATCGTCTACCCGTGGGTCCAAGGTTAAGGACACGGCGGAAGAATCGTTCCACTCATGCAGTTCTTCAGGTCGATGGCGCGGCGTTTCAGAAGCGTCGCAGTGCACCACTGGCACGGAGACGGACTCACCAGTCCTGACCGCAGCATCATCGCCTACATCAAAGGGACACTCGCGCTCATGTACGAGCGACTCCAGAATCACACCGACATCACCAGCAACCACAGTCGACGAGAAGATGGACGCGGACCTGAAGATCAAGACTGGCGGACAATGGCCAGTGATTACAGAACAACCAAATCAGGTTGGCCTGGCTTTCTGATATATGCATGCATCATAATGTCACATTAGATACCCGCAGGCAGGTGACTCTGCTACACCTCGTACAACAGTGGACCGTAACATAGCATATGTATAGAGCCGAATCATGACACAGTTTGACACAACCATTGATCGCTTCCCGACGGGTGCCTGCAGTGCCACTGCCCATCGCGACAGCACTACCACCAGATCGTGGAGATGAAGTTGCACATCACGGGCATGACTGACCTTGCTTGGGTACCATCCGCCGGTCTGTAATGACATGTTCATGCGAAGCACAACGTACGGATGACAATGGACTGACTGCTGTGAGATGATCGCCAACAAGCTCCAGAGTCGCACTGTTCCAGAGTCTCGTTCCAAATCTCGAAGGTATAAAGTCCTTAGTCCAGGACAAGACATATCTCGCCAACGTGCATATCCAACGAGCTAGCTTCACGCGCCTAAGACTCACAGCCAAAATTCTCAACATCGCCAGCCAGCAATGCAGCTCCTCCGGCTCCTCCCAACAACGTTCGCTCTCGCCGCCAAAACTCTCGACCCAAGACAAACCTCCTCCTCCTCCTCCACCACCACGAAATACACCCTATCGCCAAACGAGACGGACACCATCAACCTGCTCACCTACATCCGCCACATCAGCCATGATCTCTTCCAACTCGGCTGCGACACCTTCAGCGAAGGCGATTGGGTCGCCGGCGGCCTTTCCCACCTCACGGCGGCCAACATCTGCCTGATGGCGGATCAAAGCACCGCTCACGTCGACAGCCTAAACGACATCCTCCGTACCAACGGCGCGCCGAAGATCGAGCCTTGCAGCTATACTTTCGTCTACAGCGAGCCGACAAGCTATATCAGCCTCGTGAACGAAGTTCTCTCGTGGAGTGTGTCGGCTTATCTAGGAGCTCTGCCTGTAAGGACTTTTCCTTCATGTTTTCTTACCTATCGCTCCCAGGAGGGCTAGCGATAGAGTCTTTTGCCACTTTCCGACGGGAAGCGAATGCAAGGCCTGCTGCGCCAGCAACGCGCCCCCCCCCCCCCCCCCGCCTTTGAGAAATCGACCATACGCCTCGCAAGGCCTTGACACCTCAGCAGAATCAGATTCACGCATCAGCTCTTATCCTCAGAGGACCGAAAGTGCTGTCGGCGGCAACGATCTTTGCCAACAGCGCTCGCTCTGTGGTGTCCTCTCCTCGAACCATTACTGACACCACCCTCGCAGTCCCTGACCGCCAACCCGTCACTCCTCACCCTCACAGCATCCCAGCTTACCGTCCTCTCCCGCCACGCCGGCTCCATCCGCACCATCTACGCCACCAACCCAGCACCCTCTAACCTTGAGACTCCGCTGCCCCCCGCCTGGTCCTACAACATAGCCCAACCCTACATCGCCTCCTGCTCCCACGCCCTAGGCTACTCTGTCCTACCCCGTCTGAACGTCTCGGACGTGGCATGGAAAGATAACCAAAACGTTTCGAGCCCCGGGGAAACGAACATTACTCTCTCCTACGACCCGACTACGTTCTGGACACCCCAGCAGGAAGGAACGACGTTGTATTTGGCGCTCGCGAATCAGGGGTATGATCCGTTGATGGTGGGGATTGAGGAGGTGGGGAGGGAGGGTAATGTGGTGATTGCGGAGGCGACGATTCCGAGTGAGATGAGTGGTGGGGTAGTTTTTGCGGCGCTGACGACGTTTCAGAGCGGGCTGAAGGTGGGTGATCTGGTCGAGTTTGGGACGTTGGCAGGACCGGCTGAGATTGTGGTGAGTTGAAGGTGGCGATGGGAATAGGCGTGAGGGTTGGTGAGAGATTTTGTTGCGAGGTGGAGGGAGTTCTTGTCCTAACTTTCACTTTCACATGTTAGGCTGAATTATTCGTTTGCTTCTTTCTGCCGGCCTCCGGCATTCGTAGCTCCTGAGTCGAAGGTGCCCTGTGCCCTCTCTCATGAAAATGTTTCGTTTGATTTCTTGTGCCACTCCGCCTCGACATCACCAATATCACCACCGCGAAGCTTGGAAGTGGTGGGCGGCCTGCATGGCATGCTTGAGCGGGCTCGTGCCGTTGCTCTGTACGGTGGCTTCGCTGTCCCGGACGACATAATCGGTGCCTTGCACGGCAGCGTGTTGAGTTTGGGGAGCGTGGGGGAGGGAGCAGGCGATGGAGTTGCTAAGGAAGGTCGACCCGGAATTGAAGAAGCACCGGGCGATCCTCGATGCACTTCGAAGCTGCGGGAATGACCTGTTTTAGACGGGGTGAGCTGATGAAGAGGAGAGAAGAATGAAACGACGCAGAGGCTGAGCGAAAGCGGAAGGCAGAAAGAACGGTTTTCAAAGGAATGCATAATCCGCGAAATTGAACTTTGTGATCCAGCTCCGCCTGTGGGTATGTGTTGTGCCCAGATCTCTAAAGTGAAGGCAAGCACGACCAAGAATGATCGGCCAAGTACAAACATCAGCAGCAATCGCGCTCTTTTGGTACATCTATATGGGCCACTAGGAAAGCTCAAGAAGATGCAACCACCCACCAGTATCATATCCTACGCCGTCACACCCCGCTCATGCAGAAGCAGGCAAAAGACTATCGCTCACTGTACAAATCGCTTCGAATGCAAGCCAACTCTGTCGAAAGTCCACGTCTGCCGCTGGAGGGAGGGAGGGAGGTCGCTTATAGCAGCATCTCAAGTGGGTTCTCAATGACCTTCTTGAGCTCCTTCATGAACTCACCGCCAACAGCACCATCAACAACCTTGTGGTCGAAGGACGCTGTCAGCACGATTTGGTCGTCCCACTCGAAGCTCTCTGCGCCCTCTTCGGGGTCCTTTGGTATGGCAACCTTCTTCACAGCACCGACTGCGAGAATTGTGGCTTGGGGTGGGTTGATGATGGCAGTAAATCTGTCAATGGCGTCGTTCATGCCCATGTTGGAGATGGTGATTGTGCCACCCTGGTACTCCTCTGGCTTCAGCTTGCCGTCGCGTGCGCGCTTTCCAAGATCCTTGATTTGCGCCGAGACAGTCTCGAGGCCAGTTCCGGTGACGTTCTTGACAATTGGTGTCATGAGACCGACTGGGGTTGCGACGGCGACTGACACGTCAACGACGTTGTTTTGCCTGATGACGACCTTACCGTCGATTTCTCTCCACGAGCTGTTGGCGGCTGGGACCTTGCGTGCGGCGTATGCGAGGGCCTTGACGAGGAAGTCGTTGACTGACAGCTTGTACTTGCCATCGGCGGATGCGTTCAATGCCTGGCGGAGCTTCAGAAGCTTAGTGACGGATACTGTCGATGCGACGAAGTAGTGTGGGTTTTGCTGGAAAGATTGTGTCAGGCGGGATGCGATGGTCTTGCGCATGCTCGATGGCTCGATGTCCTCGTATGTGGCTGGGGACGTGACGCTTGCGGCAGCTGGAACCGCGCCCGATCCGGATGACTTCGCTGCTTCTTGTGCCTTTGGTCCCTTCCAGCGAGTGATGGTGGGCTCGAGTCTCTCGCCCGACGACTCCGACTCCTGTGCCTTTGGTGCCGACTCTTGCTTGCCCTTTGGTGGAGCGGTGCCGGAGCCAGAGTCTGGGGACTCACTTGCCTCAGCAGCCTCTTGACCACCCTTCTTGCCCTCCTTCGACGCTGCCTTCTCGCCGCCAGCATCCGCAATGCTGAAGTCCGCGAATGCGGGAACATCGCCAGCGTCCTCAACCAAGACAGCGATTGGCTGCAAGCATTCATTAGTCCTGTGTAGTCCCACCACGCTGTTACTTAACTCACGTTGCCCACTGCGACATCCTTCTCGCCAGAGTTCTTCAGGATCTTTGCAAGCACACCCTCTTCTTGGAACTCAAAGTCCATCTGTGCCTTGTCTGTCTCAATCTCCACGAGTACATCACCCGGCGCCAGCGAATCTCCGGGCTGCTTCTGCCACGAACCAATGTTGCCGGAAGTCATCGTCGGGGAGAGTGCGGGCATGGTGATGACGGTGTGTGATGGGTAAGCTGTACATGGTTTGTTAGATACTGTGTCTTGCTCTCAATGGCTCGGTTACGCAGATGGGAGGTGATGCTCACATTTTCCGGAGGCATAGTACCTGGCCAGCGCGGAGAGGGCTGGTATCCTGCTACTGTTGTCGCATGGTCAGCTGGAGCTCATACCGGCCTCAGCCAAGCTCTGGCAATACCGCATACCCAAAAGCAGTCTGTGTCCGAGCTCCGCTCCATGCTCCTCTCTGCGCAAGTCCTCGTGAGGCTCTCGCGAACACCGAAGCGGCCGACATTGTCTCTCTCTCTCTCGCTGCTGGTGGTCTAAATTGAAGCTTGGACCCCGCAAGACCCGACTCCACGCTCGATGCAGCTGGAGCAATGGCAGATGACGAGGAAGGAGCGACGGAGAGGGCGGAGAGGGTGTCGTGAATGAGTTGAACGACGTTACGATAACTTCCGTATGTTGAGGTCCGACCCTCTCGAGCTTTCAGTTACCGCTAGTCCAAAATTAAATTGTCGGCCCGTAGAAAGAGTATTCCCCCCATCCTGCTGCACGGTCCCACCTACCACTCTTTCACTTTCAATAAAGGATTAATGGGATTTAGTTGAGACTTCTATCACGTGGCGTCGGTTGTCCTTGCCGAATGGCACCGCGATCCGATCGACTTTCAAGACATGAGAAGCTTTGACGAACTGAAGGGTTGATGATGTATTTATTATTTATCCTTCCAGACGTCCACTTTGACTCGTCCTCTCCAGCTCACCATGAGAAGCTTTTACCAACGCGAGGGTTGATGATGTATCATCAAATATTGATTGACCGTTGAAAGTGCCAGCTGGTTGTCGAGCATCTTCAGGGTCAGATCACGCTAACCACAGAACTTCGAGAATACAAGGGTGCATGTACTGTAGTTTGATACTTTGTCCTAATGTCAGCACCTTGAACACTACTGCAGCCTGCATTCCGAGCGCAGTTGACGTAGGATAGAATGTGGCCATCAGTTAATTCATATTGCACAGACACGATCAGGGCGTAGCTGCATACCACGTGCTGGGATGGCCGAGGAGGATCCGCAGGCACATGCCCATGTGGATGATGGACGGATATCTGCTGAACAGGGCAGCCACGAGATGGATGAACCCGAGACAGCTCCTGCGACAGACGTCGAAGAGCATCATGAAGATGAGCATGCGGCGACCTCGCTACATAGCCAGGAGCATTCGCAAGCCATAGGGGAGGAGGAACATGCTCAGCCGACCAACGATGAGCACCTGCCGCAACAGACTGTCGCAACTCCTCCCCCCCACGGGTCCAACGTCGAGACACCGACCGAAGTAGTGGGTACGCCTGCCCCGAGAGAATCCGCGCCGAGCACGCCCTCCTCGCAGCCGATACAGGACACCCGTCACCGGACCGATTCCCAATCGACGACGGCTACCAATGCCACCCGGGCGTCGACGCGATCGACGAGAAGCAGCATGGTCTTCGTCGTTGCGGCGCTGGAGAGCATCGCAGCTTCGAGAGATGCTAAAAAACGAAAAGCTTTGGCCGAGTCCACACAACGGGCGCTGCAAGCCATACGCAGTGCTCAAGGCGATGCCGCTCGGATCGACCCCGAGATCATGTTCGAACCGTTGAATATGGCGACAGAAGCGGCGACCGTCTCGGTAGTGGTCACGGCACTGGACTGCATTGGCAAGCTGATCAGCTATTCCTACTTCTCTGCGCCAGCTGCAGCCGCCGGAGAAGTGCCTGAGCAGCAAAAGACGCCCCTGATCGAACGGGCCATTGATACGATATGCGACTGCTTCCAGGGCGAGGCCACTCCTTCTGAAGTACAAATGCAGATCATTAAGAGCTTGCTGGCAGCGATTCTGAACGACAAGATTGTGGTACATGGCGCTGGACTCCTGAAGAGTGTGCGGCAGACCTACAACATTTTCCTCCTGAGCAAGAGTAGCGCGAACCAGCAAATCGCCCAAGGCACTCTGATGCAGATGGTTGGCACCGTGTTCGAAAGAGTAAAGACGAGGTTGATGTACAAAGCGTCGCGCATGAGTGCATCAAATGACCGCCTTGCCAATGGAGGCACGGAGCTTCACTCGGACACCTCGTCAACGGCACAGGGAGATGATACGGCATCTGCGACCGAAGTTGGGACACCACTGGAAGAAAAGGATCGGCCACAGTTGACATTACAAACCTTTGAGACGCGGAAGTCCTTCGACGATGCGCGCATTGGTGACAATGCACCTACCACCGTATCTCGAGCGAAGAAGCCTAGCAAGCGCCCCTCAAGATCCGGCTCCGGCAACGAAATACCTTCAATCACAGTGCAAGGCGAGGGCGACGATGCCGTCTCGGAAGATGATGAGGAGGACGAGATCTACATCAAAGACGCCTATCTGATCTTCCGTGCAATGTGCAAGCTCTCCACGAAGGCCTTGCGCCCAGAGGATGCAGTGGACATCAAGTCACAAGGGATGCGCTCCAAGCTACTGAGCTTACATATCATCCACACCGTGCTCTTCAACCACTCCATTGTCTTCACATCGCCACATTCGACCATACGCGCATCGTCAAATAGCGAGCCAAGCGGATTTACACAGGCGAGCAAGCAGTATTTGTGTTTGAGTCTGAGTCGGAATGGCGCCAGCAACATTACCAAAGTCTTCGAGGTTGCGTCAGAGATTTTCTGGCTGACGATCAAACATCTCAGATCGCAGCTTAAGGCAGAGCTGCAGGTGTTTCTGAAGGAGGTATATCTGTCCATCCTGGAGAAGCGTGCAGCGCCCTGGTGGCAGAAGAGCTACATTATTCAGCACATCTTTGGTCGCATCGGCTCAGACCCAAAGGCGCTGGTCGAGATCTACCTGAACTACGATTGCGACCGCCAAGCGCTGGACAACATATATCAGCGCATGATTGAGCACGTCAGTCGACTAGCGAGCCAACCAGTCAACGTCAATGGCTTACAACAGCAAGCCTACCAGGACAGCACGGCGAAACAGAACAGTGCTTTGACCGACTGGCGAGATCGAGGGACCATGCCTCCTAGCTTGGCCACTGCGTCTATGACTGCCACAAATGATACCGAGCAAGTCTACCCTCCAGAGTATGCCTTGAAGATGCAAGGTCTGGAGTGCTTGGTGGAGACGCTAAGGAGCATGGTCAATTGGGGACAACAGACCTCGGCAGAGGCACCAGCAAATGCTCAAGACGCGGAAGGGCGCAGCTCAATAGATGAACTTCGTGGCAGCCTTGACACGCGAGGCGAAGCTGGCGTAAGTGGAGCTTCTATCGATGGCATGCCGCCAGGAATTCCAGGTCTTCCGGATACGCCCGTAGCGGAAGACGATCCTGCTGAGCTGGAGAAAGTGAAGGCCAGGAAGATCGCGTTGAACAATGCGATTCGAGCTTTCAACTTCAAGCCGAAGCGTGGCATCAAGATGTTGATATCGGACGGCTTCATTCCTTCTTCGGACCCGGCAGACATTGCGCATTTCTTCCTTGGCAATGAGCGAGTCAACAAGAAGTCGCTTGGCGAGTTTCTAGGAGAAGGTGACGAGGAGAACATCAAGATCATGCATGCATTCGTGGATCAGATGGACTTCGCCCGAACGAGATTCGTTGATGCTCTCCGCCGTTTCCTGCAATCATTCCGACTGCCCGGAGAAGCACAAAAGATTGATCGTCTAATGCTCAAGTTTGCCGAGCGGTACACAACAGGCAACCCAAATGCCTTTGCCAACGCAGACACCGCTTATGTACTGGCATACAGTGTCATTATGCTTAACACCGACCAGCATTCTGCACAGGTCAAGAAGCGCATGACACCCGAAGACTTCATCAAGAACAATCGCGGTATCAACGACAATGCCAACCTGCCTGACGAGTATTTGCAAGGCATCTTCGAGGAGATCGCAAAGAATGAGATCGTGCTCGACACGGAGCGGGAGACCGCTGCAAATCTCGGCATGCTTCCTCAGCAAGGATCTGGTCTAGTAAGCGCTTTAGCAAATGTCGGACGTGACTTCCAGCGAGAAGCATCTATTCAAGCCAGCCAGGAAATGAGCAACCGCACCGAGCAAATGTTCAAAACCCTCCTGCGAGGACAGAAACGAGCCGGGGCAGCTGGCAAAGGCAGATACTTAACTGCGATCTCCTCCAAACACGTCGGACCCATGTTCGATGTCGCGTGGATGAGCTATCTCACGGCATTGTCAGGATCAGCACAAGAGTCACAGAATCAGGAGACCATCAGGCTCTGCATGGAAGGACAGAAGCTGGCAATACGTTTGTCATGCATGTTCGACCTGGGAGACCCTCGACAAGCATTTGTGTCAAGTCTGTCGCGAAGCACGAACCTTTACAACTTGTCCGAGATGCAAGCCAAGAATGTGGAAGGTCTGCGAGCTCTGATTGAGATTGCTTACACAGAAGGCAACCATCTCAAGGAGAGCTGGCGGGACATCTTGACCTGCGTCTCTCAGCTTGATCGCTTCCAGCTCATCTCAAGCGGAGTTGAGGAAGGCGTTGTGCCTGATATGCTCCGGGCACAGAGCACAGCACAGAGTCCCTCCACTAATGGCGGTAGTCGGAAGAGTATGGCGCTTAACAGACGGCCTACTGCACGGTCAGGTACCAGCGGCACATACCAGAGCGAGATCGCGGAAGAGTCAAGAAGCGCAGACATGATCAGAGGTGTCGATCGCATCTTCACCAACACCGCCAACCTATCTGGTGAAGCCATTGTCGATTTCGTCAAGGCCCTGACACAGGTCAGCTGGCAAGAGATTCAATCTTCTGGCCTTTCAGAATCGCCCAGGACTTATAGCTTGCAGAAGCTGGTCGAAATTTCTGGATACAACATGCTTCGTGTCAGGTTCGAGTGGACGAACATATGGCAGATCCTTGGTCAACACTTTATTGATGTCGGCTGCCACAATAACACACATGTCGTCTACTTCGCACTGAACAGCTTGCGCCAGCTCAGTATGCGTTTTATGGAGATCGAAGAGCTGCCTGGGTTCAAGTTTCAGAAGGACTTCATGAAGCCATTTGAGCTGATCCTGAGCAACGCTTCCCAGGTCGCAGTGAAGGACATGGTACTGCGATGTCTCATCCAGATGATACAGGCACGCGGCGATATGATACGATCTGGTTGGCGTACTATGTTCGGCGTCTTCACTGTCGCTGCCAGGGAGCCATATGAAGCCATTGTTAATCTTGCGTTCGACAACGTAACCCAAGTGTACAACGATCGCTTCGGCGTTGTCCTGACACAAGGCGCTTTTGCGGATCTAGTGGTCTGCCTGACTCAGTTCAGTAAGAACATGAAGTTCCAGAAGAAGAGCTTGCAGGCGATTGAGACGCTCAAGGCGTGTGTGCCGAAGCTGCTGCGGACTCCAGAGTGCCCGCTGTCACAAAAGTTCTCTGGTGCGAAGGATGCGCCACAAGCCGAAGGCGTGCCCAAGCAGCCTAGCCGCCAGACACAAGAAGAGCAGTATTGGTTCCCAATCCTGTTTGCCTTCCACGATGTGCTCATGACTGGTGAAGACCTCGAGGTTCGCTCACGAGCACTGAACTACCTCTTCGACACGCTCACGAAGTATGGCGGCAATTTTCCCCGGGACTTCTGGGACACACTCTGGCGACAGCTGTTGTACCCCATCTTCATGGTCTTGAAAGATAGGAAGGCGATCAACCACGAAGCATTGAATCAAGAAGAGCTTTCTGTCTGGCTGTCGACCACCTTGATTCAGGCGCTGAGAAACATGATCAGCTTGTTCACCCACTTCTTCGAGAGTCTCGAATACATGCTTGATCGCTTTTTGAACCTGCTGGCATTGTGCATCTGCCAGGAGAACGACACCCTGGCCCGCATCGGCAGCAACTGTCTGCAGCAGCTCATCTTGCAGAACGTGAAAAAGTTCACACCCGGGCACTGGGAGAAGATTGTTGGCTCTTTCGAGGAGCTGTTCAACAGCACCGAAGCCAAAGAGCTCTTCTCTGCTGCCACTTCGGCATCTTTCAACAAGGAAGGCTCGTACTCGAACGGCGCTTCCATCAATTCGAAGGATCCTACCAACTCGGACAAACATTCTGTTGCCGACAACGCTCTGAAGATCAACGGTCTGGACGGGGAAGAATCCTCTCTGAACGGTGATGGCAAACATGAGAGTTTACGAGCTGACTCCAACAGCCTTGCACTTTCCGAGAGTGATGAGCGTAGTGCGTCACCGGCACCATCGAGGAAACAGTCCGAGCTGGAAGACTTTGCTGCAACCACACCCAAACAACAAGCGCCCATCGTCGTTACGGCCGCTCGACGTCGCTACTTCAATCAGATCATCACCAAATGTGTTCTGCAGCTGCTCATGATCGAGACCGTCTCTGAGCTCTTTAATAACGACGCAGTTTACGACTCGATCCCATCTCACCTATTGCTACGGCTCATGAAGCTACTCAAGACATCATACCACTTCGCCAAGCGGTTCAACGAAGATCGCGACTTGCGTACCAGGCTCTTCCGAGAAGGCTTCATGAAGCAGCCACCCAATCTCCTGAAGCAAGAAAGCGGCAGCGCTAGTGTCTACGTGCTCATCTTGCTGCGCATGTATGCCGACTCCAGCGACTCACGAGCAGCGTCGAAGCCAGAGACGGAAGCCGCTTTGATTCCGCTCTGCAGCGACATCATCGCCTCGTACATCTCCCTCGACGAGGATACCCAGCAAAGGAACATCCAGACATGGCGCCCTGTAGTCATTGACGTTCTCGAAGGATACACAGGCTTCGCGGACTCGGATTTCAACAAGCATGTGCAGACTTTTGCGCCACTTGCCGTTGGTCTCATGAACCGCGACATGGGTCCTGAGTTGCAACGAGCAGTCCAGGGCTTGTGGCGGAGAGTCTGTGAGGTCAAGCTCGGTATCGAGGGGAACGACCACGTCAGCGTCGTCTCGCCCACGAGTCCGAACACGAAACCTGGTGTTTTTGGACGAAGATCTAGTAAGCAGAGCTTGCGACAGGCTTAGGATGTCCGGTTGCAGTGGCTAGGGGCGTATGCATGTTACTGAAGAAAGGCTTTCAGAAGGGCTAGTGGTGTACAGGAAGAGTCGCCGGAGGGTGTAGGATAGCGCTTGGCGTGGTGGACAACCTATGGCATTACCTGGATCCTTTCGGAGCATTGAGCGCTGGCGTATGGGTGAAGCTGATGCATACTAGTCAGCGACCCGTGTGTGATATTCTAGTAGCCGATAGAAGTATGAAAGATGGCATTTGTTGTAGCCGGCAGGCTCCCTCCTCTACCATGACTCAGCCACGTGTCAAGGGGACTGCACTACTGGTGATGGTGTATTGTACCTAGGCCAGCTGGCGCATGCTTCCATATTCACTCGAAGCACCTGCCGCGCCACGTCCTTACGGAGCGGGCCGCGGTGGGACTTGTCGATCGTCGGGCACTGTTGACTTTTCTCGCCACTTCACACACCACGTTCTGTTCTCAACACGCGCACTACCAAGGGGCACACAGTCACTCAACGCGAACACGTCGCGTGCAGGCTACAAGCTCAGCCAACAATATACACAACAGAGGCAGCTACTCGGAACCACAAACGCCACGGGGGCGACGCCTCGACTTCTTGCGCTGCCGCTGGAGCTTCGGACCACGATCATCGGATACATAGCTCGGCCAAGCGACGTGAAGAAGGATATTTGCATTGGCGAGACTGGGGACCTCGACAGCTGGATAGGATCAGGACGATCTGTGCCAGGCATTGTGGAGTGCTTGGGAAGTCCATGTTTGTGACGGAGATGCAGCAGCACCCTGGATGTGGAGCGAGAGAGAGAGAGAGAGAGAGGTATCTGAAGGCTCAAAACGCATTAACGCGTGACTGGTGTCGGATCGCTCGGTCTGTACAAAAACACACACAAATCAACCAGGTATCTTCTTTCCTCAAAACGCCTTGAAGTACATACACCTCTTTCCCCTTGGCACGCACACGCGCCGCTGCCATCGATCCGCGCCCTATACAATCCCCAACACTATATCTTGAAGTTTCCTGTACCCCGCCTTGGTCGGCTTGAACTTCTTCACCGTCTGCTTGAAGGATTTCGAACTGGAGGGCCTTCGTTCTGGCAGCTCGGGCCAGGACCAGGACTTGTCGTTGCATTCATCTTCGTGAGAATGGTCAGAAGCCTTTTCGCCGAGAGCGCTGTGCTGCTCCCTTAGACGCTCGAGTTCGCGCTGGCTGGCGGAGTCCCGGCGGACGGAGTTGAGGGAGGACATTGTTTGAGTTGACAGTGTGGCAAAGCGACTTTGTGGTGTGAGGAGGCTGGGCCGAAGCTGGTTTGATGTGCTGGGCTAGTCCCTGGGTGGTCTGTGGCCTTGCTGTGCTGGAGAATGTATTGGTGGCAGTGATGTTGTGGTATGAGAAAGGTTTGGTATCTGGACAGGAGTCGAAGAGACTTGATGGTAGGTAGTGGGGGACTAGTCCAAAGTATGTAGTGCAGATGTGAGGTATTTTCTCCTTGGCCGAAAAAAGCCTCTCCAGGTGTGCGATCGCAATCCGTTTTAATTCTTCGTTCCCTGAATGCAGGAACAAGAGCCGCCTCATGCTACCATATACGATACTGCAAGCCTGCACCTAGGAGGTACCGTACACGACCAATGGCGTTCCAGCACAGCTTTTACTTCCTGTACACGGTCAGCGGCCGCCAGCTCTCACCCTACACCGTGAGACGTCTTTCACCAAAGATTGCGAGGAATGAGTCAATCGAAAGGGCGTGTTGGTCCGTTCCTGCAGGCATATACATGTATAGTGATGACAAGTTCCGCACGCCCTACGAACCGCGGGCGTTGGTGGGAATTTGGTCAGCTGTCATTTCGTGTACTGGGTGCGGCGCGATCACGCGAGATGGCAACGCTCCATCTTGGTGTTCCGTTAAGCGGCAGCCACAGGTGTCATTCATGTGCCATGTTGACGAGAGCCTGAGCTGAGCCAGTGCAGGATTACGAGTTGACGTGAGACGATTGCTGCATGCTGCAACGATGATAGGGAAACACAATGGGCCAGACGGGGGACCACACGTCTGCAGAGAACATGTACTGTGCTATGGTACCGTCGGTAGTCATCACTGTCTGGACGTGCATGTTGAGTGAGCTTGGCGTGTGTGCTGTAGTTCTAGTGGCTCGACGATTGCTGCTGACAAGGATTGATCCACCGTTCGTTCTTGGCACTTCCGCGGCGAATTGACCGTCTGTGATGGACACTTGCGAGGCGAGATGACGGCGCGAATGTGACAATGAGCATTGATCATGGCAGCACTGCGAGACATGATTGGCAACGTGGCAGCTGTAGCGGAGAGGGAGGTCGTGCCTCTCGGGCGCTTCATCTACGCCTTCTGCAACGTCCGCACGAACCAGGTCCTGTACTCGTTGTCGAGATCGCTTGATGTATGCATACAACAACCCCATATGCTGTACGAGACGTAGCTAACCGTCGCTAGAACTCAGCATTGAAGCAACTACCGGACCTCGGCGCGAACCATACACCTCCTAAACTGCGAAGAGACCTATGGCGCCCACTGTATCAGGTGGAGCTTCCTGCAACCCCAGATGGTCCAAAACAAGGTCTTCATGCATTCAGGAAACTACGGGAGTACCGAAAACTTCACGAGTTATCATGGGAGCAGACGAGTATGATGACACGGAACCACACCGACAAGGAGATCGAAAAGGAGAAGAAGAAGCTCGAGGGCAGAGGCGGCAGCAAGAAGGAGACGGTCTACGACATCATCAAGCGCGAGAAACACAAGATGAAAGTCAAGATGGTCATGGACCAGAAGGCGAACAGCATAGCAGACCTCGCGGCCGTCTTGCTCGAGCAGGAAGAGCTGGGTGCAGCTAGCCAGGCTACAGTGAACAAGTGGCGTGCACAGGTGCTAGAGAAGGTGGAAACGTTGGTTCGGGAAGCGGAGAATGGAGGCATCGCCACAATGCAGGATTCGTTGCGCGCAATGCGGAAGAGTCGTATCAAAGGCCAACAAAGGGAGCTGCAGAGGAAGATCCAGGAGTCCGAGCGACGGCTGAAAGAGATGCAGCGTGCGGCAAAGATCGCAAGGGTAGCACAAGCAGAGGCGGAAAAGATTGAACGTGTGGCCCGAGAAGGAGAAGGTGGAATGCCCGAGACCATCGAGAAGCAGATCGCTGGGCTGGAGGAAAGACTGCAAAAGGAGCTACCCCAAATCCCGACAGGAAAAGCCAGGAACGAGCTTGAAGGAGAGCTCAAAGACAAGATCCGGAGAGCAAAGGAGCAATTGAACAAGATTCAGACCGCACGAGAAACAATGAAGGCCGTCAGAGCACGCGCAGTGCCTACAGAAGAGGGAAGCCCGGAAGCAACCTTTGTCGCAGCTTACAGAAGGGAGGCGATGTCATCATTCTCAGAGACCTTGGAAACTGCCCAGCACGACCCTAAGAACTTACCTAAACGTGGTCAGGCACGACGAGAAGTCGAGCCCAGGAACCTTCCTATTTATATCACAGAAGGCATCACGGTCAAGTGGGCAAACATCATGGATGCCGAGTACGCTGCCATGTGGCCGGATGCGGTGCAGCACGAGCGTATGGGCTACACGACTCGAAGTCCTCCACTGATCGAGTCGGCAGAGGGAGAAGTCGAGGTAGCGCAAGAGAAAGTCGAGGGAGCGCAGGAGACAGTCGAGGGAGCGCAAGAGAAAATCGAGGGAGCCCAGGAGACAGTCGAGGGAGCGCAAGAGACCGTCGAGGAAGCGCAAGAGACCGTCGAGGAAGTGCAAGAGACCGTCGAGGAAGCTGCGGTCGAACGTTCGAATAGGCTCGAAATCATCCAGAAAGACATCCTAGCCGAGGTCCAAAAGAAGGCTGCCAAAGAATCCTGGGACAGGCATGCCGAGCTAGATCTGAAGAGGGCGATGAACAAGTACAAGCTTGCGCCTCTGCCGGCTGATGCTCCTGTAGATCAGCAGCCGACGATCTAGTCGTGTACATATGTATTATAACACTCTATGGATGACAGTGGTCATAACACCCGCACGCGACTCTATCCCAGCAGCCAGCACGATGCGACTGTTCGACTACAGGCCCGCCTCTTGCGCAGTGCCTTGTGTGAATGCTGTGGCGCCCCCAAGAGCGCTTCGTGCCGGGCACTACTCTCCGCAGCAGTCCGGCTTGATAGAGGCAAGGTCCTCTCGGGTCGTCTGGAGGCCTCTATCACAAGGTGATGTAGTTATCCGAAGCGACGTCACGCGATACTGACCCAGTCTCAGTCTCTTTCTTGTGATAGGGACGCGGTCTTCTGGAGTACTCTGGTACAGCATGGCCGGATAGTGATATTTCAGACGAAGGCGATTACGGGCGGGCCTACCTTTTCAACGAACGGAAGTAATGGTGCGCGAAAGCTACTCGAGAGCCTTGTTGGTCCACCGTGGGAAGACGCCGTCACCTGGAGTTGGCTGGCATGCAATGTCTGGCAGGAGCTAAAGCCTTTTGCAGCTGTGCGGTTGTGCGAAGCTACTCAAGGGCCATTACGATTCTCGCTGGGGATTATACGGTACTATGGAGGTGTCTTGTGCGGCGTGGTCAGTATGCAATAATTCCGGCAATCACGATGTCGCGCGAGGCCATCACAGATACAGTGCAATGGTGCGCGAGTCTTCCCCCAATGCCGTTGCGTGGCGTATGGGAGAAATACAGCCGTCTGGAACTGTCTAGTGGTGTATGGTTAGGAGGCAATGCTTTGGACAGGCGCAGTATGGAGGGGGGCTATCGCGAGGGCATTGCAATGGGGCGCGAATCTCACCCGATACCATACCATAACGATGCATGTGAAGATGATACAGTCATCTGCAACTGTCTGGCGCAGCATGGTCAGGTGGTAGACCTCTTTGAAGCCGCGAATCTGGGCGAGACTATTGCAGGAGCATTGCAACGATGCGCGAAGCTCATCCGATGTCACATCGTTGCATATGAAGAACACAGAGTCGTCGGAAACTGTCTAATGGGCAATGGTCACGCGGTATTGTCTTTCGCTAACGGCAGTGCCCGTCGTTTGTTCCCGGGCGGGCAGGGAAGGGTATCCAAGGCTCTTCCGCGTTTGCATCCTCTTTCACATGCCCGGAGAACTTTAGCCCGCCGCTTTGACCACC
The DNA here is from genome assembly GCA_033816765.1 of Nothopassalora personata. NCBI lineage: Eukaryota > Fungi > Ascomycota > Dothideomycetes > Mycosphaerellales > Mycosphaerellaceae > Nothopassalora > Nothopassalora personata. Next base: position 4,407,724 of record CM066288.1, read on the forward strand.
ATCCCGAGAACACACAAACCTCCGAATTCCCTCCCTGAACTTTCCCCTACCTACAAAATACACCATATTGGCGACATTTACATCGCCAATATGGCTCCCAAGAGAAAGCGCGGGCAGTCTCCTTCCGCCCCCTCGAGCACTCCCAAGCGCCGAACCACCACCACGCCCGCCGCCAACACCGCCGCCAGTGGCTCTTCGGCCGCAAGCAGCGCGCCACCACCTCCTGCGCCTGCTGTTGCTCCTGCTGTAGCAACAAACACCATTGCTGGCAACGGTGGCATTGGTGCTGAGAGCGATCCCGTCCTCCGTACGTTCGGGGCCCTGATGGAAGGCGGCCATTGTGAGTTACCTGCCTCGTCACAGTTTTGACGCACGTGCTGCATTGCATTGCAGCCCTCACTTTCTACGATCCAATTTCACATGATAAGCTAACAACGATATAGATGCTCGGACGGGAGTCGACGCGAAGACTAAGACCCTCAAATCCCGCTACCATGTTCGCCGACAACTGGCCAACATGGCAACCCGCCCAGAGGGATACGAATTCCCGCACCACGTTTCTGGCAGCGCACCACAGACTGTGACATTGCTGAGTCCGCCGCATCTGGTGGCAGTGCGTGATGCGAACGGAGCATGGCGACGCGTTCCTCGTGATGTGGCTACTCACGGCCCACAGCCCTACACGCCGCAATGGTACAATCGATACCTCAGGGACAACAACCTGCCGTCATGGTTCCTCTCGGCTGGCCATATCGAAATGCTGACAGTATCCCAAGAGGCGGAGATTCTGGGCATTGACCACAACACAGCAACACCAAGCACCTCAGAGCATTACCTCGAGGTGAGATATCCCGAGCGACCACAATTTCCCAAATCCGTCAGCAGTGGCAACCAGGCTTTTCTTTATCAGCTGAGTGAGGAAGAACAAGCCCGTCTAGCTCGAAGATTCCCAGCCACCAACGTTCTTGGCCAGGAACGACGTATTTTCGTAGATCCATCGGGGTACATCCAGATACACCACGACCCGTCAAGCATCCAGCTGCCGCAAATCAGTCCTCAGCTGGTGGCATGGGTTGATGCAACACCTCAGGCAGGCTCGTACGTTGTCCAGCCTCTAGCAGTTCCACCAACAACGGGCGTACCACGACCGAACAATGATGAGAGCAAGGATCGGACAAGTGCAATCGGGCGAGTTCAGAGAAACGGCAATCCAAAAGATCAATGCCACTGCAACGGGACCTTCTACTATGTCACCGAGATCGACCGGCGGAATGCAGAGATCCTCGACTTCTCTGATGCTGCACATGTCGAGCTACGCATCGCACAAGGCGCTCTACGCCGAGGCCTTCCACAGAATAGCACTCCTCCAGTTGTCATAGCTTGCTTTCCCGATATCGAAAATGGCGTCGTTGATCCGGCTGTGCAGCCCGCAGGTCCTGGCCATTGGCACTACACATCGCCACAGTCTCAGGATCTTGCTGAGATCAACCTTGGCGATCAAGCATGGGCTGGAGCACACCTCCACGGTAACAACTACCCGACCGCGGCAGATGTATGGCTTGTGCGTAAGAGTCACCATCGCATCAATAGAGACGGCAATGTCGCAGATCCTACTGTTGCCGTAAACATTGTCTGGGTGCCCGACGCGTCCACTACCAACAACGACCAAGTGATCGTGCTGTCTGATGACGAGTTCGACGATGTGGATCCCGTCAAGCGAGTCGAAGAGGATCGCGGGTTTGGCATTGACCCAGTCTCAGGCCTGGCACATTGGCCACCCAACGACGGCATCCCAATCCATGATCAAACAGCTCACGATGGCCGCGGCCAGTACCAGACTCGCAAGGTTGGCAAGAAGAATTTCATCAAGAAGATCACCCTCGACGTCGCACGTGCCAGACCCACAGTCGACCACAACGGCAACCCCAACGGCAATGCCCCCCAGCCACACCGCACCTACATCTACTTCAAAGGCGGTCGATGGGAACGCTGGAATGATGCCCCTGGCCTCGATGCACCAGGCGGCTGGGACAACGCGCAGCTCGTTGAAAAGCTCAACCGCTGGGCGGAGCAGACCAGAATCCGCCAAGACTGGAAACCGAAGCGAGGCAATGCCAGAGAGCGCTACACCAGCGAGCAGAAGAAGTGGATCTGGGAACAGGTCAAAGACAAGCAGATATCGTACAAGCAGATCGCCGATGCCTTCAACAAGCACTTCAAGCTAAGAGGCAACTTGAAGAGAGACGACAGCGGGATCAACAGTCTCGTTGGCAGGCTGAAGAGTGACATGGCGAAAATGGCTGCGGGCGTGAAGGATGTCAAGTGGATGGAGGTCAAGCAGGGCACTGAGGACAGCAAGGCTGAGGGAGTTGGGAAGGTTGCACAGGATGGCGATGGCGATGGCGCCGTGGCGGCGGGCACGGAGCAGGCTGAGCATATTGAGCAGAACGGCAATGGCGGCGGACTGGAGCATGACGGCGGCTCAGACTCGGATGCACCACACGAGCTTGATGACGAAGCTTGAACACTAACACCGACATCACAGGACTGGACTTTGATCGCCGGACGAGAGGCTTCAACGGCAGCATGGAAACCCTCTTCCTTGCGAAGGCCAGAAGCTTCTGAAGCGCTGTCACGGCGGCTGTGAGCAGGCTCTTCAACTCTTCTTCCTGCAGCGGTAAAGGTTTAGGACTGTGTGGCAGCTGCATAGCATGTGCAAAATCATGGCCTACTACCACTACTACTAACATCATGCCTCGCCAGCTGCACCACCACGTCCTCCTGGGATGCTGCCTCTTCACCCCCGAGGATACACCGAAAGCACCAGCGGCAGCGTCACGCCCGTCAGCAAGACCGCCATAATGATCATAGCAGTGTAGCACTTCTCCTCGGCCTCGAGCGCAACATTCAGGGCGATGATCTCGACAATACCCTTGTAGCTCATCAGGATTCCGACAGTCCAGCTTTGCATCACTGCAATAGGGCACATTCGAGCAGCGATGAAGCCGCTCATGACCTTGGCAACAGATGCGACGGCAACCACGCCGGCCACATACGCCCAGTCGATAGCGGAAGTGAGGCTGCTGATTTCGGTGTTGAGACCGCATGTGGCGAAGAACGGCGGCAGGGGGATGTTGTAGACTAAAGCTTAGAGGCGCGACGTGAGAGTCTCTGCGATATCATCTTGCTTTCGAACAATGAAGGCTAGCCAGGGCCCAGGAAAGCGCCGAAGAAGGGGTCGTCGATGCCTAGATCCGTCAGCCAGGGAAGAATGGCACTTGTGTGAGACCTTAGCAACTGACCTGACCTATCATCGCAGTGAAGAAGCTCGAGTAGGTACTAGTACCATCACGAGGGACCACCATCGTGAAAAGATCTTTTTCTGACCATGACCTATGCATACCCAGCTTGGCGTACGCAAACCCAAGGCACAGCTTCACCACAAAACAGCATAAGCAGCACTAGCCCAGCACATGTCAGAACGATTAACACAGCGCAACAAGCCCCCCGACCCAACACTCGTCAGCGCGCCAGCGACAGCAAACAAACTCCACCCAACAAGAGGTGGATGAGGTTTGCAGATTGCGAGGATAAGCATACCCTGGGACGGGGGAGTGAGTATTCGTATGAAGGGAGAAGTTCGTGATACTTGGAAGAGGAGAAGTGTTATGGGATCTTTTGCGTGGTATTGTAAGAGGCTGCTGCCGGTGAAGACGGAGCCTGAAGTCATTTTGCTTGCACCACTCGATTATACGCTTTGCGTCTGAGCTTCTAATTCGAGATTGAGGCTGCCCAGAACAGATGTGTCGACCCCGATGGCGGGCGGGTAGAGTTCAGTAGCTTGCGAGATCTGTTCGTACTGTACTGAGTCTCCACGTGCTGCGATGTAACCCTTTTGGCGACTGAGCCGCAACTGGTCACCCGTAGCATCACCTTGACTGACTATCCCCCCAGTGATTTTCCGAACAAAGGCGGAGGAGTGTGCCGTCCGGGCATCAAAACTTTGCAGTATTTGCCCAGATAGTCCCGCCATGCCGGTGCTCGAGATTGACATATGTTGGTGGCCATACCCACTGCCTATTCTCTTACGAGGCTGTAATGCGCTGGTTGTTTGTCGCTTGAATAGACCTCGCGGGGTTTGCACTCCATTCGTGTTCTTACTACACCGCGGTGGGATGCAAGTTGGGTTGCGCTCCTTGGTCCAGTATATACTTTGCTTCGATCGAATCTACTTTTGATGCATTCGTATGCAAATTGCCAAAGACGTCGACTTGCTTGGTCGGAGCATAGTAGACAGGAGCCACGGAGACATCGACTTCTCCATCTGAGATATTGTCTGCGCACCAACTGCCAAAGTACACGACCTGTGACCCGGTGCTACAGCCAGCAGCCCTGAAAGCCTTCGATAGATGGACGGCCATGAAAGCGTCCATAGAATGCATGTAAAATGCGCGATTGACCTTATTGAAGCTTGGTCGTAACGAATTCAAAGGGGGGTCCGCGAAGGAGCCACTTGCCATCGAAGGCCAGCTGACGATGCGTAGTAGGTCCAGCGTCGGTATTGATAGCAGCGACTGAAGAGTGTCAACGTAGTGCTTCAGCTGCTCGTCTGAGTGGCCTAGTAGGTCGACTTTCGGTAGCGCGATGGCCAATTTCCTTACGAACGGAAGTTTGGTTACGGTCTCATAGAGCTGCAAATAATCCCCATCACTGCTGCTTGCTTCGCTGAAGTTGTATACCACTACCAGCTCTTCGAGAGTGCCAAGGTGTCCTTGGAAAGCGTCCTTAGCGACGAGTCCATCGCACCCGTCTCCCACGATCTGCAGGCTCTTCAGTCGCTTGGTCGATCGGAGGAATTGCTCAACGGGTTCGTGTCGAATGAAGTACGTTGTGAGGTGGAAATTGCGAATCGAGGAGCCGTACCTCGTCAAGGCATCAGACAAGACGGGTAGTAAATCCCAACAGCCATTGCAGCACTCGATCTCCAGAGTCTGCAGCGCGTGGACGTTGAAAATCTGAAGAAATCTGCTCGGAGGTGTAACGAGACATACAGAGTCTAGAGACAGCTTTTCAAGCTCGAGTTGCTGAAGTTCAGCCGCGTTGCCCTCCTGCTGCAGAAACAACTTCTCAAAGACAAGGTTTTGGGCGGCAGTAACCTTTAGGCGAGTCTGAGTACCATCAATAGAATTGCACCAGATGTGTAACACTGCGAGTTTCGGCGACTTTCGAATGATGTTACCATAGGCAGTAAGATCTTGCTCACTGCCGACAGTCCGGGGGATGACGAGCTCTTCGAGATTTGTCCAGACTTTGTCCCCAAGTCCGTCGGCTTCTAGCAATGGGTTGAGGTCGAAAGCCAGGGGGCCTAGGCTGAGGTATTCCAGCTTGGTTTGCTGCGTTAGCAGCATTGAAACGGTAGCTTGATCCATGGGTATGTCCATAGAGCCACTGTATCTGCTCAGCATGTGTTCCGCAACTCGAGTCAGTGCTCGCGAAGGAAATATCACTTACAAACATCTGAGACAGTCCCTAGGAAGGGACTGCAGAAGTCTGTGTATCGAAGCCGCCTCAAGGGTACGGTACGTGACGCCGCTACTATCGCAGTAGAGCTTTCGTATGTAGGGCAGCCCAGCATTGCCCGCGCTGAGCAAACCACGCCCCATCTGCATGTCTGGCCAGCATGCAGGTCGCGGTCGATGCAGCTCGACAAGTCTGTACAGCTTTGGCAGTGCGGTGTCTCGGAGCGTTTTGCTCGTGAAGCACAATGACTTGAGATCGGCTGGACGAGGGACATAGTGCACGACTCGATCGAGTAGATCCACTGGCAAGCCTGTTGCAAGCGTTAGCTGAGCCTGTACATAGTCTTGCGGAAGAGCGTCGTGTTTTGGTCTCCATCTTGGCAGCATCCCCCTCCGCAGTCTGACGTACCCTCCAGCGACGCGGTCATGTGGTTGTTTTTGTTATGGGGGTGGTGGTAAAATGCGACTTGCGATGTGTCTGCGCAGGTACATATGTGTCTGCGGGGATTGTGTGGGAAGAAGGTGATAATCGGATTTTAGAGTGCTTTGATGTTTGAGTAGAATGTGGTTAGCGCGAATGTGTGATACAACACATTCGCCTGAGGCAAGTGTCACCCATTCACTGTTTGCATAATTACCACATACGAAACAGGAGAAGAGGGATGATAGACAACGAGCTTCAATGTCAGGGGGTATATCGCTGTAAATCATAGCACTTCGCTCTTCCCTCCTGCCTCATTATTAACAACACCCTTACTCATCTATGCACCATCCCGCTCCCTGGCCCAACAAGCGCCCTTTGCTTCCCAATCCAACTCTTCGGCTCCTGTCTCCTCCTTCCGAGACTGACCCCGTTATTCTGTAATCTACCCGAAAGATCATACCAAGCAGTAGTCATCAGCCGATTCTCACGCTGCAACACAGCAATATCCTGCGGCGGCGCTTCCTTCGGCTCCTTCGCCATCGTCTCGAGTTGTTTGCGCAGCTCGGTGATAGTCGCGTCTCGTTCTTCAAGTTGTCGTTCGGCTTTCTCGCGCTCTTCGGTGGATATCCCGCGGCCGCGCTGGCCTTCTTCGAGTTTGGCGTTTCGTTCCGCTGCTTGTTTGAGGCGGATGTCGGCTGCTTCGAGTTGTTGGTTCAGCATGGCGACTTTCTCTAGCCATTGTTTGTTCTCGTCGTCCTTCGGCGATGGCCTCTTCTTCTCGGGCGCTTCGGTAGAATCCTTCTTGGGTGGCGCTTCGACTTCGAACTCATCGTCTGGACGTTCTTCGTTCAGCTTCGCTCGCAACTCCTCGATCATCTCATGGTCACGCTCCTGTCGCTCACGAGCAGCCTCAAGCTTCTGGGCCAGCACTCGTGCGTCGTACTCGGCGTGCTTTCGTGTCGTGGTCAGCTCATTGATCTGGTACTCTTGATTCCTGATCAGGCCCTTCTTCTCTATGATTTCCTTCTCCAGACTCGCCTGCATCTGCTTCATGCGATCGAGCTCTTCCAGTTTCTCAGTGGCCAGCTTGAGCTCTTCGCGGAGTGACGCAGTGGCTTTCTCTTGCTCTTGCAATGCCTGGATCTTCTTCTTCAGATTTTCGTTGGCTTTGACCTTCTGACTGAGATCCTCGTTCTCCACCCGCATCATCTGCAGGTCATCCTTGAACTTCTGGTTTGCCTCGTTCTCCGCCTTCAGACGCTGTATCTGCCTCTCGTAATTGTCTACCGCATCCTTCGATGACTGGAGCTGTGTCTCAAGGTCCTCAATATAAGATCGATCGCTGTCCGCTTGCCGCTGCAACTTCTTGAAGTCATCATCACCCGTGGCTTTTCGTCCTTTGGTCGTGAGGTCTGACCGATACGCATCGAAAGCTTCCTGAAGCTGCTCCTTGTCACTCCGCAGTTCCTGAAGCTGCCTCTGAGCCTCCCGATGACTAGCCTGCAGCTTCTCAATCGTAGCCTGTGCCTGCAGCAACTCCTCTTCACGTTCCAGCAGCGGATCCGAGAAAGGATCTCCATTCTGCCCTGACTTCGGAACATTCGCGTTCAACGAACCTGCCTTCCTTGGCTGAATAGGTGTCTCCGACGCCTCTTGCTCAGACTGGTATGCCGACTCGTCCCGACTCGGTGTCTCCGAATCCGTCACTTCATCGTCCTGCATCCTTCTGATCTCATACGCTATCACCATAGCATGTTCGTTCCCAAGACCCAGCAATCTCTTCCCCATCATCTGGTTAGACTCCGGCGACGCCATGGCCGCTCTGATGACTTCCATGATCAACTTCTTCAAATCGTGAACAGATCCATCTGCAGCAATGGCTTTAAGGTCCGGGCCAGTCGATGCTCCCACCGCCTGGTTCTGCTCGTTGCAGACATCGCGGTAGTATATGGACAGCTGTTTTTCCAGGTGTTTGAGGTTCTGCCATTTCCGTGTCCAGTCGCTGCTTTGATCGAGCTCTGGTTCGGGTAGACTGCCAGAGAAGTAGTCCGGGTCTACATCTTGTAGGATCGCCCATAATGTCTTTCCGTCGCTCAGCCCGCCCAACTTCTCGAGCTGCCTCCCATTCTCAAACGATCTGACCCATGCGAGCAGACTATCGCCCAGCGTGTCCGGCTCGGGAGAGCTCATATCTTCATGTAGTGTGTATGTAAAGTATTGCGTAGCCGCTCCGATCCGCGAAGCCTGTTGATCCCGTCAAGTGTCTCACGCATGATCAGTCCAACCAACAATTTTGGAAATGCCTCATCATATGTTATCACGATACTGATCTGGAACAGAATCCCTGTTGTTACGGGCCGGCCTGGCCGAAAGTCGAGGAACGGGGTCTGGCTTAGATGAGATAGAACTAGCACTATCTGGTCGAGACAATGTCCCAACACCGTTGGTTCGAAAAACACAAATCACCCGCAACACAAACGCACATGGCGACGGCGTGCAACAAGGCGGAAATGGGTCACGATAGACTATATGTCTCGGGTACAGACCGGAAGGCTATGTCAACGACACTTGATCTTGTGAGATTAATGTGCTTTCCTCTTCTAACTATTGTACAGTTATTCGTTCTTTCATCAAATCGTCTTCTACTGCCTTTGCCATCATTACATGCTCAGCAAACGCATCGCTGCTCTATCGCTTGGGCGTAAAGATTATTCATGAGCTCGTCGTCGTGCTCGCTCGCTTGCTGATGTGCCTTTTGAAAAACATGAAACCGGAAACGCCAATGCTATGCTGATGAGTGCTGTCATCGCCTCTCAGAGGACGTCATGACGGGAGGGAGGGTGTAGCGTGCAGGTGCAGTTGGTGGACCCGTCACGTCGAGGAGGGGAGGCAGTGGTGTTCTGCTCGCAGAGTTTGGCATTGATCTCGCGCTGTCCGCCCTCAGTCGCAAAGGAGCAGTGTTGGGCGACGAGCTGTTTCGCCGCAGTCGTTGCTGTTCTGGAGAGATGGGAAGGGCGGGGCCGTGTGGTATCTGAGGGAGGCTATGGTTGTGAGTGTGAGAATGCGAGTAGGACATGCCGATGCGTGGTGCTCCACTCCCCGACGATGGTGGAGTACTCTCTCTTCCATCGCTTCCTGGACGATCTTGCGGGCCTTGCTGACCTGCGAGGTGGAAGACAGGAACGTTGGCACGCTGTGCCATTTCGATTTCGCCGATCTGCCAATGCATGGCTTCGGCCGCTCGCCATGGTAGTTGCATCTCTTTCGAGATCTTCTCCCACATGTCTTTCTTGAACCTGTTATGAACGTCAGTCGACACACTTGAAAACGTGGTACAAGATCACGCGACTCACCGCTCATACAACCTCGCGAGTTTGTTCTTCTTCTCCTCGTCCCACTCAGATCGGCGTTCGAGATAGTTCTGGAATCTCAGACGACAACTAATCGCACTGCGACCGGGCAGGTGCTTCGAGATGTCTTCCCATTTCATGCCATTACCTCTGAGCTCGATGATCGATCGATCTTCGTCGGCCGTCCACTTCGTTTGCTTCTTCTTGGCTGGCGTCTCTGATGGATGCGGCGGTGCAAGCCGCTTGTTGTTTGGACCTGGGACATGACCAATGGGTAGTGGAGGAGGCAGCCTCGGGTCCTGCATAGACGCGGGAGGATATGGCGAGTAACCTGTCATCGGATGGAAGTGAGCTGGTCTTGCTGGATAGTGCGGCGCGTACTGTATCGTTTGCATTGGCGGATATGCTGGATGGACCTGATGCTGAGAGTGGCTGACTGACGGGGCAGGAAGAGGCGCAGGAGTCGTCGCCGTCGTATACGTCGAAGTCTGAGCGGAGCCTACAGTATCGTCTCTGGCTCCTCCGCTGCTGGTCGTTGTCCTGGAGCTGGTGCTTGCATTCCCTGGAGACGATACTGCTGCTTTTGGCCGCTCCAACAATGAAGAGATATCCACGGTTGCGGCCGTTGCTGGCGTTTTGGCCAGCTCATGCACTATCGTTCGGTTTCGATATTTGCGGGTTCTTGAAGGTGTAAAAGTGGTGGTCGTCAACCAATACCCGGAACAGATGGGGGTTTCAGGTGTCGTTCTTGCCAGTCTCGATGATGAGGCTTGTCGAACAGGGCACTTGAACGGTGCAACGCGTGGAGCGGGATCGAAACGGCTGTTGTTCGGGACGGATGAGTTGGTTAAGCTATCAGTAGTATGGACGTATGGCAGAACAGTTCTTCGGATGTGAATCGTTCCCAGAACAGGCCTTGCGCTGGATCGATGAGACTTGTGGTTGTCCTAGTGACGTATTGAGAAGCGTTCATTCCCTTTCCCAGATGGCATAGAGCAAGATGGCGTATGATGGAATTATACAATACACTGCTGGGAACCTGGCCCGCTTCGAAGGGAGGGATCGCGTAAAGTTGGCCGACGCTGGTCAACAGGTATATGTACGAACACCTGATAGCCGGCCTATAGCGCCAGCGTCTGCAGCGCACAAGGATGACCTTACTAGGCGAAACTTCGTATATCGACGTGGGTCGTCTGGAGGTTGAACGTTTCCAAGATCGTTTCAATTCGCGGTCGGCGAAACGGTGTGGTTTGACTGACACCGAGACCCGAGGCACGAGACGTAGAGATGGAGTATGTGAGTAGCAGCAGTGGTGAAGCTCAGAATGGTCCGGGTATGTAGGATTATGAAGAACTGCAGCGCAACCTTTGGCGCCAGACGCCGATGCTCCCCAGCAGGACATGCACGAAGGACGACATGCATGAAAGAAGGGCAAGCCCCTTCCGAGCCTCTGGATATACGGCCAATGACAGACGGCGCAAGGGGTGAAACCGTCGTGGACCTATTTTGACAAGAAAAGAGCCAAGCAATACTGGAAGCACATCTCGCAGCAGGACCCGGTGAAAGCCTCCCCAGACCTGGCTCCTCCAATGCAGGCTGGCGAGCGGCATGAGGCAAGCTTACAGGGCGATGCAGCGAATTGCTGAAGGATTCGAGCTTGCCTCACAACCAGCAGCAGAGAAGTGCGCCATGTCATGCAGCAGGTGGGTGTAGGTTTCGCCGGGCAGATGCTAGGATCTTTCTCGACACCAGCCGTGAAGCACAGCCAGGGATATGTATACTTAGCTGTCGATCTCCTGCACAAGCAACTACGGTACATCTCCCTGAGACGTCGGTATGCGGCTAGGGACTAGATTACCACATCAAAGACGTTCTTCTGTAGCAACCTGCCACGACCAGCAGGAAAATGTTGATGAAGGCACCATGGACCTTCTTATGCATTCTTCGTTCCATCAAGCCAGCCAAGTCCGTGCGGATGTGCTTGAGCGGCGAAAGCTTGGAACGATGCGCCAAGATCACGCATGGGGCTAGTCCGGGGACAAGCGTCTATATGTGATCTGGCGAACGATGATCGACATGAGATATAAGAAAGTGCGTCCTGTTCATCGAATCATCTGCCGCGCAAGAAAGCTCCGAACACATTGCGAGGGGCGGTGCTGATTGATGCTGGCCGCTCCGACCACGGACCCGTCTGAATCATTCGAAACGTGAAGCGTGCACGCTCGTGGCCCCTACAGCGTCTGTCAACAGCGGAGTACATAACGAGATTGTTCCCGCGTCGATCGTCAATCCTAGCAACAACCAGGATTACAGCAAATCGGGGAACGGCGACAGTGCGGCAGCTAAAATCGAGTCGTGACTCCACTGCTCAATGCCGCTGTACTGTAATGTGACACTAGGAATGGGTCGCGAGGCGGTGAAGTCTGAACTGCCGACTGGCTGGGCCGCTCGAAGCGAGTATGTACATGTATCGACAATGCGCGAGCACTGACGTTCAATAGCAGCCTCGTGACACCTGACATGTTATCTCGTGTGGAGCTCTGGTTTAGGTCGTCCCTTGCATCCAGCACATTGTTGCGCTCGAGATGCTCGGAATGAACACGCGTCCATCATGTGAGGGCCACGCTGCTGCTGGAGCACAATTCTCCTACTTGCCACGCTCCAGCACATCTCCGGCTAACAGCGGTGTGGACACATGTGGCAAGGACAATGCATTTATCAGGGATGTGTGCATACGCAAGTCATTTGTCTGGGCGCTAGCGGGAAGCAAAAGCAAAGACCAAACGTTCAACGCGAGCGCGGCGGTGGTGTGGGAAGGGGGGAGGGGGCGCTCTGGCAGTAAGGTAGCGTTTCCGATATGTGATGAAATCTTCAGCAGGCCGGGAGGTTGCTAGTGCCATAGCGATGCCTCTTACTGTATGGACTGTACTGTACAGTAGCTGGGAGATTGGCGGCAGGATACTGGCAGCGGAAACGCTTCTTCGCCATGCTGCAGGATGCCAGGATGGGCGGCAGCAGTGGTCCTCGACGTCGAGGCCGAGGGAGGCAGGTGGTGCTGGGAAGCCCGTCGTCCGAGTGGCCCTGATCCTGATGGCTGTCACTGGATGTGTGGAGGGAGGTGGGTTGAAGGTGGCCGCCGATGGTGGTGATGAGTGAAGACGTGGCTCCTCTTGTGCCGCCGGGGTGGCGGGCAGCAAAGTTCGCTGGCGTCATTCGTGCTGGAGCATGCGAGCTAGCAGAGCGCCGAACATGTTCCTTGAAGCTCCTTCCCTGGAGCGGGAGCGGGAGCGAGCTACGTCAAACTTTCGCATAATTTTAGCGCGGGCGACGTTCGTTCTACAGTAGCGGTGAAGGCCGGACGTTTCGCGTCGACGGCCCAAAAAGACGATGGTGAGCGTAGCACAACAATGATATGACGCTGCTGCCCGTTACACGAGCCGCTCGCTCACAGCGGACTCGGCGCCGGCACTGCAGCACAGCGGCCATCGTCACCACCGGCGCCTTCCCTGAGGCTCTCTCCAGCGAATCGCGTGCCCCAGCTCACATACCATAACCTTATTGGCTCTATACCTACAGTAGTACTGTGTGCTGTTCTAACCACACTTCACCTCCTCGCCCCGTCGCATAAGATTTCAGCCACGTGAGTCAGGTTGCGCTTTTCCGAAAGACGCCATCAGAAACAGAACCTACAGCATCCCGCGGTCCGGAACATCCTTCAATCAACATCCGACAAGCTCAAACCTGTTCTGTTCTGTTCCTACGAGCTAGACCTCGAGGTCCGTGTCGCGCAGAGGAAGGGGCCAGCAAGTGCCGAAACAAAAGTCTCCACCAGAGCCGTCACCATGGCAGCGGCAGTGGCAGCTGATATTCCCCTACTGGTGCGCTCCGAGAACTCATCATCAGAGCGCCGCGTCTCGCAAGCCTGGACGATCACGCATCTGAAGGCTCGCCTGGAACCCATCACCGGCGTGCCTGCCTCGTGTCAGAAGCTGAGTCTCAAGCTTGCGTCTCAGCCGCCACAATCGATCGAGGCGCAGGATGAAGACGGCACGCAAATAGGTGCTTGGCCATTGCAGGCATATGCAGAGCTCCAGGTAGGTGGCTGCTATCCACCGTGTCTCATCCTGTCCTATATTGCTTCCCTTCAATTCCATCCTGGTGCCTAGCCCCCCGCCCTCTTTCCTGCGCACGTGGGGGAATGGCTGTCTGCAACAGTTGGGCGTGCACCAATGGCACTGTCAATCCGCGGCCGACTAAAAGACGTGGCAAGTCGGACTAGCCGGCTCATGACACATCGTCCGACTGGCCACCCAATACGACCAATGCTGACCATCGCCAACAGGTTATCGACACGAGGCCACCAGGCGCGCGGACCAACTACACTGATGTCTCCTCGGTCCAGAAGTATGAGATGCCCAGCGCTGAGTACGAGAACCGCACAGACAGCGTGCTGGCGTGGAAGAAGGCGCAGAAGCTGGGACGCTTCGATCCGAACGCGCCGAGCATCGAACAGCAGAAAGTCAATGCCACTTACCAGGAAGTCGAGCAGAGAGGCATCAAGCCTGGGAAGCGGTGTCGTCTACTTCCGGACACTGATCACAGACGTGGCGTAGTACAGTACGTTGGTGACGTTGGTGAGATCACCGGCAGTGTGGGCGCCTGGGTCGGTGTGGCATTGGATGAGCCTACCGGGAAGAACGATGGCAGTATCAAAGACAAGCGCTACTTTGAGTGTCAGCCCAACTTTGGCGTCTTCGTGCGACCAGAGCGCATCGAGGTCGGCGACTTCCCTATACTGGACGAATTCGCCGACGACGAGGACGACGAGTTCTAGGCATCGTGTTGCGAAATTTTCGTTCTGCAGGTGGCTTGAGGATGGCACAAGCTGCCATGAAGCCTGACTCACATGCTACGCAAAGTCCACGCCCGGGAACAACCACGAGGCATATGCATGTTGTATGTGCACTAGGCCTAGACCTTTAATCGACTTGGAGGATCATCCGAAATGGCATCGAGTATGTGTGCCACATCGTCCTTCACTAGCTCACTTCATCGACCTCAATGCGCGGGACAACGCATCGCTGACAGCACGCATGAGCACAGCACATCACCCACTGTATGTCAACTCTCGGTTCCAGCAATGATGTGTCATTTCAATGGCACGCTCCTCTCACCGGCAGCGTATCGGCCACATATTGATCTCGGACAAGTAGCATTAAGTCTGAGCCCAAGCAGGATTGTACGCTTGCGCATATCCAACATGCAGCACACACGTCCGGCCCAGGTCATGCTTGTCACCTACCAGTTCACCGCCCGTCCGGCAACCACGCGCATTCAACCACTTTCCGGGGTCTCTGGAGCTCTCACGAGTGGCCTGCGGCATCTTGAATGCGGGCACATTACTCGCTTCCATGAGCGCGACTCGCGGACATCGGTATAGGTACACCCGCCGGCGCCCTTCATCGAGGCATGTGCTTAAGTTAGATTCTTCGTCGGTGAAAGCAACGCATGGCATCCTTGGTTGCCGCAAAGATCGTGGAGGCTGTCTTCGACTCAAACGCATCCAATGCGCTACATACGTTATCGAAGTATATGCGCGTGGCCACCACTTCATCTCATCTGCATGCAGCATCAACTCCTGCGCCTCGCGGCGCCATCACTGACAGCAAGACGCAGTCAGAACCGCGGCGTTCACGCAGGGTCGTTCCTGGTCGATAATGTCGCCGCATGCACCTCAAGCGAGTGGGTGCGTGTACTTGCAAGTTCTGGTGATGGAAACTCTGACCGCATCCAGTTCTTGGTACCGTGACTGAAGCTTGACGACCAGCCATGCCAGCCTGCTCTGTCTCCAATTGTGCGGTGACATGAATGCTGCAGGTGCGCGATCAACCTCCGATACGCGACTCCAGCTTATTATCTGCTTGATCGGCTGTGCTCATTTCAACATCATGCCCAAAATGATGGCTGACAGCCTCTCTTCCAAACAATCCGACGCGGCCAACCTTGCTGGCAATCATTTCTCTCGAGCATTATCATCCACTGTCAAATTCACGCCGAGCTCCACTCGTACATTCGAATCGATCCTACGGACAACGACCGACCCATACTGTAAACGTTGTTTCAATAGTTGGTCCCGCGGCCGAAAATAGCTCAGGGTGCATCCATCGAGTACCTCCTAGTACATCCTTCAACAGACACTCATCTCGAGATGCCGCCGCCAGCAGTTTGGATTCCAAATCCGCAGTCATGTCAATAGAACTCAATCAAGGTTGATGCAAGCATGACAATCCGCTGCGATGCGACAACACCTAACTGACGTCAATGTGCTGCGCAAGCCTGAAGGGGAGGCTGCGCATGAACTGAGGTCGATATGAGACTTGCATCCAACTCAATGCATGGCGATTGCGATCTCAACTGGTGAGGCTCGCTACGGGCTGCCAGTATGATGATTCCTGCGTCGAAGTAGAGTGCCTTCCATGTTCGTGACTAGTGCTATGACATCTACGAAGATCAGACCGGTACGGAGCTCGAACTGACCACACAGCTAACATCTCGATACCACTTCACTGATCTAATGGACCGCATACACCACAAGAAGACCTCACAGCTCCGCAAATGCTACTAGCACACCCTTCACTGAACGCAACAATGCAACAACCTTCCACCCTCCACACACCTAGCCTGAAGAGAATCTCACCTATGACTCACCCTCACCAGGGCCATACACAACTCCCATCTTGAACCTCTACATCTGTCCTCCCCCACCACACCGAACCTCAGCTCAACCTGAAACACCACACACATGCACCATCACTGCAATCAACATGAAGCATCCCACACGTGTCATCGCGTGCCACGCTCCGACTTCCGCGTCGGAAGAGGGGAGGCCAGCCACTCCCACGGCTCCGATCCTTCTCCCGCACTCGCAGGTCCATGTGAGACATGCCGTTTGGTAAAAGATCCTTTCGAGATCGCGGCAAAGCCACAACCACTTACTTCTTCAGTCATGCACGCTCCTGATCCGCGCCATCGTTCCATGATCTATGTATCTCTCCGGGCAAACTGTCCGCCGTAATAATATGATCGAGACGTCTAGTTTCGCACTGCCACCATTCGTCTCGTCGTCCAACGGCGCATTTCTAGCTTTGCTGTGGTCTTAACCTGTTTTCGACGTCACTTGCATCGCCAGCCATGGGACGTGGTACGAAGAAGTATGGATGACAAGTCATATAAGCTCTGCTATTTCTCCTCCCTGCCACTCTCATAACATGCTCCCTACGAGTGTCCCGACTCGGCATTAGGCAGCCTTCAAACGCAATCGCTCGCACGCTACGTTATACCCGATAAGATGCTAGCAAGGAGAGGCTGACAAAGCTCGATCTTCACACCTGTCGATGGCAAAGCACCGTTGCAAACAATGATCAGGCAATAGTCAAATCTGTAGGCGGCACTTCATTCGGCACCCTCGACCACACATCCTTGCGCAAAGAACATCTTCGCGGACTTGGTTCGGCTTTCGTTGGTGATGGCGTAATTGTTGCCTGTTCAGATACCCGTAGTCAGTGATCACATTCATCAAGCATAGTACTTCATGCGAACGACGAATCGCAGCAAGAAGTCCAGGATGCAATGCAGGTGCGTGATAGTGTTAGACAAGGAACAAGGGAACTCGAGATCGACTTCGAAGCCGCGGACCCGCGATGCGACGGCTCGGCTGGTGCGCTGTAACGTTGCACACGCAAAGCCGCCCTTGTCGAGCAGATCCATCGCACAGCAGGGGCAACGGGAGGCAAGGATCCAGGGTAAAGAACGTCTCGAGAAGAGCGCGTTCCGAACAACGACCCAGCCGAACAGACACCGCTCAGCAGCCATCACGCATGTCCCCAGGCGAGCGACAGTTCTGTCACACAGCAGCTGACCACGGGTCCTGAAATGGTCGTTGTCATCGGCAGCACCCCCGCAGTGCCACGTCGTCCAGCGCAAGCTCATGCGGTGCGACCCAGGTGGAACCGAGCGTTAATCTGACAGCGCAAGTCGCACATACACCGCCATGGCAACCGACGCGTGCAGGCAGCCATTGTCCGGACTCGATTGACTCGTGGAGGCATTGTCTGTGGTAAGGCGCTGGATACCTGCAGTCGTAACCAAGGGACCAGAATGACATTGTTCGTGCGGTGAGTACACCGCTTCGAGGAGGCCAGCCGTCGCCAAGAGATGCATCGCAAGAGGCGAGCGAGCGCGGGATCGTCAAGAGCCGTAATTTTGTGATGAAGCTGATCCGGTGCTGTCTGCCTGCGGGCGATGCATTCACCCCGAAGCGGAGCCGATTTGACGCCAGACGTCTCCCGGGGAAGTGTGGATGCTAGATCCGGGGATGGCAGGAGGATGGATAGAGTTGGGGTGGATGGACAGGACAGACAGGGAAAACAGGACAGGACAGACAGGGAAAACAGGACAGGACAGACAGGGAAAACAGGACAGGCTTACCTCTGGGCACGATCCAAACTCCACCTTTGCTGAGTGCGAACTGATTGACCTCCATGCCGGTGGCACCGACCTCGACCAACACTTTGCCCTCGTGCACGAAGAAGACCATCTGCATCTTGCGACTGTTCTTGGCGCGCTTGAAGCCTTCCGGCGGTAGCTCGACGACGCCGGCGCCAAAGAAGGGTATGGTCATGATTTTGGCGTACTTGAACTCTGACCCGGCAACGTCGCGCGTGATGATCGATGACGACGCGAATGCAATATCTAGGTTGTAGTGTCAGCCCGACATGTCTTACAATGGCCGTGGGAGGGTCATTAACACGCATACCTTCTTCTACGGGGTCGTTGGGGTCGCCAGCTTTCGTCGTCGCATTCCAATTGGCCACATTACCAGTGATCACGCCCATAGTTTCCTCCCACTCGTCAGGCATGACTGATTCCGTCTCGCTCTCTTCCTCGATCGCCCCGAGACGGCTGCTGGTCCGCTTTCGTCCCTTCTTCTTTCGTCTGCGTCTGTCTTGAGGCTTTTCGACATGTTCAGCACGTATTATGCCCTCGATCTCGCCGTTCCTCCAGATTCGTGACTCGTTCTCCCAGAATTTGAGTGGTTCAATGCAATTGCGGCCTGCTCTGGAGATCTTGCGAGCGTCCTCGTGAGGAGTCATGGCTCGGAGGTTGACGTTACTGACAGGTCCCATACTACCTCCACGATGTCGCTTCGAGGGTGAGTCATTAAGCTTTACTGGGCTGCCTGTTGCTGTCACAGGTACTCCCATCGCTCTGTTCGGGTCTCTTTCTTTCGGTGCCGCAGTCTTCTTGCCCTTGGACGGTCGTCCTTTTTGTTTCTTGGCTAGTTGTGGCTCTTCTTGTGTTTGTAGTTGTGAGTCGAGCTCTGCCTGCGAGTCTCGTGGGATAATGTGGGAGTCGCCATCGAATACAGGCTGATCATCGCCAGCCGTCTCAAGCTCGGTGCCTTCATCGCGGTGGACGCTGACGTTCGACGAGCGTTTCTTCCTAGGTGGTGGTCCCGTCGCTCCCTGAGCGCTGCTCTCAGCCACAACTTCACTGTCCTCCAAGCTCCGCCTACCACGCTTCCTAGTAGTGGTGTTCGGAGATCGCTGTACTTGGCTGTTGTCCACAGACTGATCTAACTTCGGCGGTCGTCCTCTACCACGTTTCACAGGCACTTCTGTGGGCTCCTCTGGCATCTCAGTCTCTTCACCCTCTGCGGTCGTTGGCTCTGGATCGAGGGTGTCATCGTCCATCATGATCGGCCCGTCGTCTCCTTCAATAGATCGCTCCACGTTGTCATCGTCATCCTCCATGATCCCATTTGTGTGCTCTATCGACGTTTTCGCAGTCTCGTCGTCTTCCAGCGAGAAGGGGTCTGGTCGTGCGTTCATGGACCGCCGTAGCACCTTCCGTGGCTTGAAAGGACTTTGGCTTTCCGCGACGTTGAGACTTTTGCGGTTCTTGTTGAAGTCGAGTCTGCGATTCGCGGCTGGCTGTTCTGGGGTATCGTCATCCGCGTCATCTTGCGCGCTCAAGGCTCGTTTCACCGAAGAGCGTCTCGGAGATCCTCCTATGCTGGTGTGCTTCAGCGGCGATTGTCGCGCGGGTGGTAGACGAGGTGTCTTTCGCGCAGCCAGGCGGTCTGTGACATCCGGCGCAGAAGTGTCGTCCAGGTCCATGCCTTCGCTCGTGAGCGTCTTATTCCCAAGGATGTCGGTGTCGTTCGGCGACGAG
The DNA here is from genome assembly GCA_033816765.1 of Nothopassalora personata. Taxonomy (NCBI): domain Eukaryota; kingdom Fungi; phylum Ascomycota; class Dothideomycetes; order Mycosphaerellales; family Mycosphaerellaceae; genus Nothopassalora; species Nothopassalora personata. The sequence continues at coordinate 4,427,250 of CM066288.1, forward strand.
AAGATGCCGGAGACGGGTTCGAGGCCATGTTCGTCGCGTATCCCAGTATCTTTCAGTGTGATTCCTGTCTTGCGCCCGACTTTGCCAATGTCGAAGTATTGGTTGTCCGACTTCTTGCGTCGGCCTGGCGTGCCAGCGTTTTTCTTCTTCGAGGAGGGCGCCATTGCGCGTGGTAGTGACGAGACGCTTTTACGCCAGTGCACCGAGTTCCAAGGACATACACGTCGTGTGAGGTCCAGTGAGCGATGCGACACGATCAAGTTCAAGTCGCGTTTCCCCGATGTAAACATTCAGGTGTTTTGGGGGAGCTGCCCGCGCTAAGCGAGATGCCGGCCATAAGTCGAGGCAGTCACGCCAGCCGGGACAACCCATGCAATTGAACTCTATCGTTCGTCTCCTCCGTCTGTTGGTTTCTTATTTCAACCTCGTCCAACAACTTTCACGTAACATGGACTTGACATCCAAGGACCTGTTCGTGCGCGGACTGCACGTGACACAACTACTTATCAGCCTCTACGGTGCCAGCGTCTCATACGTAGCCGTCACCAAGCTGCAGAAGTACGAGAAGACATCTAAGAAGTTGGCAGAATGGTCCAACACAGCTGCGCATGAGCTTCACAAGACCAGGACCACACAGACTTCGGGAGCTATAGCTGTTAGACGGTTGTGTAGCTTGATCTAGACGCTCCAGCTGACATCCTGCCAGATCATAGCATCAGTCCTCGCCTCTGCTACACTAGCTTTCGTCCCCAGCATGCTACCCGACTGGGCACGTATTGGTACGTGGCATGACAGTCCTGGTCCTTGTGCTCATCACTAATCTTTGCAGGCGTCTCGCCAGCTCTCCTCGTCGTTGTCCTCTTGGCGCGTGGCCACATCAAGAATTACTGGACGCCTCGCGATGGCCAAAATGCCATTCGTATCCCACTCCCCAAGATGGGTGAGTATAACGTGGCTCTGCAGCAGACCGAGCTGCTCCTGTGGGTGCTTGAATTCCTCGAGTACAGCTGGGTGGCGGCTGCTTTCGTGAACGGCATGATAGGATAGCGACAGAATTTTGCCGAAGCAGACGGCCAGAGAGTGCTTCACCCTTCGTTCTTGTGTCTCTGTGAATCCACGTGGCAGTCATTGCAGAACGGTACCCTTGCATGTGAGATGCCGGACAGTCGATCTGGGTTGCTCGCAGTTCAAGTGCTGGGCATTTGCGTTCCTGACATCCAGCGAAGTTTCGCTCAGAACACCTCTTCAGTAACCCTCCTCCCAAACCACGTCGCCAACTCATCCTCCTTTCCCTCCGCTGCTCCCATCAAAAAGCCCGTCAACTTCAAATCATCCGCCCCATCATGCGGCTCCGGCCACTCAACCCTACAAGGCGCCCCCTTCGCCTCCAACATCTCCTTCGCAGTGCCCCAACTGAACCGACACTCATTCCCCCACCCAAACACCGGATCCATATTCTGCTTCAACCAACTCGAACACCTCGCATCAGAAGGATACCCAGACCCCCACGCCACATTCCCAGAATCCTCCTCAGTCGCATAAGAAGAATACAGCACATCCAACGCAGCATCCCTTGTAACTTTCGCGCAAACCGACGCAGCCGAGACACAAGGGTAAAGACTATCAGCCTTCTTCGCAACCGTGATAGCCAGCGCCGGAAAAATCCTCTCAAGTTTCTTCTGATACGTCTCCGGCCGTCCAATAGTATCAATATACACTTCCCTCACATTCACACCCTTATCCAGAACCTCCTGTATCAAAGCAATAGTCGCATCCATAGCCTGCTCATTCAAATTGTACACCCCATGCGGCCTCATCATAGCAGAAGAAATATCTCTCGCGGACATTAACCTCGTCGCCCAACCTCCGTGGGTATGAAGGTCCGTCCCTGGGGTGGAAATCTTCTCCATGAGGTCGGAGCGTACGGCGGGTGTAAGGACTTTTGAGTCGTCGAACTTGTGCGTGTCCGCGAGGAGTGAGCGGTGGAGAGGGAGGGGCAGGTAGTAGAGGGCGTAGACCATGGGGCCGAGGACTGGGCCGCGGCCTGCTTCGTCTACGCCGAGAACGCATTCGGTGCTCATGTTGTCCTTTATTGTTGGAGGGATTGGGGAGTGGTGGGTGTAGCTGGAGCCGTCGAGGACTTGAGGTTTGGAGATGGAAGGTGGGATGAAGACATCTTCGGTCGGGGTTTCGAGGGCGATGTCTTGGGATTCTTTTTGGGAGTCTTCCATGGGTTCGTCCATGCTGGGTGGGAGGATGTAGCTGATTGTGCAATGTTCTCTTCTCTGTTGTTCGCGGTCGATTCTACTGTAGGATGTTTGGGGAGACGCGACTGAGCGCGTGTCAAGCGTGACTCGGAGTTCGGATTCGATGCGAAGACAACATCCTGACTTCCACCTTCTTCCCTGGAAACCACCTCCTCTCCCACCAACCCGCGCCTTCTCTATTGCAACATTATCGCCATTCGACTGACTGTCTCTGCCGGAACGATACTCAAGATTTCATGCCATCGTGAGCTAACATCAAAATGATGGTCCCGGTCGCCAGCACAGTGTCCAAGGCTTGCCAATGCTCCTGTGATAGACCAACAGTCTGTCCTCGCAAGATGTCGGCCTCGTCATCCAGGCTTGACTGAACGTCGGGGTGGCAGGACAGAAAGCCAGCTATCTTAGGTCTAACTCGAACCTGCAGATTCATATATCTTGAGACTCTTGGGATGTACTTCCGCGTCAATCGCTCTATCGATTTCTCAATCGACTTTACCTTCAGCTCATACGAGCTTCAAAGAGTTGTCCGTTGCTTGGCTGCAATGATCGGCCCGGAGAACGCTCGTAGTATCGAGTACTTCCGGCGCATCATTCAAGAACCCAATGGCTATCGCGCACCTAAATTACGAGCGGATGAGATAGCGCCTCAGCAGCGGGCAATCAAACACTGCCTCAGTCCACAGACTCGCATGAGCGTTGCTGTGGAGCTAAAGTTTGACGACCGTTGCTTGGACAAAGAACCGCAAAGACTATGGCACATCGATCTAGACGATCTGAACAAGGCATGGCATCAAGTGGGAGTAGTGAGCAGGGAGAGGCGAAAGGGGAGAACAGTTTCTGAGTGTCATGCCATCGGTTGGCTGCGAGATCAGCTGGAGAGGTTCCTACGCCATTTGGACCACAGAATATCGCAAGAGCCTATAAAGGCTGTCTGAACGTATGCGATTCCCCTTAATATGAAAGCTGTGTCTTGGCAGTTGGCGGCGATGTTATACTTTCAAACACTGGCCCTGCCATAATGTCCTTGTCAGCACTGGTACGAAGCTGGCATTCGGGAACAGAAAGCCAGCCTTTCTCGCCCTGTCTTTGACTTGCAAAGCTATACGGCAAGAGATTCGGGGTGTCTACTGCTCGATTAACGACAAAATCGATTTCCGATCGAGCAAGTACGACATTCCCTCGGCAAATACAGCTCCGTGTAGCCCGCCAGAGCGTCTGGCAGAGATCTTCGGGGTTAAAAGCCGTTGGAAGATCTTGCATGTTCGTCTTCACGTTTCGCATCTCGATCTGAGCCTGCCTCGTCAAAGTACCACATGGAAGCTTTACGAAGTCAGTCACTTTTATGCAGTCTTAGGGGTACACTTCCATCCTAAGGCAACGATAAGCTTACTTCTCGACACGGGGTTCTATCACAACTGGCGAGGCTCCACAACACCAATCAACGTAGCTGTCGATCTTGATAATGTGCCAGAGGCAAGTGATGAGGTGGGTCGAATCGCTGATCTTGCACAGCACCGGCGCTTCTGGTGGCGTTGGCTATCTTTTGCCCTGGGGAGTTCATCGCGCGTCCTCTGCCGGGGTGACATCTTCAAGATCCAATTCGACATCGATTGGTTTCTCTGGTGGTTGGAAGAGTGGTTAGATTTGCTTGCCAGCCACTGAATACCGACAAGATCAGCCCTCTCTCGCGAGAATTTGGGGCTGGTGCATCGAGGACGACTAAGAGCGAGCAGAAAGGCTAGCTTTGCCGCCTGTCAGTACAACGAGAGCTCAACAAGCAGAGCTTGACGGGCTCCTGGACCTTCATAGAGTGTCCGCTCCAATATGCTGGCTTATACAGCGCTCACTTTCACTCGCTGATTCAGCCGATGATGGTTACCCGAAACTCCCAATATCTCCACACTGATCAAGCTGCGGGATTACGGATCACTCCCGTAAAGGCTGCGGCACAACCCCCGCGAAGACCTTCGCATCAAGGCAGCCCATTCTTCTTCACCACGATATGGGGAATACGCTATTATGACTCCAGTGTCGCACTAATGTTGCGGGTCTCCAATGGATAAGTAGCCCCCGAAATTCCTCGCCCAGAAGCTTTCCCACACGCAAGATGCCAACCTACCGATCACTTTCGTGCTTAATACTGGCGCTGATCAAGCTGGCTGGAGACGTATAGAGGACCATCAACATTCATTCTGCAGCTTCGAAAAGATGGCCTCAAGGATGCAGACGCTGAGCGGGTTCGATAGAAGAAGAACTTCGTTTGGGAATCCACCGAAAATCCTTGAAGTGCTCATGCCAATGCTCTCTATCAATGGTCGATCGTCATGGGCCGGAAAATGGATTCGCTGTGGATTCCGTGACGCCCTTCGAAGAGGGTGCCATTCGTGCCACTTTCATCGGAGGAAGGCCAACAACATGTAGGATGACTGGACCTCAAATTCCCCTTGGTTCTCAAGCATTCACAACACAAACATTTGTGGGCAAATCCGAGCGTATTCATGCAAGGCAATCCGATGGCCTACGAGGAGCCTAAGCGGTGGCGCGGTCACTTGATCCTCCAGTCGCGTGGAGCGAATCACGATAAAGCACTGTGATGCTACGCACATTTCTCAATGTCGTTGTCGTTGTGGCCTGAGGCTGTACAGAAGCTGAGTAACATACTTTTAGCGCCCTCGTCTCACCTCGTTTGCCTCGTACCACTTTCCCCCTTTCACGTCGAGTCGCAATTCGCGAATCATCACAGTCGTTTATCCTCATACATGTAGTCAGTGACTTCTGATTACTGCACTTCCGGAAACTGCAGCAAAAATGGGCTCAAACGACCTTCTCCCCGCCCATGTCCCATCACACGTAAAACCAATATGTAATGGCCTGCTCCAATTCGGCGGTATGCTCTGGACAGTCTGCTACGCACTTTACGTCCAGGAATCCTTCAAGTCGAAATCCTACGGCATGCCCCTCTTCGCCTTGGCTCAGAATTTCGCCTGGGAATTGGTCTACGCAGCCTACGTGGCAGAGTCAGCGTTGGAGAAGACCGTCTTCACACTATGGCTACTGTTCGACTTGGGGATGATTTACGGTGTCGTAAAGTTTGGAAAGTATGAGTGGCGACAATCACCTTGGATCGCGAGTCACATTGGGATGATATTAGCGGCGATGATTGCGGTTGCTACATTGGGTCAGTGGACTTTTGCAGAGTGGTGGATTGAGAACGAGATTGGGAAGAAGGCTGGGAAGCCTTATAGAGGCGTCATCGGGCCTGATACCAGCGAGCTGGGGTTCTGGACGGCGGCTGTCGCGCAGCTGTATTTGAGCGCGGCGAGTTTGTGTCAGTTGCTCGTGAGGCAACATTCTGGTGGCGTGAACTGGAAGATATGGTAAGCACGTATGAGATTTTGTGGTTGCTGACAATGCACTGAGAAAGATTACAGGTTCTGTAGGATGTTCGGATCGATTTCTGGCCTATATCTGAATTATGGTTGGGCTTGGCTCTATTGGCCAGGGGCTCACGGTTACTTCGTCTCACCATTCGCCTTGTTCCTCTGGGTCGGAGGCTTTGTGAGCGACGTAGTATATGCCTTCGTGCTGAGGCAAGTTCAGCAGACTGAGATTGTCCTGGAAGATGGGAGGAAGACGAGCAGGAAAGACGAGAAGGTCATTAGTGGCAAGAAATCGTAGCTCATTGCCAAACCAGCTGGCTAACGACGTCTCGTGATCAGTGTTCCCCAGCTGTATAGCCTTCGCGTGCGCCTTCGCGTCCGCCTTTGCCTTCAGAGATTCTCCTCATCAGGCCCGACTTATCGAAAGCCGCTGGAGTCTTTCCCCGTTCTATGCTGCAAAGGACCGCCTTGCTGTTCCGACTGCTGACCCGTTCATAGTATTTTTGAACAAAACTCAAGACCATGCATGAACGTCGCCGGGACATTGATAGGAAATTTGTGCCTGGAGGTGCCTTGACAGGTGCGAACACGGGACATCGATGTGGTGAAGAAGGCGATTGAGTTGACGTGGACTCGCAACTGTCCGTTTCTGCAAGTGACTGCGTTAGAAAGCGCCAGTCTTCGCCATGTCATTTTCATATGGCTTGACATCCAGATTGTCCCTGGTTGCGACCGGCGACTCCAGTTCCTGCAGAACGTTCGAGGGCAATTCGGCAGCTCCGTGACCGCTCACTCGCTTTGGCGCAGCTGTGGTACCAGTCCATGTCGACCAGCTGCGGGTGGGTTGATTCATCTGTGCTCGCATGGATGCAAGAGTGTCGTTCACCGCCCGAGACTTCCGCTTCTCCCGCATCACCATGTAAGCGAGGTATACGCATGCAATCAGAAGAGGAACTCCGACGCCGACGCCTACTGCTGCCATATCGCCTGCTGTGTAGTTGTCGTCGGCCATAGACACGGTGGTGGTGGCGTTCGTGGTAGCGTTCGTGGTGGTGTTCGTGTTGTCGGTGGCATGGTTGGCTTGTTGGACCAGACTGCGGTCTATGCCACCGGCCTCCATCGCCGATGTCAGTTGGTCGGACCGCAATATGAGGCTGCCGGCATTCGAAATGGTGAACAGTGTTGAGTTCACCTTGCAGTTGTCTGGGTAGAAGCCACATGTGAAAGTTTCGTTCGAGCATGCCATTACGTACTGGCCGCCACTTGGATTATCTGCTTCGGTCAGCACAAGACGCGCGACTGCTAGAACCAGTCAACTGACCGTTTTTGCAATATTGTGCACATGCTGGGTTGTCCCAGTTCTTGTCGGTACAGCTACCGCGTGACAGAATACCATTGTCCAAGCAAAGACCGTTCGACCTGTCCGACATCAGTATGGTCGAAGTTATACAATCTCGTGAGCACATCAACATACAAGCAGAATCCGTAGCTGGTGCAACATGCTGAAGCAGGCGCTGAGCTATTGCAAGGCACATCGATTGCAGCCGTTCCATCCGGATAATAACATTGCTGAGCAGCGACCAATCTGAGCGCGAATACCAGCACAATCAGCGTCCTTGGTGAGCTTAGTGACGAGATCATAGTGACACAGCAGTGTAGTGACACCAGCGTCTGCGTGGGCGTAGCGACAGTGTACCAGACCAAGTTGAGTGGTATGACAGTGGCAGTGGAGGATGATGATGTGTGGGACACAGGAAGGAAAGGAGATAACTACCGGCTCTGCCTACCTGCTCGCTCTCGTGCGTAGTAGGGGTGGTGTGACCGGTTTGCAGAGGTATGACCTGGAACGTTGCAGGAACTCTGAGCTTGCTGTTTCATCGACCGCGTCCTTCCGATTAGGTGAAGGACGCTGTCAGAACAGAGTTTGACGCTGGCTCGCGTGGCAAGGCTGGCATCTCCTGGGTTGTAACGAGCTCAACTGGGATGATCGTGCGGAGCGGAAGATTTGATAACATGTTTGCTCAGCGAGATGCGACAAAATCCCAACAATAGACTGCAAATCGTTGTTATGTTTTGCAGACCATGCTCGGCGCGAGCGATGGTGCTATGTGGTGGTCCTGCCTGGAGAATGCTGTCGTCGGCCGTGCGCACAAGAGAAAGCGCATCAAATCCCTATGCAGATTATCACTCATTTCGCATGTCTGGCAGCTAGGTATTGCTTCTACACCCGACAATGTGGACTGGCAGCCATTATGCTTCGCGTTCGGACTCGATGGCAGGCTGACTTCCAGGCGCCCTGTACGTTGCGTCGCGCTCTCGTTCTTGGTTCAGCAACTAAAGACATGCGCAACTCCTTAGTAATGAGCCAGTATTGTTGCAGTGCCATCAATTGGACCTACTCGATGGATGTTGATTTTATATGTTTTGAGGTGAGAACAATAGTCCCTCAAAACGTGGTGTTCGCATCTCCGGCGAAAGACTCTATTCAATCCCAGGTTCTACCCAAAATCAAATCACGCCGAGGTCCGGATCCGTTTTGGATGCACGGCGAAGATGGTGTAGCCGTGGTCGTTCTACTTTCTGAGGGCTGCTTTGCACGATGTCCGATGTCGTCAGAAAGGGAACTCGCGATTAACATGACCCTTTGACCATGCACGTCTAAAGGTGCCAACACAATATGTGTCTGGTAACTAAGACATTGTAGCATCGCTGAAGCCAGGAGACCGTTGATGTGAGGGTGGTCGATATTGTGAAGATATGCATCCAGCATGGTGAGTCCAATTTCAACATCGCCGGGATTCGGATTGGTTGCTACCACCTCCGTCTCCTCTGAGGCAAATGATGGCAGTGGATGATGTGCCGTGGAGTTGTCCACGGTGAATATATTTTATCAGCTCAAGGTGGGTGCAGTCTGAGCGGGACTCACGGCTGCAGTCAACGTTCGAGTCCTGGAAACCTTCCATGAATCGCACAATGACGATTGTCTGAAGACGGCCACGATTCGGCTCATGATACGATCTAGGCGTGAAAGCATCAATGAGCGTAGTGTGGCAATGATAATGTATGCGGATCTGCGTTCAGCGGCCAGGACACTTTGCTCTGACCTGCCATTTCGAAGACGCGGCGAACACATCACTCCAATGCCTTCAGCGCATCCCAGGATACAGCAGCGACACCAGGCATTTTTACTGCGGTACAGGCCCAGAAACGACGCGAGATACAGGATGTACAGTCATGTAACGTCTGCTCGCAATGTACCGCCTGGTAAGGGCTGCCCCTCGACATACCGTCACTTTCTCACTGTCGGTATTCGTCCTGCCATCAAGGGGATGGCCTCATCGGACTCGATGCCAAGGTATGTCCTGCCATCAAGGCATCAACGGCGCTACTGGACTTGGCGTTGAGGTATGTCCCACTCTGGAAAGGAGAGCGCCACTGGATTTGGTCCTTAGGTATGTCCTGCCTCGAGAACGGTAGTGGACTCGTTGCCAAGTGATGTCCTGCTCTAGAGGTGGACTCGGTGCTAAGGTGTGTCCCAGCTTCGATGGCGCTAGTGGACTCGTTGCTATGTTGCTGACGGCGTTAGGGACGGGGTCGTCAGTGATGTGTGCTGGACGGTGGGCCGCGATGCGACACGATTTGTGCAGGGAGCAAAAGATGCTGATTATTCATAGGAAGAAGCGTGAGCGGGAAGAGCAGGGTGCCGTCGATTTGCCGCAAGCACGAGACGAATCGTTCTAGGCAGTGAATGCGAGCCTGGACTAAGCAGGCAAAGATTGCATCATAGCAGTCTCAGGTGACCGACAAGAGTTCATGTGAAATTACTGGGTCTAGAATGTCACGATCCAGGTGCAATCAGACTCCAGTCTATTAGACCTTAGGCATCTACTGCTAGATGACAGGTGGCTTTTGATTAGTCATCTACAGCCTTTTCTTATGTAGCAATCTATTACTCTTAAATAGACATATGTAAGAATACATGCAATATATAGTCTACTTTAAGCTAGTCCTATAACTAAATAATATATAAGCCTAAGTAAGTAAATAATTCAACTAGCTAATTAGCTTACTAATTAATTCCTATAATATAATAGTTATAAGCCTAGTAAGCGCTTACTAATTTACTACGTATATTCGATTAGACTCTTTAGAGTAGACCTTATATTATTACTATATAGATAAATACCTATTCCTACCTATAAGGACTATAAGGCTATAAGGGGATATCGTAATATATAGTACGCCTACGATCTTCTAATTGTAGATAAACTAAAGCTTACTTTCTTCTATAGACGCTATACGCGTTACTTAGTATACGTATATATATTACGTACGACTTACTAAGCTAGGTATAGCCGTATTATATATAAGGGTTAGCTATAGGCTACCCTTATAACTATCTCCTCTTCTAGGACGAGCTACCCTTAGCTTACGGCTTTAGGAGGTTTCTATATAAGTAATCTATCTACTTCTCGTAGATTCTATTACTATATAACCCGCCTACGGGTCTCGTATATATCGTTATTAGGGTATAGGTAGTTAAAGTTATAGTTACCTAGTTAACTAACTCGAGGGTTTAAGAAGCGTACCCTCTTCCTCCTTTTCCTTCTTTTTTCTTATACTACGTTCTTATAGTATACTATACCTATACTACTAGCGATTTACTAGCTCCTTACTAGCGACTATCTAGCGACCTACTAGTACTACTATAGCTTTAGAAGAAGCTATTTAAGATTAACTACGCTAGAAGGCCCTTATAGGCGGTATCTTAGTACTACTAATACTATTACTAGTACTACTATAGATATCTAGTACGCTTAGCGTACTAGCGCTATAGACCCCTAAGGTATTACTAGCTAAGTATCTAGATATAGATATTAAGATATACTTACGCTACCTCCTATACTTTATAACTAGTAAGTATTCGCTATACTTATCGCTTACGATACGCTTACTAACCGTATAGTAGACGAGCTAGATATATATAATAGTATTACTACTAGTAAGCTACTTAAGAAGTATAGATAATATAAGATAAGTAGGTACCCGTATATTAGTAATACTAGTATCGCTATCGTATAGCTAGTAGCTCGCCTACGCGCCGCTCGTACCTAGCGTAATAAGCTTATCTACGAGCTTAGTAATCCTCCTACTTAGGAGGAATAGGACGCCCTAGATAAGTAGTACCGCCTATATACCTAGCTAGGTAAGTAGATCTTAGGTATAAGTACTACGCCTTATAAGCGCTCCGTACGCTTACTACGTACGGTATACTATCGCTCCTTATATAAATTAGCTAACCTCCTCCTAGGGTAAGAGGTAGTATAATACTATAAGGGTAGCCTATAGCTAACCCTTATATATAATGCGGCTATGCCCGGCTTAGTATGCCGTACGTAACGCGTATACGTACACTAGGAGACGCGTATAGCGTTAATAGAAGAAAGTAAGCTTTAGTTTATCTACGATTAGAAGATCGTAGGCGTACTATATATTACGACATCCCCTTATAGCCTTACGGCCCTTATAGTTCTAAAGCTTCCCTTCGTTATAATCTATATACGCTATAGAGCCCGATCGCGACGTATACGACGGAGAGTCGCCTACGCCGCCCCTAAGCCCTAGAGTATAGTAGTAGGCGCGTCGTGTAGCCTTAGTTACGAGAAGAGAGGCCTTACGGGCTAAGATTAAAGAGTAAGAGATATAGCGGGAGATTAAGCGGCTAGAGATCTTACGCGCTATAAGCGTACCGCCTCTAGAGCGTATAGGAGGGAGGAGAGAAGATTACCTCCCTACTACAACCCCTACCTCTATCTCTATAACTACTAACGATAATCTTATAGTACGAGGCGCGGCCGTAGCGTATACGACGCGACCGCGTCTAAAAGAGCCGACGCCTTTTAGAGGGGATTCGATAAGGAAGGTAAGGGTATTCCTTCGGAAGCTCTTACTTATCTTCGACCTCTTAGGCACTATATATACGATAGATGTTAAGATGTGGCATCTTAAGGGGAGCTAACAGTTAGGTTATAATCTAATAGCCTAAGGCATCTACGATAACTTAGCTTATCGGAAGACACCTTCTCTCCCCTTTAGCTTAGATAGACATCTAACACAATTAACACATTGGTTCCTAATATATTGCTGCATGCCCTGTAGCTGTTAGCTAGTTGAAGATTGATCTCTTACTCCACTCCGCTACTAACTACGTATCCTGTTAGGTCTTAACTTAACAGGTTATAAGCCCGGGTTTGTGCAGGAGTAAGAGCAACCTATATTAGTACAGGTTACTTGTATCCCTTGCTATTATAGCAGAAAACATCTAGGAAGCAGAAGTCTACCCTATCTATCCTATTAGGGAGCTTGGTTTAATACTAAGTAATAGGTAATCTAGAAAAGGACTCTATGCGGCTTACTATAAGCTAATACCTTAAAGACACTCTATAGGTAGAACTGCATCGAGATACTATTAAGAAGGACTTCAAGTAAGTCATTTAGAACTCTACTAGGAGAGATAGACCTATGTCCTAGCTCCGAGACTACACCGCTCTTTCTTCACCCTACTAAGCAGGCCTTAGTATCTACACCTACTATTCTACACTAAAAGCCTTAGTAGGACCTAAGCTACTTTAAAGCATATACACCTTGTTTCATTACATTTAATTCATTATAGATTTACACTAAGAGAAAGGAGAAGAGAAGGGGAACAAAATCCCAATTCTTAGGAGAGACAACTAGAAGAGATGGTTTAACCTTTAAAGATACAAGATAGAGAGCCAGTCAGCATTCTTTATAATTAATGACCTATTAGAAGTATTATTTAACAACATTAAGGGCAAGAACCTAAGACTCTAGGAAGAGACTAAGATTAAAGAGATCCTTAATACACTAACATAGACAAAACAAAATGTAGCTTGCAACTTTAGTATCCTAAGTAGGATTATAGAAGAAGATGAATTTAAGCTTAAGGGCTCTTACGAATCTAGAAAAGCTACTAAGATATAGGTGCATCTCTAGAATAAGTATAGCTAGGTGTTACTAACCTATGCACATAAGCTCATAAAACAGTTTGTGAACTTTGAGATAAGTGAAGAGTTCACTATTAGATCTACATAGGTACACCTAGTGTCTCTTAGAAGGAGGATTACTAATGTTAACCTAGAGGGCTAGTACTATAGGAAAGCTAATGTAAGAATAACCTAGCTTTTAAGCTCACTGCTACCTAACTACTATATAGCTAGGGATACTATTATAGCTTAGCTAAAGATAGATTATAAAAGGACCTTAAAGATCCTTAAGGCTTAAGAGGCTAGATTAAATCCCTCTAAGGCTAAGTATAGTATAGTAGCCACCTAGGTTAGGCCCTTAGGTTAGGTAAGATCACTTTCCTACCTTCTCTATAAGAAGGACTATCTTATTAAGGACTGCCCTAGTCTCTCTAAGGTAAAGAAGGTCCTTAGATTACTATCCTCCTAGAATGTAACATATATTAAGAAGAGAAGATCTCTACTACTATCTTTAAGAAGAACACTAAGAGAGAAGTCCTCTATAGAGGAACTTAAGAGAATAGTGAAGAAACTTAGCTCTAACATGCTGTTACTCTAGAAAAACTAGGCCTAGTCTCCTTCCTCTAAAACAAGGAAGACTAGGAAAGGTTTCTCTACCTAAGAGCTACCTAACTTATGCAACTTATCCTAGAAGACAATGTCTAATAATAATAAGTATAATGAAGTAGCTTACTTAACTGTAGAAGTCTAAGGCAAGTTCCCCTTATTAGAGTAGTTACTTAATTCTTATGCTTTATCCTATATAACTAACTAGAGCTGCCTCTTTAGATCTATAACTTCCTTAATAAAGAAGAAATGGATTAAAGTATGTAAGGGCGCGCGTACCATAGGGTCCGAATGAGATAGTTGTTGTTCTACGAAGCTACGAAAGAGGAGCGCGAGGCGCGGCGGATAGATAAAGCAACGCCAAGCCGCGCTAACCCGATGCGGAAGGTCCGAGGTTCCGCCGGGACGACGCATCGTCAGTGAAGGGTCGCGGGCTGCCCGTGACAGTACCCCCCCTCTCAAAACTCGTCTCAGTCCTCTGAGCGTTCAGTCCATTAACTCGCCTATCCATCGTCTTGTGCGGCCACTTATCACCCTTGCCTGTCGAACTCCATAATCGTGCAAACGTCCAATCGTCTTCAAGGTCGTCCTCCATCTCTGTCACTACTGCTGCGGCTTGCGCATCAGACTCTGTTTGCTCATACTGCTGGCACGCCCAGGGCCTAAGCCCCTCTTCGGCGAACGCTCGCGTCTGATCCTTTTGACCAAGGTTGGGTATCAATGCAGGCTCTGCAGGGTTCGCTAGAACATCGGTACAACTGTCTGTTCTGTCGTAGAGCTGAGGGCGGCGGCTTGCACCGTGATCCTCAGTTGGGACGACGGACTTTCCTGTAACCTGATCATCGTAGCGGTGCGTAGTGAACATGCGCTGACCAGATTCTATCAGAGGCAAGGCTCGGCTAGGCTTATTTGTGGCGGTGTCTCTGTCGACCCTGATCGTGTTAAGTCCGAGCACCTCATTGACTGGAGACCAGTCAGATGGCGTTGCGAAGCCCTGAGGCGTGGGCAAATCCGGCCGGCTGTGGTGAAAGTCCGCAAGAGCGGCGGCTGCCCTCACAAACAGGTCCTCTGCAGGTTGCCAAGTCTCTCCGGCCTCCATATCCTGATAGCCAGTCCATCGCACCTTGTACCAAGTGTCCACCTTGCGCTTCTTTCCCTTCTTCACTTTGCCTGCGCGCTTCCGCGTGTACATGTCCAAGATCTTGTCCACCTCATATTCTGGTGCCGGGGCTGTGACTGTGACATCGGCGACTGCGTCAGCTGCAGTTGTGTCGGGTTCGATGGCCACTGGCGGCGGCGGTGCCAGGTGCTGTCCCTCGAGTGGTGGGAGATCGGGGTTGTCGGCTCGCTGTAACAGGGAGGTGTGGAAGCAATTATCGAGTCCGCTCAATGCATCCGACAGGTTCAGCTTGTATGACAGCCTAGCGGGCATCACCTCCGTGATCTGGTACGGTCCTGCATATCTGCGGTCCAGCTTCTTGGATGGTCGAGTGGTGCGAATGTTCTTCGTGCTTAGATACACCCAGTCGCCAACCTTGTAGTCTGGTGGGATGCTTCGGTGCCTGTTTGCTGCTTCGGCTTGCAGCGCCTGTGACATCCTCATGTTCTCTTGAAGATTGCGATGTAGCTCACAGATGCGTTTGGCGAAGGCTTCGGCTGACTTGCTGTCGAGTCGCTGAAGGGTTGTCATGTGTCGGTCCTTGCCTGCTTGCAAATCGATACGCTCGGTGAACTCTGGGTTATATCCAACATTGGCGTAGAACGGTGACACTCCAGTGGTCTCCGACACTCGGTTGTTAATAGCGAACTGCGCTAAGCACAGCCAGTCGGCCCAGTCGCTCTGTGCCTCATTCGTGAAGGTGCGTAAGTACTGTTCCATCTCTTGGTTAGTGCGTTCTGATTGCCCATCCGTTTCAGGGTGGTAGGAGGAACTCAGCTTCCTGCTGATGCGCAGCATCTTGCATAGGCGCTTCCAGAAAGTGGCGATGAACTGCTTTCCGCGATCAGACGTGATGGTTTCTGGGAGGCCATGCCGGGTGAACACGTGCTTTAAGAAAAGTCGCGCCGCGTTCTGCGCTGTCATCGCGCCGATGGGTATCAGTTCCACTTCCTTAGTGAGTCTGTCGGTGACTGTCATAACATTGGTGTAAGTCATGCCGTCGAGTTCGCTTGGTGGCAGGTCAACCACAAAGTCAACTGCGATGTGTTGCCAAGGTCGTTCTGGCACCGAAAGTGGGTGCAGTAATCCAGGTGGCTGGGTATGCACAGATTTCGTCGTGCGGCACCTGCGGCAATTCGCGTTGTATCTGCGCACAGATCTAGCCAAACCAGGCCAGTAGAATTCACGTGCAACGAGCTCGTAGGTGCGGGCTCTGCCTGGGTGACCGGCCGCTGGGGTGTCATGGTTCATCTTGACTATCCGAGTGCGGAGCTTCTGGTCCTCTGGCACCCATAGACTCCAGTCATTATACTGGTTACGGACGTACAGCAGGTCCCCTTCGACCTTGCAGTGTACTGGATGCACCTTCGCTTTCTGAAGGAGTGCTGGGGTCTCGCCCTTCTGCAGGGCTCTAATAGCTGACTTCAGGTCTGCATCCGCGGCATAAGCCATTGTCATTCTGTACTCGAGTTCGGCTTCCTGTTCCGTCTCGGATGCTGTCTGCGTCTGCGTGGACGGTATGAATTCGGTGGCCTCCGGGTTCAGGGCTTCCTCAATTGGTGCGGTAGGTGTGTTCTCAACAGGTGCAACATCCTCAGCCGCATCTTCGACAGTTGCGCGCATCGAGTCGATCTTAAGAAATCGCTCAGGCGGCAGCAACGTCTGATGCTGATGCTGATTTCGCGGATCGTCCACCCCCTGCGGAAGGTCCTGGCTGCGTCTCGTGAGGCTGTCAGGCTTTGTGCCTTGGACACCTGGTCGATAGACAATACGGAAGTTGAACTGGGACAGGAATTCGGCCCAACGTGCCTGGCGCCGATTCAGCTGCTTAGTGGTCATAAAGTACTCCAAGTTCTTGTGATCCGTGAACACCTTCACGGGTTCGATGGTGTCATCATCCGCCTCGCAGGCCAACTCCGGGCGCCATTCCTCGAAGGCCTTAATAATCGCTAGAAGCTCCTTGTCATAAATCTCATAGTTGCATTCCTGCGGGCTCAGCTTCTTTGAATAGAATGCTACAGGGTGAAGCACGCCTTCCTCGTCGTACTGAGAAAGCACTCCGGCGTTCACGAAATCTGATGAGTCCGTTTCGACTACTGTTTGCCTACCGGGCACATAGTGTGCGAGCATACCGGCTTTGCTGAATGCTGCCTTCAGAGCGTCAAATGCTGCTTGGCATGCTGGTGTCCAGTCAACCCTGCGATTCTTGTGATTACTAGGTCCATTTGACTTGGTCAATTCGGTCAGCGGCGCTGCGAGGCGTGAGAAGGCCTCGATGAACCGTCTGTAAAAGTTGGCGAATCCGAGGAACGCCTGCACATCCTTGAGGTTGGAAGGTGCTTCCCATGACTGGATACATTCAAGCTTCTCTGGGTCCATTTCGATGCCATCTGGGGTGATAATAAGTCCCAGGTACTTAACTCGCTGCTGGTGGAACTCGCACTTGTCGATGTCGACCGTCAGTCCGGCATCCCTCAATTTTGCTAGTACCTTGCGCACATGTTCGATGTGCTCCTCCAGTGTGTCGCTAAAAATTAAAACGTCGTCCAGGTACGCGGAGACGAAGTCATCCAGGTGTTCTTGTAACACGCTGTTAATGTATGACTGAAACGACGCAGGGCCATTGCATAGGCCGAATGGTAACACAAGACATTCGTACACCCCATATCGTGTAGCGAATGCTGTAAGCCATTCGTGCCCTTCTGCAATGCGAAGCTTGTTGAAGGCTGCGACGATGTCCAGCTTCGTGAAGTACCTCTTGCCGTGCATGCGGTTCAGTGTCTCTTGGATTAGCGGTATAGGGTACCTGTTCTTGATAGTGATCGCATTGAGTCCTCGGTAGTCGATGCACACGCGCAGTCCACCGCCTGGCTTTCTGACTACCAGTACTGGTGCCGGCGATTGGCTCGTCTTCTGTCCTGCTGGCCGGACTTTGCCTTGTTGCTCCTGTTCGGTGACCCACTTCTTGACTGCTTCATTCTCCTGAGGCGCCAGTCCGTAGGGCTTACGGTATGGCGGTTCTTGGGGCCCATCAGGCTTGATGTGAATTTCGTGGTCGATTCCAGGTCTGTGAGGAGGAAGTCCTTCATGGTCTTTCGCTGAGAATGCATCTACGAGATCATGGTATTCTGGTGGGAGCTTCTCCTTCGGGTTATGGTTGAACTCCTTGTTCAGGAACTGATCCAAGTCATCAGCTGCCATTGCGCTCAGCTTGATCTCACCATCGCCTTCTTCGTCCTCTTTGCCGGTAGATAGTATGTAGAAACATTCAGCGCCAGGTCGGTGCGCGTACATCTCGAAGGCGCGCTGCGTGACGCCTATACACTCGACTTCCTCATCATCGTCGTACAGGCCCATCGAGGATAGGTTCAGTTCTGCTTCTGCCCCTCCTGCCGTGAAGCTGCGATCATCGGTGAAGGGCTCTGGTCCATATTTCATTGCTTCCTTACGTTGTCGGTGTCGATGGTTCAGGGACTGGACTGTTGTCGATGTCTTGTTCTTAAGACAGTGACCAAAGCAGTAGTCTGATCTGAGTGCCACTTCACCGGTCTCCCAGAAAATGTTTGGGTTGTGCGTGCTCAGCCACGGCAGGCCCAGGACGATGTCGTATTCGAGGTCGGTTATGTAGCATAGCATTTGCTCGTGATGACCGTCGATATCAACATCGACGAGGGCTACGTGCGTGATGCGACGTGCAGCAGCCTTACCATCCCCAAGGGTCAGGTTCTTGTTGCGCACAAGGGGTATCAAGGGTATTCTGTGTTTGCGTGTGAACTTCCAGTCGAGAAAGAGAGAGGTGGAAGCAGAGTCTACAAGGCCTCGTGCCTTCCCATGCTGTATCATTACTGGGAGTACTATGTGAGGGTGTACATCTGGTTGCTGCGGCTCCAATGCGCAGGCCGATATCTTCAGCTCCTCACCATAGTCTGTATCCGTGTCTTGCTCTTGCACTCTGTGTCTCTCAATCTCATGCTCTTTCTGTCCTTGGTTGTTCGGTTGACCACTGTCTGCCACGCTTAGGCAGTGGCCTCGCCATTTCCCTGCCCGGCGGCCAGGGAACTGAGGTTGGTGTTGCCTCCGTTGTTGTTACGCGGGCGCGGTGGGCGATAGTCGCCGTCGTAGCCATACATCGGGCACTCGGTATTGCTGGATAAGTGGGGTCCGGTGCGGCATCGGTAGCACTTGCCCTGCTTCTTCAATTCCTCGCGACCCTCATAGTTGAGCGGTGGGAGGTCCCGAAGGTGAGCTGGCAAGTCTTCCTTCTTCTTGGTGCCTACGTACTGTGGTGGGCGCTGAACGACGGCGCCGGCAGCACCAGCGGCTGCAGCTGCAGCTGTGTTGCCCTGGTTCTGGTTGCCGTTGCCGTTGCCGTTCTGGTTGCCTCCTCCATTGCCGCGTGGGCGGTTGTTGTTCTCTTGAGGGTACAGCTGCTCGGTCTCGTAGAACTGCTCGTCCAGTGCAGTGCACTCTTCGATCACGTCCTGCATGCTGTTCAGACGTCGGTCCACCTCGCGGTCTCCGAAGGTCTTGATGTAGTAGCGCTTGTTGAGGCGTGTGCGGAACAGCATCAACTCGGTCTCGTCACTCCAGTCAACCCATGCCCTCAGCTTGGAATAGCGTGCGAAGAATGGGACGAAGTTCTCCTTCTGAGCCTGTTTGCAGGTAGTGATGTCCACTGCAGCCTTGGTGGCCTCGTTGCGGACGCCGTACTGTCGAGTCATCCAGTCCAACAGTTCTTCGCCAGTCATGAACTCGTTGAAAGCCTGGTGCCCGGGGATGGGGATGCGAGGCTTCACAGTCTTCTGCACCTCACCGTCCGTCCATCCATACAGGAAGCGTAGGGCGTCCTGTTCAGTGCGGAACGTCGCGACTGTCAACTTCAGCAGGATGCTTGTGTACCAGCTGTCATAAGTCGGGTCGTCATCGTTCTTGAACTTCTTTGGGTCAGGCACACCCTTGCCGATCTTCATGCTGCGGTCGAGGGTGGGGTCGATGTTGATGAGACGCTCCGGCAGGTCCACGAGAGGTGTCTGCTGCGTGCGGTTGCTGCGACCACCGCCTGACCGCTGCGTGCCTTGTGTGCCTTGGCGCTCATCACGACGTGGTCGGTCATGGTCACGACCACGGCGATCCCTGTCCTTGTCTCCATTGCCATCGTCATCATCGTCTCCTCCGCCACCTCCTCCTGCTGCCGCCTCACGGTACCGACGCTGGAGCACCTCGAGTGAGGTCTCGCGGGGTGGTGGTGATCGTGGGCGTGAGCGTGGGCGCGAGCGCGAACGACGTCCTCGTGCCTGGTCCTCTGCTGCTTGCAGACGGACCTTCAGGTCATCAACCTCAGCTTGTAATGCCTGGCTCTTCTTCTTCTCCGAGTCGGTGATATCGGCGAACTGCTGACATAGCTCGTTCGCATCCTTGTACTTCTTCTCGACAGCCTTGAGTTTGAGGGTGTCGGCGTTCTTATTCTTAAGGTCCTGGGCCATCTTCGCGAGGGCGGTCTGTTCGGTCTTGAGCATCCCGTGGATGCGATCGTACTCGGCATACAGCGTACGGTACTGCTTGTTCTGAAGTGCATTGGCGCGTTGCATCACATCGAGTTGTTGGCTAGATATGATGGCAGTGTTGAATCCTCGTAGCACGAAATCGTGGACGGTCTTCGGGTGTTCCTTGGTCAGTGTGGCCAGGTCTTCGGCGGTGATGTTCTGGAAGTCGGCGGCAGCGATGTGTTCGGCTTCGTCGTGTGAAATGAAGACTGGTGTGTCCTCCTCTTCTCCCACCCTGGGCTCGAAGAGTTCTGTGAAATCAAGCTCACCGTTCTGCTCCCTGTCTTGTGCTTTGTTCCATGCCTTGTCCAGCTCTTGCTGAAGCGCGACACCGGTGTCAACTGTGACTCGCCGAGTGTCGTCTCCTTGTGTCTGACTGTCGAAACTGGAGAGGTCGGGGAAAAGAGAGGTGCGCTTGCCTTGTGTCTGTGACTGCTGGGAAGTCATGTTGTTTCCTTCAACGCGGCCTGTTGCTGAGGCCTTTGGTGCGTTGGTTTCCTTGGGCATCTGTTGCTTAGTGCCTTACCGTGTTCCGTGTTCTGAATCCGTTTGCCTCTGTTGCGATGTTGCGAGTCGCGAGTTCTGTATCTACGCCGTGCGCGGTTCTGTGAGTCTGTTCCTGTTGTTACGCGTCCCTTACCTGGATCCGCGATCTGGGTAGGGAGGTAGAACAAACTGTAAGGGCGCGCGTACCATAGGGTCCGAATGAGATAGTTGTTGTTCTACGAAGCTACGAAAGAGGAGCGCGAGGCGCGGCGGATAGATAAAGCAACGCCAAGCCGCGCTAACCCGATGCGGAAGGTCCGAGGTTCCGCCGGGACGACGCATCGTCAGTGAAGGGTCGCGGGCTGCCCGTGACAAAGTAGGAGGTGGGCATTTGTAAGGGGTAGCCTAGTAGCTAACTCCTACATGTAGCCTTACATATAACATACGGTCGCGACCGGCTACTAAGCCGCACGTAATACGCATAAGTACACCTTACGACGCGCGATGCGTCTTGAACAAAAGGCAAGAATTAGTTCATCTACGACTAGTAGGTCGTAGGCGTGCTATATATTACGACATCCCCTTAATAGTTCTAATTCTTCTCTTCGTTACAATCTATACACGCTATAGAGTCCGAACGCGACGATAGTAGCGCTACGCCTACGGCTCCCCTAAGCCCTAGGGCCCAGTAATAAGCGAGGCGTGTAGCCTTAGTCGTAAGGAGGGATGCCCTTCGGGTAGAGGTTAAGGAGAAGGAGATATAGAGGGAGATTAAACAGTTAGAGATCTTACGGGACGTAAGCGTGCCGCCGGCGGACCCTTAGGGCGAATCCGGCGGAGAACTATCCCCTACTCCCCCTCCCCCTCCTCTATCTATAGTAACTAACGATAATATCGTAGCTCGAGGCGCGGTTGCATTGTATACGACACGTTTACGTCTTAAAGAACCTACGCCTTTTAGAGGGGACTCGATTAAGAAAGTACGGGTATTCCTAAGGGAGCTCTCTCTTATCTTTACCCTCTTAGGCGGCACGTATACGACGAACGAGTTAAAGGTCCTATATAGGGTTATGTACCTAAGCAGAGAGGCAAGTAAGCGATAGTACGCTAACTATAGCGTCCTTAACCTTAAAGGGTATATATACTAGGACTTTAAGGAGTTCTATCGAGACGTATACTATTAAGGGGATGTCGTAATATATAGCACGCCTACGACCTACTAGTCGTAGATAAACTAATTCTTGCCTTTTGTTTAAGACGCATCGCGCGTCGTAAGGTGTACTTATACGTGTCACGTACGGCTTAGTAGCCGGTCGCGACCGTATGTTATATATAAGGCCACATGTAGGGGTTAGCTACTAGGCTACCCCTTACAATTGCCTCCCCTCCCGTGCGAGCTATCCTTAGCTCGCTAGTTACTACGTAGAGGCTCCTATATACTTCTAGAACTATAGTTGCTATACGGCCTACATACGGGTTACGTACGTGTCGTTATGTAGGTATAGGTAAGTAAGGCTTAGTTACTATACCGACGCAGCTAGTTAGGGGCATAAAACTCTAGCCTAACCTAGCCCTTTCTTAGTACGCTCCCTAGCTTATCACCTTCGCTACACTACTACTACGCGTCCGTACCGTACTATTATCGTAAGCGCCTCGCTAGCATTATTATTATCATTATGTCTACCGTACCCTCCTCGCCGCTATTCTCTAGCCGCTCCGCCTCCTCTAGTAGTACTAGTAGCGATAGTACTACTAGCGCCGTAGAAGACGAGCGCCGCTAGGCGGCTCTAGTACGCGACGCCCCTAGAACGCCTAGTATTCGTAAGCGACTAGTATTACCCTCGCAGCTACTAACGCCCTCGCTAGCTACTAAGCTCTCGTAGAGAATTAACATATATATACGGTGCCTCCCGTACTTCGTTAGGGGTAAGTCTCTACGCGTGTCGCCTACGATTCGTATACTAACCACTTACTAGACGAGGCCAATAACTGTAATAGTGTTACTACCGGCGAGCTCCTAAAGAAGTGTAGCCGCTGTAGGCGCAGTAAACATAGCTACGTGCCTAATACTAGCTACGCTATCGCCTTGCTAGTAAGCCGCCTACGCGCCGCGCGGTCCTAGCGCGACTTCCTTACGGCCATAATAGGCTAGGCGCCTATAGACCTCTAGTAGTAGGAGCTAGTAGAGCAGATCCGCCTATGTGCCTAGCTAGGTAACGACATTAAGGAGGTAAGTCGCTACTTCGCTCGTGCGAGTCGACTACTACTCGCGGGGGAGGGCTCTAGTACGTCCCCTATACTTCGGCTAATCCTTCCTATAGGCTATTAGGCAGTTTAATGCCTATAAGCATAAGCGTGCTAGGGAGACCCGTATACGTGCCTCCGCCGCCGCCGCTACTACTGCCGCCGCCCCCGCCGCCGAAGCCCTCGCGCTCTAGTAGGAGTAGAACCGCGCCCTTAATAGGCTGTTCGAACTCGGCCGCGCCGTAAGTCGTATATTCCTCGCCTACGTATACCCTACTAACCGTAGTCCTAGTTCCTATAGGCGTAGAATATCGACACTACCGCCGCCGACTAGGTATTCTTACCTAAGTTACTACGTAACGATAACTAAAGGGCTACTCTTTAGCTTTTGTTTTGTTTATAGTTAAGAAAAGTTTTATTTATGCTCTAGTACTAGTCTTATTTACTTCTCCTTAACGCCTTATAGTCGGCTACTATACGATCCGTATTCGCGAGGCCCTCCGCCGGTTCCTAGCTATTATACTCCTCTAGCTAGTCCTTCTACTAGACTAGATACTATAGCTTACCCTTACGCTTACGCCTATCTAGTACTACCTCTACCTTATACTCTCCGTCCTTATTAGCTAGAGGGGGTACGGGTCTTTCCTTATCGCTACCGATATACGGCTCGAGGATGTTACGGATCGGTCTGGGGAAGCCCGTAGCCAACCAATCGATGCCAGCAGACCAGCGGATGCACCCGATATGCAGAGTGCTCTCAGTGCTCTCGGGTGCTCTCTCGAGAGAGCAGAGAGAGCAGAGAGAGCAGGAAAGATCACGCCAAGACACGGCACTATATAGACGACGCTCTTTTGCAAGTAGATAGGTGTTAGGAACCGCTGTACGTTATCCCAACTGGGCTTGGATCTTTGCAGTGATGTCTCTGACTCGTTGAGAAGGTAGTGGTCCCAAACAGTATATGGTGTATACTTGAAATGAGTTGAGCACGAAGCTCCTATCTACTCGCTAAGGAGCGTCGTCTATATAGTGCCATGTCTTGGCGTCGTGTTCGACCGTTCGACCAGGTCGACCGGTCGTCCGGTCGTCTGGTCGTCTGGTCGTCCGGACTCACGTGACCTCTGACGTGTCCCCCACGGGCCCACACCGTCATTGGTTCTCCGGTGCTGGATTCCTTCTACCTCGTAGAACTGATCCGTAACACCATCCCCCTCCCTAGGTGAACTCGTCCCCGAGTTTCCTTTCCTGTGAGTACTTCCTTCCTCCGATACACGCCATGCCATCCCTAACTCGTCAAGAACGCCGCGATCGCCAA
The DNA here is from genome assembly GCA_033816765.1 of Nothopassalora personata. NCBI lineage: Eukaryota > Fungi > Ascomycota > Dothideomycetes > Mycosphaerellales > Mycosphaerellaceae > Nothopassalora > Nothopassalora personata. The sequence goes on from CM066288.1 coordinate 4,451,254, forward strand.
TCCGACCGAATCAAACTCAAAGGCATCGAGATGCCCAAGCCCTGCACTGGTTGTCGTAACGCGAAAGTGCCCCAGGGCGAGGAACGGCCCAAGTGCATCGTCGACGTCCGTCACGGCCAGTGTTCCGAGTGCGCCCGCAAGGGTTACGTCACGTGTGACGTGTCCGTTTCCTGGACCGAGTGGGAGCGGCTGCGTGACCAGCGTCGCCAGCTGAAACGAAAACTGGAGGAGGCAGAAGAGCTCGCGACCGAGGCTCGTTCTGCGCTCATCGAGCGAGAGGCGAAGGTCCACCGCCTCCGGAAACAGCTGCGCCTCGCCGAAGACCGTGAGGACGAAGCCATCCGGGCGGACCTGTCGGCGCTCCGCGAAGTGCCCGTCCCGCCGTCCTCTCCGTCGCCCTCCGATTTTCTGTTGGAGCCTGACCTGTCTTCCCTGGGCGAGTCTCTGGAGCTGCCTCCCCTAACGTGGGCGGAGTTTTCCGAGATGCCCGACTTCTTCGTGGATCCCTCCAGCGTTGGTTGTTCCGCGTCGGCTGGGGACAATCCGACCGTTGAAGCTTCGTAGGTTTATCCGAATCGTGTTATCCTATGTTGTGGTTTGACTTCTTTTCCTAGGTCATCAAATCAAGAAGCCGCTGTTTGATGCCTTGTCGTCAGGTTGTTTCTGCTAAGCAGATTTCGAGAAGAAGTTCTCGCATTCCTGGTATGTCTTCTCTTCGCGAGTCATTGCGTTAAACTCGCGGCTAACCATGTTTCTCTTCTTGCAGTTTCTTGCAAAGTGGCCTTTCTCGCCACACTCGTAGCAGGTGGAACCTTTGCTCTTCAGCCCCCTTCCTAGCCTACGTTCCGTTACGTCCAATTCCATTGGGTCTCCGTAACTATTAGGGTCCTGACTTCTGGCCTTGAAGCCCCCTCTTCCGCCCGCGGCGGGTCTCTGGTATCCAGGCTGTACGAATCGGTCGTACCTCAAATCCTGGAGCCTTTCGTCGATCTCCTTTGCTGCCTTGATCATCGCCCCTAGCGTAACGACGCTGGCGTTTCGGGATAGTTCGGCTTTGACGTTGTCTTTCAGCCCGAGGTAGAACTGCGATCGCAAAGCTGCGTCGTTCCATTCCAGGTCGGCGGCATATCCTTGGAATTCTGAGGCGTACAGCGCTACAGAAGTAGTCTGTCGAAGTTGTCGGATATGTCGGTCGGCGTATACCTCCTCATTTGGTATCCCGTATAGATCATCGAGTTTCGTCTCAAACTCGTCGTAGTCGTGGAAAATTTTTCGAGTTTCCGTCTTCGGTGTTTCTCCCTCGCCCTGGTTGTGAAGCCAGTCCTTGAGGTATGGTCGGAATCCTCTAGCTGCTTTTCCTCGTAGGAAGGATGCGGCGTACAAGACTTTAGAAGCCTCGCCTTGAAACTGGTGTGCGTTGAAGTGAAGGTACAACTGAACCTGCAGTTGAAAAGCCTCCAGTTTGTCCTTGGTCCCGTCGAACGTCTCCGGCGTAGACACCTTAGGTGCACGGTGGTGGTCCAATGGGTTCAGCATACCCATAGGAGTGTTGTTGTTCTTGCTGCTTCCTGTAATCGACATTTCGCTCATTCGTTCCGTGATGCCAGTTGACTGTGGCTGTTGTCGTGACGGACTCCGGGTAGCGTCTCTCCCAGACATATGCAAAGTGCCCTGGTGGTGGTGCTCAAAGTTGTTAGGAACCGCTGTACGTTATCCCAACTGGGCTTGGATCTTTGCAGTGATGTCTCTGACTCGTTGAGAAGGTAGTGGTCCCAAACAGTATATGGTGTATACTTGAAATGAGTTGAGCACGAAGCTCCTATCTACTCGCTAAGGAGCGTCGTCTATATAGTGCCATGTCTTGGCGTCGTGTTCGACCGTTCGACCAGGTCGACCGGTCGTCCGGTCGTCTGGTCGTCTGGTCGTCCGGACTCACGTGACCTCTGACGTGTCCCCCACGGGCCCACACCGTCATTGGTTCTCCGGTGCTGGATTCCTTCTACCTCGTAGAACTGATCCGTAACAATAGGAGCCTCGTGCTCAACTCATTTTAAGTATACACCATATACTGTTTGGAACCACTACCTTCATAACTGATTGAGACATCCCTGCAAAGATCCAAGCCCGAGTTGTGATAACGTACAGCGGTTCCTAACAGAGGAGAGAGATATAGAAGACGTTATAGAGCCTTAAGTCGGCTAGTAGCGCTAGGCGGTACGCCTACGAACCGATAGCGTCCGTAATGCGGTATAGGCTAATAAACTTTGGACCTATCTTCTTCTTTAGTACTGCTAACTTAAGGTTCTTCGTTAATAATAGGACTAAGTTACCTACGCGGTAGGTCTTAGCTTAGTAGGTCTTATTATAGTAGCGAGCCTAGCTTTCTACTGCAGCCTTCTATCGCTCCTCGAGTATAGCGCGTAGTTTTCGTATACGACTCGTAGCTGTTACCGCTACTAGTACTTCCCCCCCCTAGGTCTCGTCTCGAGATCTAGTTAGTGTAGGGGCAATCTTAGGTTACTAACCGTGCGCTATTTCGAACGGACTTATCCGTAGTATTAGGTAGATACTGTTATTAGCTACGAATTTAGTAACTGTAAGCTACTTAGCCCACTTAGTTTAATTATTACTATAGTAATAACGAAGGTATTGTTCGAGGGTTTAGTTTGCCCTCTTAGTTTAGCCGTTAGTCTAAGGGTAAAAGGCCGTAGATAGCTTACGCTTTACACGCGCCTCGAAGTAGAAGTTACTCTAAAACTAACTAGTAAAGACCGGACCTCGGTCGCTTACTATGCCTAACGGGACACTATAGTGTCGTACGACTTCGTCTCGTAGGAGCCTCGTAAGCTCTACGGCTATGTAAGTCTTCGTCGTCGGGATGTATAAGCTCATTTTTAAGTAGCGATCGACTATTACTAGGATCGCATTATACACGCAACCGGCTCGCGTACTTAGAGGTAGGTCCGTAATAAAATCTATAGTAATTTCCTACTACGGTCGCTCCGGTCTAGGAAGCGGTTATAGCTCGCCGTAGGGTCGATAGCGCCTCGCCTTCGAACCCTAGTAGGTTCTATAGGCTTAGACGTATTGTTTTACGTCCGTACTAAGTAAGTCCTACTAATAATTACGTCGTAATAGCTCTTTAGTCTTAGTCCTTCTAAAGTGATCCGCGAGGACGTCGTCGTAGTGTATACGAATTAGATGCGACCTAATTACGTAATCCCTAGGTACTACGATCGCGTCTCCGTAGTATATAAGGTTATCCTTTATATACTATCCCTTAGCGTCCCTCGCGCTTAGCGCCTACGCTAAGCATACGATATACTAGTCGTCTTACTACTACGCGATCTTTATTAAGAGTAGGATTAACTTACCCGTCGAGCTATAAGCTTAACCCTATATTACTATAGCGCATACTACTACTAGTAAAGACGGCTTGTCTTAATAGGGAAGGTTACCTCTCCGCACTACTATCGCCGCGCCTATATCGCCCTACATCGCCTCGTAGGTAGTAAGCACGCGCTTTACCGTCGGCTCGCTTGTCCCTTCTAGAGACTCCTTCTAGAAAGATAGCTTACTTTATAAGGTAGGTAGCAAGTTCGAAGTTTATTACGTTATAGCTACGTAGTTACTACGTCTCGAAGGCGCGTCGGCTAGGTTAGTCTTACCCGGCCGATACTCTACTATAAAATTAAAAGACTATAGGAACGTAGCCTATTGAGCTTACCGCCTATTTAGCTACTTTACTATTATAAAGCCCTATAGGTTAGCGTAGTCGACTAGCACTTGCACCGTATACGTAGCGCCCTCTAAGTATAGCCTCTAATGCTTAAAAGCCTTAACTACTACAAGTAGCTCCTAATCGTACGTCTCGTAGTTGCACTTAGCTAGTATTATCTTACGTAAATAGAACGCAATAGGATGCTACTTAGTACTAAACAATTAGGATATAATACCTACGATCGCGAAACCTAAGGCATCCGTCTCGACTCGCGTGCGTAGCGTAGGATCGAAGTGCCTAAGTATTAGTACACCTAAGAATCCGGCCTTAAGCTATCGAAACGCCTACTCTTCGCTTAAGGTCTACGTAAGAGGGCCGTGCTTCTTACCGTCCTTAGATCCCTTTAGTAGGTCCGTTAGGGGCTTATAGACCCTTAAGTATCCTTCTATAAAACGCCGGTAGAAGTTATAAAACCTAAGGAAGGACTAGACCTTATAAAAGGTCGTAGGTGTAGGCTATTCCTCGATAGCGGCTACCCTACTCCTATCTATCGACACGCCTACGGCGCTTACGATAAACCTAAGGAACTCTATACTCTCCTAGAAGAAGTGACACTTCTTAGGGTTTACGAACAGGGTAAACTTTCGTAGCCTCTCTAGTACCGCGCGTACGGCTCGCACGTATGCCTTACGCGTCTCGCTATAGATAAGGATATTATCTAGGTAGACTACGTAAATGTTATTAACTAAGCCGGTTAGCGCCTTATTAATATACCCTTAAAAGGTTGCCGGTACGTTAGTTAACCCGAACGGCATTACTAGGTACTCGTAGTGTCCGTATCGCGTACGAAACGTAGTCTTCTACTTATCGCCTCGCTTAATAGGGATACGATAGTAGGCGTCCTTTAAATCGATTGTAGTAAAGAACCTAGAACCTAATAGCCTATCTAGCGTCTCGCTAATTAGGGGCAGGGGGTATCGGTTCTTTACTATAATCTCATTTAGGCCTCTATAATTAACATAGAGCCTAAGAGTACTATGCTTCTTTAGTACGAATAGGATAGGCGCACCCGCCTCGCTTACGGACCGCCTAATCTACCCCTTCTCTATTGCTTACGTAAGGTACTCCTTTAAGGCCTCTAACTTAGTTAAGGACTAGTAGTACAGCGGCTTAAAAGGGGTTTCTTTCCTTTAACGAGATCAATCATATACTTAACCCCGTCGGGCATCTTACGCTTCGCCTACTTATTAGGTACGTATATATCTCGGAAGTCTATAAATTCTTTAGGCTACGAGGGTGTTAGGAACCGCTGTACGTTATCACAACTCGGACTTGGATCTTTGCAGGGATGTCTCAATCAGTTATGAAGGTAGTGGTTCCAAACAGTATATAGTGTATACTTAAAATGAGTTGAGCACGAGGCTCCTATCTATACTCGTAAAGAAGCGTCGTCTATATAGTGCCATGTCTTGGCGTGACTGATCAGTCGGATCAGTTGATCTGTCCTGCTCTCTCTGCTCTGTTACAGAGCACGCAGATCGGAGAGAGCACTCTGCATATCGGATCCTTCCACTAGTGTGTAGGCATCGATTGGTTGGCTGGAGCTTCTCCGGATCGATCCGTAACAGAGCGGCCCTCTCCTTTAGGTACTACTATAGCAATAGCCCGAACACTTATCGTATAAACCTACTTTAAGCTCTCGAGATCCTTAAGGAACTCGCGTACGTTACGCTACTAAACCGTAGGCGTCTCTATACCGTAGTACCACTAGTTATCCTTATCGGCCTTTACTATCCAATTACGATGCCGCTAGGGTCTACCTAAAATTACTAATGGCCTACCTATAGGCACCGCGTAGTAGATAGCGTTACTTACGCGCTCTACTCCCGCGTTATTAGCGAGTCGTAGCCGAACCGTAAAGGCGCCGTAGCAATACCCTAGGTTATGCGTATACGACTCTAACTTCGGTAGCCTTGCCCTATTAATAGGTTGCATTTAATGTCGGAGTACATACTTATACGATACTAGGCTAAGATCCGTATAGTTATCTAGGAGAAACGTAGCCTCGCGAAAGCCCTTACGAGTCTCGACTACGCCTCGTAAGTAACGCGCTAGACACGCATCTACTCGCCTTAAGGGGTCGACTTTAGGAAAACTCGGACTTAGGAGCGACCTACTTATAGTCCTCTACCTTTTCCCTAGTCGCTACGATAGACACACATCTACTCGCCTTAAGGGGTCAACTTTAGGAAAACTCGGACTTAGGAGCGACCTACTTCTAGTCCTCTACCTTTTCCCTAGTCGCTACCCTTCTTAGTTAAAGCCTTCGTAGCGTCTACCCTACGAACCGCTTACGCGCTACGGTCCTTCTATAGGTACCTATTCGGGCAATCCGTCTTAATGTAACCCTTCTTATAGTATCTATAGTACTCCGCTTTAGTCCTATCGAAGGTTATAGACGATCCGCCGGCGTCCCGCTAGTAACTCGCACCCGGGTCGCGCGACGCCTAACTATACTTCTACTACTTCGAGCTACGATCGCTTCGCCCTTAGTCGCCCTTAGTCTCTCGCCTACGGCGACTATACTACCCGCGGTCGTGCCCTCCGCTACTACGCTCCGTGCTTTTAATACGCGAAGCTAGGATTACTAGTTCCTCTCTAGTTATTAGGATGTTATAAAACTTAACGATTACGGACCGTAGGCTAGGCGTAAGCTTAGCGAGTATATGTCGTACGCGTTACGCCTCCGTATAGTCCCCTAACTAATCCTCTATAACATCTAGCTTAGTCGTAAACTAACGTACTATCTAGTTGTCCTTCTATTTTACCGCCTTATACTCTAACATTACGTTAAGTACGCGGTTTATAGGATTACCGTATACGTCTCGATAGAACTCCTTAAAGTCCTAGTATATATACCCTTTAAGGTTAAGGACGCTATAGTTAGCGTACTATCGCTCACTTACCTCTCCGCTTAGGTACATAACCCTATATAGGACCTTTAACTCGTTCGTCGTATACGTGCCGCCTAAGAGGGTAAAGATAAGAGAGAGCTCCCTTAGGAATACCCGTACTTTCTTAATCGAGTCCCCTCTAAAAGGCGTAGGTTCTTTAAGACGTAAACGTGTCGTATACAATGCAACCGCGCCTCGAGCTACGATATTATCGTTAGTTACTATAGATAGAGGAGGGGGAGGGGGAGTAGGGGATAGTTCTCCGCCGGATTCGCCCTAAGGGTCCGCCGGCGGCACGCTTACGTCCCGTAAGATCTCTAACTGTTTAATCTCCCTCTATATCTCCTTCTCCTTAACCTCTACCCGAAGGGCATCCCTCCTTACGACTAAGGCTACACGCCTCGCTTATTACTGGGCCCTAGGGCTTAGGGGAGCCGTAGGCGTAGCGCTACTATCGTCGCGTTCGGACTCTATAGCGTGTATAGATTGTAACGAAGAGAAGAATTAGAACTATTAAGGGGATGTCGTAATATATAGCACGCCTACAACCTACTAGTCGTAGATAAACTAATTCTTACCTTTTATTTAAGACGCATCGCGCGTCGTAAGGTGTACTTATGCGTGTTACGTGCGGCTTAGTAGCCGGTCGCGACCGCATGTTATATATAAGGCTACATATAGGGGTTAGCTACTAGGCTGCCCCTTATATATACGGTAATCCTATAAACCGCGTACTTAACGTAATGTTAGAGTATAAGGCGGTAAAATAGAAGGATAACTAGATAGTACGTTAGTTTACGACTAAGCTAGATATTATAGAGGATTAGTTAGGGGACTATACGGAGGCGTAACGCGTACGACATATGCTCGCTAAGCTTACGCCTAGCCTACGGTCCGTAATCGTTAAGTTTCATAATATCCTAATAACTAGAGAGGAACTAGTAATCCTAGCTTCGCGTATTAAAAGCACGGAGGCGTAGTAGCGAAGGGCACGACCGCGGGTAGCATAGTCGCCGTAGGCGAGAGACTAAGGGCGACTAAGGGCAAAGCGATCGTAGCTCGAAGTAGTAGAAGTATAGTTAGGCGTCGCGCGACCCGGGTACGAGTTACTAGCGGGACGCCGGCGGATCGTCTATAACCTTCGATAGGACTAAAGCGGAGTGCTATAGATGCTATAAGAAGGGTTATATTAAGACGGATTGCCCGAATAGGCACCTATAGAAGGACCGTAGCGCGTAAGTGGTTTGTAGGGTAGACGCTACGAAGGCTCTAACTAAGAAGGGTAGCGACTAGGGAAAAGGTAGAGGACTAGAAGTAGGTCGCTCCTAAGTCCGAGTTTTCCTAAAGTCGACCCCTTAAGGCGAGTAGATACGTGTCTAGCGCGTTACTTACGAGGCGTAGTCGAGACTCGTAAGGGCTTTCGCGAGGCTACGTTTCTCCTAGATAACTATACGGATCTTAGCCTAGTATCGTATAAGTATGTACTCCGACATTAAATGTAACCTATTAATAGGGTAAGGCTACCGAAGTTAGAGTCGTATACGTATAACCTAGGGTATTACTACGGCGCCTTTACGGTTCGGCTACGACTCGCTAATAACGCGGGAGTAGAGCGCGTAAGTAACGCTATCTACTACGCGGTACCTATAGGTAGACCATTAGTAATTTTAGGTAGACCCTAGCGGCATCGTAATCGGATAGTAAAGGCCGATAAGGATAACTAGTAGTACTACGGTGTAGAGACGCCTACGGTTTAGTAGCGTAACGTACGCGAGTTCCTTAAGGATCTCGAGAGCTTAAAGTAGGTTTATACGATAAGTGTTCGGGCTATTACTATAGTAGTATCTAAAGGAGAGGGCCCCTCGTAGCCTAAAGAATTTATAGACTTCCGAGATATATACGCACCTAATAAGTAGGCGAAGCGTAAGATGCCCGACGGGGTTAAGTATACGATTAATCTTGTTAAAGGAAAGAAACCCCCTTTTAAGCCGCTATACTACTAGTCCTTAACTAAGCTAGAGGCCTTAAAGGAGTACCTTACGTAAGCAATAGAGAAGGGGTAGATTAGGCGATCCGTAAGCGAGGCGGGTGCGCCTATCCTATTTATACTAAAGAAGAATAGTACTCTTAGGCTCTATATAGATTATAGAGGCCTAAATAAGATTATAGTAAAGAACCGGTACCTACTGCCCCTAATTAGTAAGACCTTAGATAGGCTATAGGGCGCTAGGCTCTTTACTATAATTGACCTATAGGATACCTACTACCGTATTCCTATTAAGCGAGGAGACGAGTAGAAGACTACGTTTCGTATACGATACGGTTACTACGAGTACTTAGTTATACCTTTTAGGTTAACTAACGTACCGGCAACCTTTTAAGGGTATATTAATAAGGCGCTAACCGGCTTAGTTAATAACATTTACGTAGTCTACCTAGATAATATCCTTATCTATAGCGAGACGCGTAAGGTATACGTACGAGCCGTACGCGCGGTACTAGAGAGGCTACGAAAGTTTGCCCTGTTCGTAAACCCTAAGAAGTGTCACTTCTTCTAGGAGAGTATAGAGTTCCTTAGGTTTATCGTAAGCGCCGTAGGCGTGTCGATAGATAGGAGTAGGGTAGCCGCTATCGAGGAATAGCCTACACCTACGACCTTTTATAAGGTCTAGTCCTTCCTTAGGTTTTATAACTTCTACCGGCGTTTTATAGAAGGATACTTAAGGGTCTATAAGCCCCTAACGGACCTACTAAAGGGATCTAAGGACGGTAAGAAGCACGGCCCTCTTACGTAGACCTTAAGCGAAGAGTAGGCGTTTCGATAGCTTAAGGCCGGATTCTTAGGTGTACTAATACTTAGGCACTTCGATCCTACGCTACGCACGCGAGTCGAGACGGATGCCTTAGGTTTTGCGATCGTAGGTATTATATCCTAATTGTTTAGTACTAAGTAGCATCCTATCGCGTTCTATTTACGTAAGATAATACTAGCTAAGTGCAACTACGAGACGCACGATTAGGAGCTACTTATAGTAGTTAAGGCTTTTAAGCATTAGAGGCTATACTTAGAGGGCGCTACGTATACGGTACGAGTACTAGTCGACTACGCTAACCTATAGGGCTTTATAACAGTAAAGTAGCTAAATAGGCGGTAAGCTCGATAGGCTACGTTCCTATACTCTTTTAATTTTATAGTAGAGTATCGGCCGGGTAAGACTAACCTAGCCGACGCGCCTTCGAGACGTAGTAACTACGTAGCTATAACGTAACAAACTTCGAACTTGCTACCTACCTTATAAAGTAAGCTGTCTTTCTAGAAGGAGTCTCTAGAAGGGATAAGCGAGCCGACGGTAAAGCGCGTGCTTACTACCTACGAGGCGATATAGGGCGACATAGGCGCGGCGATAGCAGTACGGAGAGGTGACCTTCCCTATTAAGATAAGCCGTCTTTACTAGTAGTAGTATGCGCTATAGTAATATAGGGTTAAGCTTATAGCTCGACGGGTAAGTTAATCCTACTCTTAATAAAGATCGCGTAGTAGTAAGACGACTAGTATATCGTATGCTTAGCGTAGGCGCTAAGCGCGAGGGACGCTAAGGGATAGTATATAAAGGATAACCTTATATACTACGGAGACGCGATCGTAGTACCTAGGGATTACGTAATTAGGTCGCATCTAATTCGTATACACTACGACGACGTCCTCGCGGATCACTTTAGAAGGACTAAGACTAAAGAGCTATTACGACGTAATTATTAGTAGGACTTACTTAGTACGGACGTAAAACAATACGTCTAAGCCTATAGAACCTACTAGGGTTCGAAGGCGAGGCGCTATCGACCCTACGGCGAGCTATAACCGCTTCCTAGACCGGAGCGACCGTAGTAGGAAATTACTATAGATTTTATTACGGACCTACCTCTAAGTACGCGAGCCGGTTGCGTGTATAATGCGATCCTAGTAATAGTCGATCGCTACTTAAAAATGAGCTTATACATCCCGACGACGAAGACTTACATAGCCGTAGAGCTTACGAGGCTCCTACGAGACGAAGTCGTACGACACTATAGTGTCCCGTTAGGCATAGTAAGCGACCGAGGTCCGGTCTTTACTAGTTAGTTTTAGAGTAACTTCTACTTCGAGGCGCGTGTAAAGCGTAAGCTATCTACGGCCTTTCACCCTTAGACTAACGGCTAAACTAAGAGGGTAAACTAAACCCTCGAATAATACTTTCGTTATTACTATAGTAATAATTAAACTAAGTAGGCTAAGTAGCTTATAGTTACTAAATTCGTAGCTAATAACAGCATCTACCTAACACTACGGATAAGTCCGTTCGAAATAGCGTACGGTTAGCGACCTAAGATTGCCCCTATACTAACTAGATCTCGAGACGAGACCTAGGGGGGGAAGTACTAGTAGCGGTAATAGCTACGAGTCGTATGCGAAAACTACGCGCTACACTCGAGGAGCGATAGAAGGCTATAGTAGAAAGCTAGGCTCGCTACTATAATAAGACCTACTAAGCTAAGACCTACCGCGTAGGTAACTTAGTCCTATTATTAACGAAGAACCTTAAGTTAGCAGTACTAAAGAAGAAGATAGGTCCGAAGTTTATTAGCCTATACCGCATTACGGACGCTATCGGTTCGTAGGCGTACCGCCTAGCGCTACTAGCCGACTTAAGGCTCTATAACGTCTTCTATATCTCTCTCCTCGAGCCGTATATCGGTAGCGATAAGGATAGACCCGTACCCCCTCTAGCTAATAAGGACGGAGAGTATAAGGTAGAGGCAGTACTAGATAGGCGTAAGCGTAAGGGTAAGCTATAGTATCTAGTCTAGTAGAAGGACTAGCTAGAGGAGTATAATAGCTAGGAACCGGCGGAGGGCCTCGCGAATACGGATCGCATAGTAGCCGACTATAAGGCGTTAAGGAGAAGTAAATAAGACTAGCACTAGAGTATAAATAAAACTTTTCTTAACTATAAATAAAACAAAAGCTAAAGAGTAGCGCGCCTACTAGGGGCTACGTAGAGTAGTAGTAGGCGAGGAGCCCGCGAGCAGCGTGTAAGGCGAGCGCCTTAGTTGTCGTTACGTAGTAACTTAGGTAAGAATACCTAGTCGGCGGCGGTAGTATCGATGTTCTACGCCTATAGGAACTGGGACTACGGTTAGTAGGGTACACGTAGGTAAGGAACATACGACTTACGGCGCGGCCGAGTTCGAACAGCCTATTAAGGGCGCGGTTCTACTCCTACTAGAGCGCGAGGGCTTCGGCGGCGGGGGCGGCGGTAGTAGTAGCGGCGGCGGCGGAGGCACGTATACGGGTCTCCCTAGCACGCTTATGCTTATAGGCATTAAACTGCCTAATAGCCTATAGGAAGGGTTAGCCGAAGCATAGGGGACGTACTAGAGCCCTTCCCCGCGAGTAGTAGTCGACTCGCACGAGCGAAGCAGCGACTTACCTCCTTAATGTCATTACCTAGCTAGGCATATAGGCGGATCTGCTCTACTAGCTCCTACTACTAGAGGTCTATAGGCGCCTAGCCTATTATAGCCGTAAGGAAGTCGCGCTAGGACCGCGCGGCGCGTAGGCGGCTTACTAGCGAGGCGATAGCGTAGCTAGTATTAGGCACGTAGCTATGTTTACTACGCCTATAGCGGCTACACTTCTTTAGGAGCTCGCCGGTAGTAATACTATTACAGTTATCGGCCTCGTCTAGTAAGTGGTTAGCATACGAATCGTAGGCGACACGCGTAGAGACTTACCCCTAACGAAGTACGGGAGGTACCGTATATATATATTAATTCTCTACGAGAGCTTAGTAGCTAGCGAGGGCGTTAGTAGCTACGAGGGTGATGCTAGTCGCTTGCGACTACTAGGCGTTCTAGGGCGTCGCGCACTAGAGCCGCCTAGCGGCGCTCGTCTTCTACGGCGCTAGTAGTACTATCGCTACTAGTGCTACTAGAGGAGGCGGAGCGGCTCGAGAATAACGGCGAGGAGGGCACGGTAGACATAATAATAATAATAATGCTAGCGAGGCGCTTACGATAATAGTACGGTGCGGGTGCGTAGTAGTAGTATAGCGAAGGTAATAAGCTAGGGAGCGTGCTAAGAAAGGGCTAGGTTAGGCTAGAGTTTTATGCCCCTAACTAGCTACGTCGGTATAGTAACTAAGCCTTACTTACCTACACCTACATAACGATACGCACGTAACCCGTATATAGGCCGTATAGTAACTATAGTTCTAGAAGTACATAGGAGCCTCTACGTAGTAACTAGCGAGCTAAGGACAGCTCGCACGGGAGGGGAGGCAATTGTAAGGGGCAGCCTAGTAGCTAACCCCTACATGTGGCCTTATATGTAACATACGGTTGCGACCGGCTACTAAGCCGCACGTAATACGTATAAGTACACCTTACGACGCGCGATGCGTCTTGAACAAAAGGTAAGAATTAGTTCATCTACGACTAGTAGGTCGTGGGCGTACTATACATTGCGACATCCCCTTAATAGCATTTATTAGCTACTTATATTAGGACTGTAGAGATAAGTAGGAGATCTAGTAGGAAAGTTGTTTTAGAAGATGTTCTACTTATACCTAAGCTAGGAGTGAACCTAGTTTCTTAGAACTAGTTTAGTAAGCAGTTTAGTATTTAACCTCCTTTATTTTCTCTTATATCCCCCTCTAGCTAAACTGTTATCTAGACAAGGCTTATTAGGGGGGTTCTATTTATTAATAAGATATCTCCTCTACTATAAGAAAGGGCACATTACTTATTATGTACACTACTAATAGAGAATGCCTTTGTAACTACTAAATTAGAGACTAACCTAAAACAGTAGGAGCTTTAGTATAGAAGATTTACACACTTTAGGAAGAACTTGCTCTAGAATCTTTATAAGGTAATAGACTTAAAAGAACCTGTTCCTATTCCTAGGGATAGCTTCCACTAGTGTAGAGTGTGTTTAATAGTAAAGATAAAGAAGTACAAAGGTAAAGTTACTAAGAGAAGACCTAAAAGACTTGCCCTTATATCTATTAACATATATAGTCTACTACTAACATTAAGGCTAGGGTTTAAATACTAGCTTAAGATTGTTAATAACTTCTCTAGAAAGAAGTAGACCTGTCCTCTTAAGAAAAGAGAAGATACTCTAGTTGCTTTCTAGAACTAGAAGATTAAGGTAGAGAGGAAATCATTAGCATAGTTAAAAGCAGTTAGGCTTAATAATGCAAGGGAACTTATTACATTAGTTAAGCAGTAGGAGAAGGATTTAGGAATTAAGCTAGAGCATACTAAGGCATACAACTCGCTCTAAAATAGACTAGTTAAAAGGTTAATACAAACCTTAGAAGACTCTATAAGGGCAATACTTAAAGAGGCTAAGATGCTAATTAAATTCTAGCCTAAAGCACTAGAAGCCTAAACCTACATAAGAAACAAACTACTAAATGGTCTAGACTATAATAGGTTCAAGGTTTTACTAGATAAAGCCTTTAACGGTATTAAGCTAACTATTAACTATTTAAAGGTTTAGGGATGCAAAGCTATTGTCTACATAGACACAAGATTCTAGCCTTAATAGGTAAGAAGTAATAAACTAATAAATAGAGGTAAAGAAGCAGTGTTTGTTAGATACGTTAAAAACATAGCTAAGGCCTAGCTCTTTTAGGAACTAGACATAAAAGCTGTTAAACAACACATATATATAGACTTCTTTAAGGACTAACCTAGAGGTAATATGGATCTTAATGTTACAAAATTGAATCTATCAAGTAATGCACTAGCTAGGAGACCCTTAGGAAGGCTAAGGAAGGACATATCCTTAGAGCAACCTGTTCACCATTCAATTATTTAGAGCCTAGTAACAGCCTAACTAAGAAAGCTGTTTATACAACTTCCCTAGCCTCTAAAGAATGTAGGGGAATTTTAGAAAATTAATAAGCTAATTAAGATAAGCTTACTAGATCCCTAGGAAAAGGATGTTACTAGGATACAAGTAACTACTCTTAGATTATCCCTTAGTAAGAGGAGGGCTAATTATGATGTTAAGGGCTATAAATAGAAACAGAAAGCCCTAAGATCTATGGTCCCTATACCTGAACTAGCTACTAAAGTAGGAGAAGCAATAGACCTCTTGGAGAACCTTGCTACTTACTACTAAGCTTTCTTTATAGCTATGCAATTAGTAGATAATTCAGTACTATAGGATAGTGAATTCCTAGAAGAAGTTAAGGAGATAGCCTTTATAGTAACTGCAGAAGTCATTGTATATAAGTAAGAGATCCTAATTCTAAAGTCCTATAAGGATGCTATAAATAACAAGAAATAGGGACACCTTTAGAAGGAAGCAATCTAGAAGGAGCTAGATGCTCTATAGAGCAATAACACCTAGGAGAATGCTGTTCTACTAAAAGGAGTAAACTTGGTTACGTTAAGATAGGTCTTTAATGTTAAAAGAAGCATTAGTAGAGCTATTAAAAAGTTCAAGGCTAGGCTAGTTACAAGGGGCTTTTTATAGAAGTTTAGTATTAACTTTATAGAGACATTTGCGCCTATAGTTAGATAGGATACCCTTAGGGTGTTTATAGCTATTGTATGTAAGAAGGATCTCTATCTTTACTAAGTAGATGTAAACAATGCGTTTATAGAAAGCACCCTCTATAAAGACATCTTTATATTACTACTACTAGGAGTTAAGCTTCTACTAAACATAGTATTCAAGATCCTTAAAAGCTTATATAGACTTAAGCAAGCAGCTAGAGATTAGAATCAACTCTATATGTTAAAGCCTAGAGAGATTGGATTTACATAGTTAGAGGTGGATCTATGCCTACTTATCTATAAGGAAAAAGAGATTATAATTCTTACATATGTAGATAACATTCCAATTGCTGCACTAAAGTTAATAGATGTTCTCTAGTTTAAAAGAGAACTTAGTAAAGTCTTTAAGATTAAAGATCTTAGTGAACCTAAAAAGATCCTTAGTATAAGAGTTATAAGGGACAGGAGGAGAGGAATCCTAAAACTTAACTAGGGACACTTTATTAGGGACAACCTTACTAAGATAGGGATGAACTATAAGAAGGCAGCACTTACACACTTACACACTTACCTATAGATAGCTATAAGGCTCTTAAACCTTTAAGCTACATAGATAAGAGGTGTAACAAGGTAGAGTACTAGAGTATTAATAGTATATAGATGTAGCTAGTAACAATTACAAGGCTAGACATTGCTTTTGCCCTAGGAAGGATAAGCTCATTTGTAAGTAACCTATCTACCTACTACATAAAGGCTTTAAAGAAGATTATAAGATATCTAAGGTTATATCCTAATCTTAGCCTTGTCTTCTCTAGGTATAGAGAAGGATGCCTAGTTGGATACTATAACTCTAATTATATAATAGATAAAGTAGACAGAGTCTCTATCCTTAGGTATGTCTTCTTCCTCTATAGGGCACTAGTCTCCTAGATAAGCAAGAAGCAAAAGTCTATAGCAACATCTATAATAGAAGCTAAATACATAGCTATAAATGCATATGCAAAGCAATCCCAATTCCTAGCTTTACTACTAAGGGAGATAGACTGTCTAGAGTTAGTAGGAGACTGTTCCTATTAACTAAGGATTACTAGAAACTAGGAGACTATGTTAAGCTTAAGACTAGTCTAATTAAGAGGTAACAACTAAGCTGCCCTTACCCTAGTAAAGGATACACATGTTTATAACAAGTTAAAGCACATTAATATTGCCTACAATGCTATTAGGAAACTTTAGTAGAGAAGGCTTATTACTATTAAGTATACCCTAACATCTAAGATAGTTATAGATAGGTTCACAAAGCTAAAGACTAGTCCACACTTCTAGAGGTTTGTAAGCTAGCTTAACCTATTATAGAGGTCTAAATACTACTAATAGGAGAAGAGTAGACTATAACCTCCTATATAAGATAAGTAGGAGTGTTAAGATGTAGCATCTTAAGGGGAGCTAACAGTTAGGTTATAATCTAATAGCCTAAGGCATCTACGATAACTTAGCTTATCGGAAGACACCTTCTCTCCCCTTTAGCTTAGATAGACATCTAATACAATTAACACATTGGTTCCTAATATATTGCTACATGCCCTATAGCTGTTAGCTAGTTGAAGATTAATCTCTTACTCTACTCCGCTGCTAACTACGTATCCTATTAGGTCTTAACTTAATAATAGACGAATTAAAGGTCCTATATAGGGTTATGTACCTTAGCGGAGAGGTAAGCGAGCGATAGTATACTAACTATAGCGCCGTTAACCTTATAGGGTATATATACTAGGACTTTAAGGAGTTCTACCGAGACGTATACGGCGATCCTATAAATCGCGTACTTAACGTTATATTAGAGTACGAGGTTACGAGATAGAAGGACAACTAGATAGCGCAATAGTTCGCAACTAAGCTAGATGTTATAGAGGACTAGTTAGGTAACTACTCGGAAGCGTAACGTATACGGTACCTACTAGCGAAGCTTACGCCTCGCTTACGGTCCGCTATCGTTAGCTACTATAATATCCCTACGACTAGAGAAGACCTAGTAGTCCTAGCCTCGCGTATTAAAAGTACCGAGCGCCGAGGTAGTAGCGGAGGGCACGACCGCGGGTAGTATATACGTCGTAAGCGTAAAGCTAAGGGCGTACATAAGCGGGTCGATCGCCTAAAGTAATAGAAGTAGAGTTAAGTACCGGGCGCCTCGGATACGAGTTAGTAGCGAGACGCCGGTAGCTCGTCTTTAACTAGCTAGAAGTCGAAAGTAGAGTACTACGGCTACGGTAGGAAGGGTTACTATAAGACGGAGTACCGGAATAGATACCTATAGAAGGACCGCGACGCGTAAGCAGTTTATAGGTTAGAAACTATCGAGGCTTTAACTAAGAAGGGCGAATAGGGAAAAGGTAGAGGACTAGGTAAGGGTCGCTCCTAAGTCCGAGTTTCTATATAGACCCCTTAAGGTAAGTCGATACGAGTCTAGCGCGTTACTTACGAGGCGCCGTCGAGACGCGTAAGGGCTTTTGCGAGGCTACGTTTCTTCTAGATAACGGTATAGATTTAAGCTTAGTATCGTACGAGTATATACTCCGATACTAGATATAGCCTATTAGTAGTATAAAGCTTCTAAATCTAGAGTCGTACACGTAGGACTAGGGGTATTACTACGGCGCCTATATAGTTTACGTACGACTAGCTAACGATATAGGAGTAGAGCGCGTAAGCAACGCTATCGACTATATAGCGCCTATAGGTAGGCCGTTAATTATTTTAGGTAGACCCTAGCGGTATCGTAATCGGATAGTAAAGGCCGATAAGGATAACTAGTAGTACTACGGTATAGAGGCGCCTACGATTTAGTAGCGTAACGTACGCGAGTTCCTTAAGGATCTCGAGAGCTTAAAGTAGGTTTATACGATAAGTATTCGGGTTATTGCTATAGTAGTACCCGAAGGAGAGGGGCTCTCGTAGCCTAAAGAATTTATAGACTTCCGAGATATATACGTACCTAATAAGTAGGCGAAGCGTAAGATGCCCGACGGGGTTAAGTATACGATTAATCTTGTTAAAGGAAAGAAACCCCCTTTTAAGCCGCTATACTACTAGTCCTTAACTAAGCTAGAGGCCTTAAAGGAGTACCTTACGTAAGCAATAGAGAAGGGGTAGATTAGGCGATCCGTAAGCGAGGCGGGTGCGCCTATCCTATTTATACTAAAGAAGAATAGTACTCTTAGGCTCTATATAGATTATAGAGGCCTAAATAAGATTATAGTAAAGAACCGGTACCTACTGCCCCTAATTAGTAAGACCTTAGATAGGCTATAGGGCGCTAGGCTCTTTACTATAATTGACCTATAGGATACCTACTACCGTATTCCTATTAAGCGAGGAGACGAGTAGAAGACTACGTTTCGTATACGATACGGTTACTACGAGTACTTAGTTATACCTTTTAGGTTAACTAACGTACTAGCTACCTTTTAGGGGTATATTAATAAGGCCCTTACTAGGTTAGTAGATAATATCTACGTAGTCTACCTAGATAATATCCTTATCTATAGCGTAACGCGTAAGGAGCACGTACGAGCCGTACGCGCGGTACTAGAGAGGCTACAAAAGTTTGCCCTATTTACGAACCTAAAGAAGTGTAGCTTCTTCTAGGAGAATACCGAGTTCCTAGGATTTATCGTAAGTGTCGTAGGCGTATCGATAGATAGGAGTAGGGTAGCCGCAATCGAGGAATAGCCTACGCCTACGAGTTTTTATAAGGTTTAATCCTTCCTAGGATTCTATAACTTCTATAGGCGGTTTATCGAAGGGTACTCGAGGATCGTAAAGCTATTAATAGACCTACTAAAGGGATGTAAGAATAGTAAGAAGTAAGGGCCTCTTATATAGTCCGCTTACGAGGAGTAAGCGTTCTAACGGCTAAAAGCTAGGTTCCTCGGAGCACCTATCCTAAGGCACTTTAATCCTTCGTTACGTACGAGGGTTAAAATAGATACCTTAGGTTTTACGATTATAGGTATTATCTCTTAGTTGTTTAAGACTAAGTAGCATCTAATTGCCTTCTATTCTCGTAAGATAATACCTACCGAGTGCAATTATAATACCTATAACTAAGAGCTACTAGTAGTAGTAGAGGCATTTAAGCATTAGCGACCGTACCTCGAAGGCGTATCGTATACGGTTTAGGTACTAGTCGACTATACGAACCTATAGGGTTTTATAATAGTAAAGTAGCTAAACGGGAGGTAAGCTCGATAGGCGACGTTTCTATAATCTTTCGACTTCGTAGTAGAGTATAGGTCGGGGAAGAGTAACCTAGCCGATACGCTATCGTATTACGGTTCTAATCTAGGGCTAAAGGAAGCTAACCAATTAGACCTCCACAATTAGCGGGCGCTTTCGCCCGAGAAGTGCTCTCTTACCCGTAGGAATAAAACTAAGGAACCGAGAGAGCAACTGAAGTAATCTCCTTAACCTCGTTAATCTCGGTAATCTCGAGAGAGCATAGAGAGCATAAAGAGTACGGAGAGCAAACGCTCTATCTCCTTTATATTTAGGAACGCTAGAAACCCTTATAGTTCTAATACGTTCAACTTATGTTACTATCTCACTAATTGGAATACAACTCTTATTTCTATTATTTATCTTCGCTTAGCTTACTTTAGCCTCTCTAAAGAATACCGCCGCGTAACTTGACTTATCTCTCTTTTAAGACTAGCCCTAGAACGAGACAATAACACTTTAAACGCCCTTAGGATAAGCGCTACTCAAGTAGCTAGTAGGGGAACACCCGCCCCTAGCGAAGTAGGAAGCATCCGCCGTGCGCTACTATAATAGACTACTACGAAGGACGATAAGTCTAATAATAACGACGAGCCTACTCTAAGGAAGAACGACGTTAAGGCTACTAAGCTAGACCTCTTCTATAGAGATAGGGCTAAGTTCGACGACTGGATTAATTAGATAGATATGTATCTTATATTTAACCTAGTCGATGCTAATAAGAGAACTATCTTCGCTATTACGTACCTTCGCGGAAGTACGTAGAACTAGATTAAACCTTACCTTAAGGAATACCTTAAAGGTATAGGACGAATAGACCCTACTAGAATGTTTAGGAGCTATACCCTTTTTAAAGAGAAGATAAAATCAATCTTTAGAACCTCGAACGAAGTCCAATAGGCTATACGAATCATTCAACACCTAAAGTAGAAGACGTCTACTTTAGAGTATGCCGCTAAATTCCTAGAATACGGACAAATTACTAGATAGGACTAGACGGCGTTAATAACTATGTTCCGACGTGGACTTAAGGACTCCGTTAAGGACGAGTTAATAAGACACGGGGGACAGATCACTAACCTCGAAGAGCTAATGAAGGCGTCGATTAACATCGATAACTAGCTCTAGGAACGACACTAGTGTCACGGTTTACCTTTGCACAGACGCACTTCGGTGTCACGTGACCTCGGGCCCGATCTTATCACGCGCTTCTCGCGACTTCTTACTTCTCTTCTTCGTAGAACTTACTCGATACTAAGGCTAATACACGTTTGCGCCCTGTTGCTGTCTTGTCCGTGTCATTAAGTTCTACCGCGCTCGATCGCCGCAAGCGATCACCCCGACCACGTGTGCACAGAAACGCGCGTGCGACACCGAGTCCGAATGGCCGCAAACCAGACGACACTCGGAGCAGACGAATCCTAATTCATTCCCAACCTGAACCTTAACCTACTCACGAAGAAGTTCCTCCGCGACGCGCGCCAACGACAGAACGGCACACTAACCGAAGGACAACGTGAGGTGGAAGACGAGTCAGAGTGGAATCCGGATTTCGACGACACCCAGGGTGTAGAACGACTGCGCAAGATGGCGCAAGAGACACAAGACGAGACTCAGGGCCGAGATGGTGCTGAGCAGGCTCGTCAGCAAGAGGAGCACCGGCGGAGCGCAGATACAACTTGAGGCAAGCTGAGGCTTGATATACAGTTGGTGGACACAAGGCACACTGCGGTGTGATACTGTCTTCGCTTGAGGCTTGTATTTTTCGAGAGAGAGAGTCTTAGTTTCTCTTCGTCGTAACGAAGATACTGTCTTCGCAGATACAACTTGAGGCAAGCTGAGGCTTGATATACAGTTGGTGGACACAAGGCACACTGCGGTGTGATACTGTCTTCGCAGATACAACTTGAGGCAAGCTGAGGCTTGATATACAGTTGGTGGACACAAGGCACACTGCGGTGTGATACTGTCTTCGCAGATACAACTTGAGGCAAGCTGAGGCTTGATATACAGTTGGTGGACACAAGGCACACTGCGGTGTGATACTGTCTTCGCAGATACAACTTGAAGCAAGCTAAGGCTTGATATACAGTTGATGGACACAAGGCACACTGCGGTGTGATACTGTCTTCGCTTAAGGCTTGCTGCGGCAAGATATACATTGGATTGGATTGAATTGGGTAATGGCGATGGATATACCCCATTGCGATTGTTCACGCGTACGAGGGCGTACGGCGGTTTGAGAGGGGGGGTGGTGTCACGGTTTACCTTTGCACAGACGCACTTCGGTGTCACGTGACCTCGGGCCCGATCTTATCACGCGCTTCTCGCGACTTCTTACTTCTCTTCTTCGTAGAACTTACTCGATACTAAGGCTAATACACGTTTGCGCCCTGTTGCTGTCTTGTCCGTGTCAACTAGGAGAAGAAATACGACTCTAAAGTAGGAGGAATAGTAGGATACGCTCCGGACCGTAGACCCTTAGGAGGATACATTACGAAGGGAGAATTCTTACGATAAAGCTAGCCCTACTATAGACTACAGCTAATAGAACTAGACGTTACCTAACGAGGACGGAGGATCGATAAGAGTAGGGGCTACGGAAAGAAGCCCTTTAAAGGAAAAGGAAAACTCATATACTATGCCTATAGTAAGGAAGGTTACATAGCGCGGGATTGCCGCGGTAAAAATATAGTACGCCGCGAGCAATTTAATATAATGTAACCCCGAACTAGTAAATCTAAGAGTAGCGTTAGATCTCGAGGAGATACCGACTATACTTAGAGAGTAGGGGAGAGAGCTAGTAACAGAAGCACGACGCCTCTCCTAGACCCCTTAGAAGGACGAGGAGGATACTATAGGTAGTAAATAGTAGCTATTCTATTTAATGCGAAGAACCAACTACGATAGTTCAACATAATAACACGAAGAGTCGACTACGAGACCGAAGCCGAGTCTCGAAATGGTTATAGAAGCCTTTATTAGCGATTCTATTACTAAGACTCGTGTCAAATCTACTACGCCGCGAAGTTAGGCGTAGGGTATTAGCCTTAGTAACTACGAGGAACCCTAGGAGCGACGCATAGGCAAAACGCCACGCTCCGAGAAGTAGACATCGACGAATCCTACTTCGACGAAGATAGAAGCGATAAAGAAAATCAGGACCTAGGATAGAACGGATCGTAGTTACTAGAACTATAAGAAGAAAGTTAAGAAACTACCGGGCTAAATACTATTAAAGAAGACTAGGATCCGGAAGAATTAAGCGAAGAAGATTCCTCTAAAGTGTCACGGGTGAACGACGTGTACACTGAGGTTCTGTGTGGTATGCAATAAGTTCGATACAGAAGAAGGAGAAAACCGAGCGAAGCCCGGAACAAAGAAAACGGAGTCAGGTCCGCACGGGCTCAGCCCGTGCCAAGATGCAAGGGCTCGCCCCTTACATTACCCCCCCTCTCCCCTCCGCCGCCTGCAGCGTCTCCTCCGCCTGCTTGTTGTCGCCGTCGAAGGCCGTGCCTTCATTGTCGGGTCCCGCCGTCGCTGTGTTGTGGTATTGTTGCCTAGGTGAGTGTGAGGTTTCGTCTTGTTACCCATGTGACAATGGCTATTGTCACATGTGAACAATAGGACTCCAGAATATATCTACCGGATAGCTTCCTCTTTTTTTTCTTTTTTTTTGCTCGGCAACCATTAAGCGAATGTATGTGAACACACCCCTTGACAGCACCCTCCCTCCTCTTCCTCCACTAGCCCTATCGCCTCCGCCCCTCTCTACGATCCCCTTCGCCCTCGATCCGATTCCTTCTCGCCGCGCTCCGACAGAAACTAACCGGATTCCAGCACCACCAACACAACAGCCTCCAAACACCACATCTTCAATCAATACCATCAAGTAAGTCCGATTCTTTTGAGCCGGCCTCCGATGCTTTTTAACTGGTTTCCAGCAGAAAACATGCTCTACCACTGCCTGGAGTGCGCCAACTCTGGCCGCGATTGCGTGGGCCCTGCCGTAAGACGCCTGAGTCCGACGTTTTCCAGCCGGACTCCGCTCACAAACATCCGCAGGCCGCCAATCAAGTCCGCAGCTGCGACGAGTGCCGCCGCCTTCAGAAGCGCTGCCGCCCGCTGTGAGTCGCTCTCCGACCCCTTTCGACCGGACTCCGCTAACCCCCCACACTCAGCACTCTGCCACAAGGCGTACGCGGCCTGGACCCGTGCCGGCAACGCTTCCAAGGCGTAAGTCTCCGGCCTGCGATCGTTTTCCGTCGGCTAACGCCTGAAAAGCACCAAACTCGACAATCTCAAGAAGGTCATCAAGGCTTGGCGCCCGCTCTCCAAGCTCGAGTCCGATGGTCTGCTGTCCGGGTAATTTCCACCGGTCTCCGATTGAAAACCATCGCTAACCGTCTCTCAGTCCTGTGGCTGCTGAGGTCACTGGCTCCATGGAGGGAGCCATCAACGCGCAAGCTGGCTCGTAAGTGTTGCACTCCGATTGAAAGACGTCGCTGACCGATCATTTTCCAGCGGCCCCGTCCCTCCTGCCCTCCGCCTTGGCACCCGCCGCGACCTGTCTTGAGTGGTCTCCGGTGGTTTTCGCGCGGGCCGCGGTCGGGCCATCACAATGCTTTTGCCATCCCCGTATGGGGTGGGCCGGCCTCCGCTTCTTTTTGGTCGGGCCCCGCTGCCTTTTGGCGGCATGAATGAATGAAATTCTTTAAAACTTTTTCCTTTTCTCACGTGCTCTCAATCTGACTCCTGCTCCCAAACGCCTGTGCTCATGTCAACTGACCCGCAATCCGTCACTTACCTGTCGCCCTGCCCTTCTTCTTGACTTCCCATGCTTGCCTTGGTCCATCGTGCGTCATCGGGTTGCCGTGCTTTTTCTCAAAGTCGTCTGCTGCAGCTGTGTCCGCTAGATACTCCAATGGTTCCCACGTAGGCTTGTGGTATCCAGTCCATTTCACTAGGACTTCGCGTGCTTTGCCCCTCCCTTTCGCCTTGGTTCTGGCGCAGAGAATCTCCTCTACATGCCATTCCTCATGAGATTCAATGAGGATGGGGTCCGGCTGTTTGTCGTCGATCTCCTGTCCAGGCAACGGGTCTTGGCTTGCAGGTCGCAACAAGTCTGGGTGAAAGACCGGGTGGATTCCATCGGGGATCCCTGACAATCGGATGGACAGCGGTGAGATGACCTCCGCCACCGTGTACTTTGCGTGCTTATGGTCGATACTCTTCTTCGGCCGGGTCGTAGTGTAGTTCCTTAGATCCAGCCACACCTTGTCACCGACCCGATAAATCGGCGCTGGCTTCCGATCTTTGTTGGCGCTCTCCTCTTGCTCCTGGGCGGAGTCCGCCATGCTCGCTTGGCACAGGTCCGTGATCTGCTGCATCCTTTCCACAAAGAGCGTTGCCCGTTTGGCGGCATCCAGCGACGAAGTCGTTGAGTCCGGCTGCAACTGGACGGGGAATGGCGCTTCGTAACCGTGGACGGCAAAGAAGGGGCTCATGCCTAGGCCCGCTTGGTACCGTCCGTTCAGCGCCAGCTGAGCGGTGGAGAGCCACTTTTTCCAATCGGACTGCTCGTGGTTGACATAATTCCGAAGGTACGCCTGCACTTCTTGGTTCAACCTCTCGGGCCCTCCGTCCGTTTGTGGGTGGTAGGCGGAGCTAAGTCTCTGCTTCACGCCGGTTAAACGACAGAATGTCTTCCAGAATGTGCTTGTCCAGTTCGTGCCTCTATCGCTCGTGATGGCCTTAGGAATCCCGTAGTATCTCACCCAGCAGTCCAGGAATCTCTCGGCGCAGTCCTCCGCTTTCATGGTGGACATCGCTTCCAAGACGACGGTCTTGCTCAGTCTGTCCTTGATTACCCACAAGCAAGTGTTTCCCTGCGACTCCGGCATGTCCGTCATGAAATCCATAGAGATCTCCTGGAAGAAACGATCGGGTACCGGTAAAGGCTGAAGGAGTCCATGCTTTTGCTCCCTCCATACCTTATTTCTCCCACAGTGATCGCAGTTCCTCAAGAACTGTCTCACGTGCCTTGACTGTAGAGGCCAGTAAAAGTTACGTCTCAAGATAGACGCTGTGGAGTCCCTGCCTGGATGGCCGTAGACCGGTGAATCATGAACGGACTGGATGAGCTTCGTCCGCAGGACATCGTTCTGCAATATCTCCGCGCCCGCCTCTTTGTAGTCGGCTTCCGTCGTTGCTGGGGCTCCCGGCACCCAGATTCTTCCGCGGTGCCGCAGGTGTCCGTTGTCGTCGATGCTGCAGTCACCGGCTTGTACCTTGAGCTTCACTTCGCTCGGGAGTGAACGCGCCCCGGTTCTTACTGCGTGGAGTACTGCCTGAAACGTGCTGTCTTCATCGGCGGTCTTCCTCCAGATCTCGTTCAATTCTGGATCTGTGAAGGGGCCCGATGATGCGCCCGGTGAGTCCGACGTTTTCTCGGTGGAGTCGACTCCGAATTGGGTGGCCATAATCTGGACCGATGAAACCATCGTAGCGGATGAAGGTGCATCTGCTACCACCTCGCCTTCCCCCCCTGGAGCCGGCCAATTGCGTATGGCATCCGGCCGCAAGAACCTGCGAAAACGCGACAATTTGTCGTCCTGGCCGAGCGTATCCTGCTCCCTCCGTGACAATGCATCCGGCACAATTGCCTCGGCGCCCGGCCTGTATACCAGGGTAAACTGAAACAACGCGATGTGCTCCACCCACCTGATCTGCCTCTCAGACAACTGCCTCTTTGTCATAAAGTACTCAAGGTTCTTGTGGTCCGTCCAAATTGTAAAGGGACCACACGTTTTCAGCTCGGGGGCCCACTCTTTGAGGCAGGAGACTACTGCGAGCATCTCTTTGTCATGGATGTCGTAGTTAATCTCAGCCTTATTCAGTTTCTTTGAGTAGAACCCTACCGGCTTCACTACCCCGTCCTTTTCTTGCAGGAGAGCGCCACCCAGGGCAAATCCACTGCAGTCCGTCTCCAAAAAGGTGGGAAGCTCCGGGTTCCAATGGGCCAGCACAGGAGCTTCACAGTACTTCCTCTTCAGGGCCTGAAAGGCGTCCTCCTGACGTTTCCCCCAGGAGAACGGCGTTTTCTTTCCCGTCAGCGACGTCAAGGGTTCGGCCAACTTCGAGTAGTTGGGGATGAACATTCTGTAGTAATTCGCGAACCCGAGGAAACGACGCACTTCTTTCTGAGTGACGGGCGTCTTCCAGTCCCGTACGGCATCCACCTTTTCCGGGTCTGGTCCCACCCCCTTTCCGTCGGCGTGGACGATGAACCCTAGGTACTTGATCTTCTTCTGTGCGAACTCGCATTTACCTGGATCTAAGAACAGGCCTCCGTCCCAAAGCTTATGGAGAACGATGCGAACCTTCTTGAAGTGGTCCTCCTTCGACCCATCCGAGTAGATCACTACGTCATCAGCGTATGCAGAGGCGAAGTCGTCCAGGTGTTCCCGCAGCAAACTGTTAATATACCGTTGGAAAGTTGCCGGCGCCCCGGACAAACCAAACGGACACACCAACCACTCCCACAGGCCAAATCTCGTTCTAAACGCGGTCTTGTACTCCTCGCCTCTTGCCATCCGGAGATGGTGGAACGCGGCAACTACGTCCACCTTCGTCATCCATCTGGCTCCCGTTAGATTTCGGATGGTCTCCGGGATCAAAGGCAGCGGGTAGCGATCTTGCTTCGTAATCGCGTTCAGCGCCCTATAATCGCAGCAAAAGCGTAGTCCTCCTCCGGGCTTCTTCACAAACAGGACGGGGGCCGCCGCTTCTGAGGTGGAGGGACGGATGTATCCCTTGCGATGCAGCTCGGTTAGCGACTTGCGTAGCACCAGCAGCTCGTCTTTCGACATGCTATACAACGGTCCCCAGGGCAGTGGCTCCTGCGATCCGTCTGGTTTCGTCCGGATCTCGATCCTGTGGTCAAGTTCCCCACGATGGGGCGCGAGCTTGTCGGCTTCCCGCGTGGAAAAGAGTGGGATCATGTCCCAAAGTTCCGGAGGCAGCTTCATTTTGAGCTCCTCCCTCGTGGGCGGTTCCTTCTTGCTCAGGGCTTTCTTGATGTCCTCCACGGTTGCCGCGGCGATCGTAGCAAAACGTTCGCCCGCCTCGCGTTCTTTATGGTTGCGTCCTTCGGGCACCCATTTCTTTGCCAAACCGTGGTAGTACCGGTGCTTTTCTGGCGCAGTTCGGATTTGATTGTGCGCTTTCCAAGGGTTCCCCAGAATCATCGGGAAGTCCAAGTCGGGCACGACGTATGCGTACACGACCTCGTGGATGCCGGCGATTTCCATGTGGAAAGCAACTACTCCTTCAATCGAGTTTCGCATCGCTTTGGTGAACCCTGTAGCCTTGCGGCTCTCGTTGCTGACATACGTGAGACCGAGTCCTTTCGCTAGGTCTCCGTTAATTACAGCATAACACATGCATCCTTCATCGATAAGGGCAAACGTGCCGTAACTTTCGTTCAGGAGTAAGTCGGTATATACAAGGTTCCCGTTCATAGAACTCTTGGCAGCGTTCCACCCCTTTACCAGTGCTTCTTTGTCTCCTGGTGCTGGCTTTCGCCCAGGAGCTAGTCTTTTCCCGCATCTTCGGGATCCGACTCAAACCCGTCGTCTTCCAGGATCGGCGCAACTGAGGCTGCGTTGATCTTGGTGGGGTTGACTGCTGCGGCGTACGGACATTCCTTCACTCGATGCCCGCTCGCTCCGCAACGGAAACAGAGCTGTTCTTGGCGCCTTCGATCTCTCTCAGCGGTGTCGACCCATTTCGCTCTCTGCTTCCCCTTGTCCTCCTTCCGGTCTCCACGACTTCTAGAGCGGCCTCCGTTCGTTCGGGTTGGTGCCATGATGGTGTCACCATCATGGTCCACCCGGGTAACGGTAGGTCCCGCAAAAGAACGAGTGGTAACCGTGGTGGTCGCACTGGAGTCCTTGTTGTTGTCCTTCCACTTCTTGTGGGCTATTCTAAACTGGTCTGTGTCCTCGAGGTTGGTCATGATCCGCTTAACCTCCTCTGCGAACTCGTAGTAATCCTCCTTTTTCGGCATGGCTGCCGTATACATTCTGGCGGGATTCGAGAAGGTGTTGCGGAGGTAGCCGATCTTCGCGTCATTGCTCCAGTCTTCTCCGCCGGCGGTCAACAGGAGTCCGTCGAATTTCATCTGGTGATCGTGCCACGGTTGTCCGTTCACGTGTCTAATCTTGGTGAGTTGTTCTAGAGCCTTGGCGCGTTCGTTGCTATCGCCAAAGACCTTTTCGAGTTGCGCAAAGAAAGCAACGGGGTCCTTCCCAAGTTCACCGTCTCCCTTGTCCCAGAAGTGCCGCATCCTCGTGCGCTCCCTCGCTAGCAACGTGTCGTTGATCGCGTCCCAGTAGAATTCATTGGAGAGCGTCGGTTTCAGTGCGGAACGCACCCTGAAGGAACTTTTCAACCTTAGGAAGTAGTCCCTGAATGTTTCGGCTTTGCCATCCCATGAGGGCGGGTTCCAGCCTCTGGGACCCGACGGTTCTCCGCCGCTGCGCGGCGCGTTCGCGGCGGCATTCAGCGTCTGCAGCAACTGTCTCATTAGGTCACCAGTAGACGCGTCGTCCGGAACTGGTAGTGAGACTGCAGGGGTTGACTGACGTCGAGCGTCTTCCGACTCTTTCAAGGCGGCGCGCGTTGCAATCAGTTCGGCCTGCATCTCTTCCTGTCGCTGGTACAATTGCTCGAGCATAAGCTGAAAATTTTCATTCGAGGCACCAACCCCGGGGTTCTCGCTACCCGACGACGCCATCACGTATTCCGTCTCTTTAATGGCGGGTGCCTGGTTGATTCGAATGGATCGAACTTAATGTCACGGGTGAACGACGTGTACACTGAGGTTCTGTGTGGTATGCAATAAGTTCGATACAGAAGAAGGAGAAAACCGAGCGAAGCCCGGAACAAAGAAAACGGAGTCAGGTCCGCACGGGCTCAGCCCGTGCCAAGATGCAAGGGCTCGCCCCTTACATAAAGGAGAAGAGAGCAACACTAACGACGACAACGAACAACTTACCTTCACGGTAGATGTACCTAAGAAACTATACGACATAATTATCTACCTATAAAGAAGGCACGAGGAATTCCTACCTAAGATAGGTAGACGAAGGAGGCTACATTCTATTAAGTTTAACAAGACACTCGACACCCTACGAGGCATAGCCTAGGGATACCTACTTATAGAAACAACCGAGAATCTAGTAACCGCCGTTATAGAACGACTACCTATAGGAAGCCGAATAATAGGTACCGGATACCTAATACTAGTAGGAACTTTCGTCTTAAACGAACTACGAATAGCAGTATAGCACGTACGGGCTCTCTACTTAGAAACGTAGAAGATCTAGGAACGTTACCGAATACAGGTGTAGACATAGAAAGGCTCGCGCTAGGTTTAAGCGGAGGCCTCGAGACACGAAGCACGACGTTCTATATACGAATAGGGAAAAGGATCGGCTTCCTAGGAATAAGCGACCGAAGGGAGTTATACAATACTTAGGCTTATATATCGACATTAAACACAGTTTTCTAGACATAAGCGATCGTTAACGGACACAAGACTAGTGTTATAATCGACTTAGGAGTAGCGGGGAATTTTATCTCCGAGTCTTTTATGAGAAGAAACGGGTTAGCTACCCTAAAGAAGAAATAGGGTTACGAGTTAATCGCGGTAAACGGATTATCGTTACCTAGCGTAGAATAGGAGACGATACTATTGCTACTAGCTATCTAATAGTACTACGAGAATATTACCTTAGATGTTACTAATATAGCTAGTTATAACATAGTATTAGGTATGCCTTAGTTAAGAAAGCACAATCTAGTAATCGACTAGAGAAGAGGAGTACTTACATTTAGGGAATGCGATTGCGTTATCGACATTTAGCCTACGTAGTAGTAGCGTTCACTAGTAGATAAGGTAAGGAAACAGCTAAACGAGATATAGCTTACGCCGAATAGAAGGATAGAAGAACCACCTTCGACCGGGATAGACACTAGCGTAGGGCCGCCGGGTTACGAAGTTACTAGAAGTAATAGAAGTAACGCACTATCGAAGAATACTAACATCTTAGAGTTAAGTATTCCTAAGGAGTATCGCAAGTGGTCGCGACTCTTTAAAGAGGAGAGAGGTAAAACCGCCTTACCTAAGCACCGACTATAGGATTATAAGATTAACATTTAGCTAGGGAAAGAGCCTCTATAGGGACCCCTATATCAAATGTCTAAGAAAGAGCTATAGACCCTACGAGAATAGCTAAAGGAGAAGCTAGCTAAAGGATAGATAAGAAGATCTACCTTAAGTGTAGGAACTCTATACATGTTCGTTCTAAAAGTAAACGGGAAGTTACGACTCGTATAGGACTATAGGAAGTTAAACGAGATTACGATTAAGAACCGATACCCGCTACCTAACATCGAAGAAGCATAGGATAGATTAACCGGATTAGACTAGTACACAAAGATTAACCTACGAGATGCCTTCTATACTATACGAATAGTAGAAGGAGAAGAATGGAAAACCGCTTTTAGAATAAGATACGGACTTTACGAATTCTTAGTTATGCTAATAGGATTAACTAACGTACCCGTATCCTATTAGGACCTTGTTAACGAGATACTTAGAGACCTACTCGACGTATACGTTATCGCATATATAGACGACATACTAGTCTACACGAAAGGATCCCTATAGAAACACATAAGACAAGTCTAAGACGTCTTCGAACGACTTACGCAATTAGGATGTAAGACGGTACCCGAGAAATGCGAATTCTATAAGAAAGAAGTTAAATTTCTAGGCTTTATTATTAGCACTATAGGGATAACGATCGACCCTACGAAGACATAGTTAATTAGAGAGTAGCTAGAACCGAAAACAGTTAAGGACGTATAATTATTCCTTAGACTAGCGAACTACAACCGGAAATTCATTAAGGATTACTTAAAGACAGTAGCACTAATAACGATGCTTATAAGAAAGGACGTTACTTAGAAATGGGGAAAGGAACAGATTAAAGCATTTAAGAAACTTAAGGAATAATGCGCTTTAGCCCCTACGCTTCGACTATTCGATAGTAGTAAGGAAGTCTACATCGAGACCGATACGTCTAATATAGCAATAGGCGCGTGTTTAACATAGACACAC
Organism: Nothopassalora personata; assembly: GCA_033816765.1. Taxonomy (NCBI): domain Eukaryota; kingdom Fungi; phylum Ascomycota; class Dothideomycetes; order Mycosphaerellales; family Mycosphaerellaceae; genus Nothopassalora; species Nothopassalora personata. The sequence continues at coordinate 4,482,945 of CM066288.1, forward strand.
GATAGGTAAAGACACCTAGTAGCCTATTACTCCCGGAAAATGACTATAGCGGAACAGAACTACGACATCCATAATAAAGAGCTTCTAGCTATTATTACTGCTATACAACATTAGAGAGTATATGTCGAGGGCCTACCGAAGTTAACGATTCTTTCTAACTATAAGAATCTTACGTACTTTACGACGACGAAAGAACTTACCCGAAGGCAAGCCCGCTAGTCGGAGCTACTAGGACAGTACAAGTTCGAAATTAAATATACTCTAGGACGAGAGAATAGCCGCGCCGACGCGCTAAGCCGAAGAAGCGACTATATAGAAGGAAAAGAACTAGTGTAATACAAGATATTAAAGACAAACCCCGACGGAAGTCTTAGTGTAAACACGAGAGAATTCAATAACATCGTACGGATACTAGGCAATAAGGACGAACAATTCCCTATATCGTAAGGGAAATACTAAGTACCGAAGGATCGAGAAGAAGAATGTATACGATAACATTACGACGGACTAATATATAGGCACCCTAGAACTTCGAAAACAATAGACCTAATATAGCGCAGTTTCTCATTTCTATAGATAAGACTTAAGGTACTACGCTACATTAAACAGTGCGTATACTACTAACGGAACAAGGCTGCGAGACACGTAAAATACGGTTACCTACAGTTTAGGACACTACCGACGAAACTATAGGACGAAGTCACAATAGACTTTATTACGAAACTCCTACCGTTAAGAGATTAAGTTACGAAACAACTATACGACATAATACTAGTTATAGTTAATAGACTTACGAAATACGTACACTTCATTCCTACATTAGAGACATACAATGTAGAGCAGCTCGGATACCTCGTACTAGATAGACTTATCCGATACCACGGATTCCCTTAAGCGTTTATAACGGACAGAGACAAGCTATTCACATCAAATTACTAGAAAACGCTTATAGAAACGATCGGAATTAAACATAAGCTATTAATAGCATATCATCCGGAAATAGACAGATAAACCGAAAGGATAAATTAAACGCTAGAACAATACCTACGACACTACATTAACTACGCATAAGACAATTAGGTTTCATTACCGCTAATAGCGCAGATTGCACTAAATAACTACAAATTAGAGATAACTTTAACGACGCCATTTTATGCGAACTTTAGTAAAGATCCTAACCTATTAGTCGTGCTCTGTTCTAATCTGTTAATCTGTCTTATAGGTCTCGTAGAGCAATAGATCACTCTATAGTGGCTGTGCCTTTCTAGCTATAGTAGCGCCCACTTAACTATAGAGGCTCTAATTAGTCGCTAAGCATTAGCCTAATCTAACCCGTAACATATAGGCCGAGAGAGCAATCGTAACGACGGATACTCTTAAGGAAGTGCATAAAGAAACACGTAAGGCGATCGAAGATGCATAACGAAAACTGTCTTAACAACGGTAGGACACGAGAAAAATAGCACCTCTACTAAAAGAGGGGGATAAGGTCTATCTCCTTATAAAAAACTTAAGAATAAGAAGATAGACTAAGAAACTAAATTACGTTAAGGTCGGACCATTTTTAATCGATAAAGTCGTAGGACTAGTTAACTATCGACTACGACTACTACCTAACGTAAAAATCTACCTAGTCTTCTATATCTCTAAGCTAGAACCCGTAGACGCTAGAACACCTTACTAAGAGAGCTTCCATTTCGAGCTAGAAGTAGAAAACGAATTTAAAGTCGAAAAAATCCTAGATAAAAAGGGTTAGCGATACCTTGTTAAATAGAAGGGATACAACGAATTAGAAAATACCTAGGAACTAAAAGAATACCTACGAAACTGTTAGTAGAAGATTCGGAAATATTAAAACGGCGCTTACTTAAAGTAACTACACTATAAGACATAGTAACTTTTAAGTAAACGGACGACTAGAGGACATAACTCATAAAAAAATACCCTTACGAAGAAGACGGCTAAGCTACCGACGGCACCGTCTCGCTAGAAGGAGAAAGCTAGAAGTCGTCCGGAAGACCTTCGATAGTGTTATTATCTCGTTCTAGGGCTAGTCTCAAAAGAGAGATAAGTTAAGTCACGTGGCGGTATTATTCTTTAGAGAGGCTAAAGTAAGCTAAGCGAAGATGAATAATAGGAATAAGAGTTGTATTCCAATCAGTAAGATAGTAACATGAGTTAAACGCATTAGAACTATAAGGGTTTCTAGCGTTCCTAAATATAAAGGAGATTCGCGGCGTAGAGCCTATAGCTTAGTATAATTACCTTAATTAGTCCTACTAAGCATACTAATCACACTAATCAGTCCGTGAAGTGATTAGTGTCACGTGCGTCTAGATGATTAGTATCACGTGTTTCTAAGTGATTAGTGTTTTGTGTGTCTAGTCGGGGCTGCCGTTTAGACCGAACCGTAACACTATCCCCCTTCTAGCCTAGCTTAGTCCCTTAAGCTTACTTATAACAAACGGTATCCTCTATGTATTCGCGTATAGCTTCTTCCCTTTGCGATGCCTATCCACTAACGCCCTTCTAGCACTATCCGTCGCCGCCGTCTCTACGAGTTCGTTAAATCCGCGGGAGAAGTTATAGTTAAGAAATGCTTAACGTGTAAAAAGCATGGTCGCGTGTACAAGGTGCACATTCGTTCCGGGAAGTGTAGTAAGTGTCTTCGTCGCGGCTAAAGGTACGATGTAAGAGTAACTTAGTCGGAGTTTAAGAGGTTAGTAGAGGAGAAGGCTCGTCTTCGTTAGAAAATCCAGGAGTCTCGGTCCGCTTAGGAGGAGGCGATGCGGGTTTATAAGAAGGCTCTCGAGGATCTAAAGATTACTCGCGCGCGCGAGGAGCGCTTACGTTAGTAGATGGATCTAGTAGATCGTCGTGCCGAGGAGGCGATTTCCGTTAAGGAAAGGGAGATCGAGGAGTAGGAGATAGAAGAGGCTTCTTTACTTCCTTCGGATATCCCTTATAAGGGTCTAGCTCTCAACTTGTTACTAGGCACATAGGGTGCTATTAAGGGTCTCGGTAACGAGTCCTAGGAGGTACCCGAACTACTCCCTACTAGTTAACTTGTAGGTCTTTGTTTTTCTTATAATATTCTCGGATCTTTTGTTAACAGTTTTGTAGGTTCTTTTCTAGTTCCTAGGTATTTTCTAATTCGTCGTATCCTTTCTATTTAACAAGGTATCACTGACCTTTCTTGTCTAGGATTCTTTCGACTTCGAATTCGTTTTCTGCTTCCGGTTCGAAATAGAAGCTCTCCTAGCAGGGTGTTTTAGCGTCTACGGGTTCTAACTTAGAGATATAGAAGACTAGGTGGATTCTTACGTCTAGTAGTAGTCGTAGGCGGTAGTTAACTAGTCCTATGACTTTATCGATAAAAAATGGTCCGACGTTAATGTAATCTAGTTTCTTAGTCTATCTTCTTATTCTTAAGTTTTTTATAAGGAGATAGACCTTATCCCCCTCTTTTAGTAGAGGTGCTATTTTTCTCGTGTCCTACCGTTGTTAAGACAGTTTATGTTATGTATCTTCGATCGCCTTACGTGTTTCTTTATGCACTTCCTTAAGAGTATCCGTCGTTACGATTGCTCTTTCGGCTTATAGGTGAGATCTAGGTGTTCTAAATAGGTTAGGATCTTTACTAAAGTTCGTATAAAATGGTATCGTTAAAGTTATCTCTAATTTGTGGTTGTTTAGTGCAATCTACGCTATTGACAGTAATAAGACCTAGTTATCTTATATATAATTGATGTAGTGTCGTAGGTATTGTTCTAGCGTTTGATTTATCCTTTCGGTTTGTCCGTCTATTTCCGGATGATATGCTATTAATAGCTTATGTTTAATTCCGATCGTTCCTATAAGCGTCTTCTAGTAGTTTAATATAAATAGCTTATCTCTATCCGTTATAAACGCTTAAGGGAATCCGTAGTATCGGATAAGTCTATCTAGTACGAGGTATCCGAGCTGCTCTATATTGTACGTTTCTAATGCAGGAATGAAGTGTGCGTATTTTGTAAGTCTATTAACTATAACTAGTATTATGTCGTATAGTTGTTTCGTAACTTAATCTCTTAACGGTAGGAGTTTCGTAATAAAGTCTATTATAACTTCGTCCTATGGTTTCGTCGGTAGTGTCCTAAACTGTAGGTAACCGTATTTTGCATGTCTCGTAGCCTTGTTTCGTTAGCAGTATACGCATTGTTTAATGTAGCGTAATACCTTAAGTCTTATTTATAAGAATAAGAAGCTACGCTGTATTAGGTCCATTGTTTTTAAAGTTCTAGGGTGTCTATAAGTTAGTCCGTCGTGATGTTATCGTATGCATTCTTCTTCTCGATCCTTAGGTACTTAGTATTTTCCTTGCGATATAGGGAATTGTTCGTCCCTATCGCCTAATATCCGTACGATGTTGTTAAATTCTCTTGTGTTAGTACTAAGACTTCCGTCGGGGTTCGTCTTTAATATCTTATGTTACACTAGTTCTTTTTCTTCTATATAGTCGCTTCTTCGGCTTAGCGCGTCGGCGCGGCTATTCTCTCGTCCTAGAGTATATTTAATTTCGAACTTATACTGTCCTAGCAGCTCCGACTAGCGGGCTTGCCTTCGGGTAAGTTCTTTCGTCGTCGTAAAGTACGTAAGATTCTTATAGTTAGAAAGAATCGTTAACTTCGGTAGGCCCTCGACATATACTCTCTAATGTTATATAGTAGCAATAATAGCTAGAAGCTCTTTATTATAGATGTCGTAGTTCTGTTCCGCTATAGTCATTTTCCGGGAGTAATAGGCTACTAGGTGTCTCTACCTATCGTGTGTCTACGTTAGACACGCGCCTATTGCTATATCAGACGCATCGGTCTCGATGTAGACTTCCTTACTACTATCGAATAATCGAAGCGTAGGGGCTAAAGCGCATTGTTCCTTAAGTTTCTTAAATGCTTTAGTCTATTCCTTTCCCTATTTCTAAGTAACGTCCTTGTTACGGATCGGATTGGGCCTGCAACCGCAAGCCAATCAGATACCTCACAGTTAAGCGGGCGCAGCCGCTGCAAAGTGCTCTGCTGATCTGCTTGATCTGTCGAACAGATCAACAGATCAGAGCAGAGTACGACGCGAGACGATCTGCTGCTCTGTTTGATCTGTCGAACAGATCAACGGATCAAACAGATCAAGACTATGAATCTCCTTTGTATTTAGGAGCGCTGAGAATCCCTTATGGCTTCGAGGCGTTCAACTCACTGTTCAATATCACTGTTTGGAATACACCACAACCCAACCTCTGCCTCATTGTTTCTTGAGCCTTTGTAAGGTCAAGACACTACTGCTTCATCACTCTCCCTCAAACTTCCCATCGGCCCGAGAACAAACCCGATTGAGCTTGTCTTCTTGACTTGTGATATCATTAGGTTATACCAAACCTAACAGCTTTGAACGCCCTCTACGATGGGAGACCGACAGAGTGAACGGGGAACACCCGCCCCCAGTGAAGCAGGCAGAGCCCGACGACCTCAGACCGCAAACGATGCTATCAATGCCTTGGCTACTCATACAGGCAACGACACCCTCAAGGTTGGCAAGCCAGAATTCTACTATGGCGATCGAGACAAGTTCGACACTTGGGTTGCTCAGATGGATATGTACTTCTTGTTCAACTCCATGGCTGAGAACCTCAAGCCTGTTTTTGCCACTACCTTCCTGAGAGGACGAGCACAGCATTGGGTCAAACCCTTCCTTAGGACCTACCTGGACAGCAACGGCAACGACAACGCTAACGGGATCTTTACGTCTTACGGTCATCTCAAGAGCGCGATGAAGAGCGTCTTTGGCATCTCGAACGAGGTTGCTACTGCTGTACGCGTCATCCAACATCTGACCCAGAAGACATCCACTGCCGACTACGCTGCCAAATTCCAGGAGTACGCCCAGCTTACTGATTGGGACGACGAAGCACTTCAAGTCATGTACCGGAGAGGATTGAAGGAGCATGTCAAGGATGAGTTAATGAGGGACGGTCGAAGGATCGATGACCTGGGATCTCTGGTCAAGGTCACGATCGATCTTGACGACAGACTCTACGAGAGAGCTCTAGAGCGACGATACGACTCCAAAGTATCCGGAAGAGCCGGATTTACCCCAGGCTACGACAATCGTAACAAGGGCTTTAGCGACAACTACAGTAAGCCCAGAAACAAGCCATACTACGGACCACAGCCAATGGAGCTCGACGTCACCGAAAGGGGTCGCAAGATCAGGAACAGCAAGGGGAACAGAAGACCCCCGAGCTCAGGAAAGGAAACACGAACCTGCTATGGATGTGGCAAACCTGGCCACCTAGCAAGGGACTGTCGCGGTAAGAATATGGTGCGCCGCGAACAGTTCAACACGATGCAACGACGAACTAGTAAACTTGAGAGCAGTGTCGGGTCTCCAGAAGACACCGACTATACTCAAGGAGTGGAGGAGAGAGCTAGCGAAGGAAGCACAGAGCCTCTCCTGGACCCCTCACAGGGACGAGGAGGATACCATGGGCAACAGATGACGGTCATTTCATCTGAATTGCGAAACCAACCACAACAGTTCAACATGATGACACGAGGTCACACCAATTCCCCACGAGGACCTATACGAATGATCTTTCCAGACCACCCGGATGCGCAAGGAACCTGGGAACAACTCACTACAGTAGTGAGGGAACGATTCCCAGAACACGCGCGACAACGACAAGCGTGGCTCGACATTACACATAAGATCCTACAGGTCATAGAGGACTTCCCCAACGTAACGGAAGAACCCTACAGAAGTCAACGACGCGAACTCCTGACGTTCTATGAAGGAGCCCGCCAAGAAGTCCTACGACTGGACCGAACAAGGGAATTTGGAATGATGACAAGAAGAGTCGACTACGAGATCGAATCCGAATCTCGAAATGGTCACGGAAGCCTTCATTGGCGATTCTGTTACCAAGACTCGTGTCAGGTTCACTACTCCGCCAAGTTAGGAGCAGGGTATTGGCCTCAGCAGCCGCGAGGAACCCTGGGAGCGCAACACAGGCAGGATGCCAAGCTCCAGGAAGTGGACGTCGACGAATCCTGCTTCGACGACGAGGACAAGGAAAACCAGGACCCAGGATGGAACGGATCGTGGTCACCCGAACCACAGGAAGAAAGTCAAGAAACCACCGGGCTGGACAACATCCAAGAAGAACAGGATCCGGAAGAATCAAGCGACGAAGATTCCTCCGAAGGAGAAGAGAGCGACACCGACGACGACAACGAAGTCCAAACGTTTACTATGGACGCACCAAAAATGATCTTCGAATTACTCGTACATGTAATTCGGAGAAGCGAAGAAGTCTTCCCAAAGATACAGCGACGACGCTACCTGCACCCAGAACAGTTCGATCTAATGCTCGACACGATGCGAGGGATGGTCTGGAGACACCCCATCGTGGAACACGACAACGATAGCGCCAAGATCGTACAGGAGCGACCACCCATTGGAAGCAAGATGACCGCATTTGGATACATCACGCCGTCAGGAATAACGATCACGAATGAACTTAGGAAGTCAGTTCAGCACGTGAAAGCACTCTACTCAGAAACGCAGAAGATCCAGGAACGCAACAACAGAGAAGCATGGAGACCAGGAGCTTCGCTACAGGTTCAAGCCGAAGCCTTGCGACACGAAATGCAACGTTCTACCCACGCATCGGGAAAAGGATCGACTCCCCAGGAATGAGCGACCAAAGGGAGTTATGCAACACTACACAGGCTCAAGCATCAACAACAGTGTTTCGAACGAAGATTATCGTCAACGGACAACGGACATATGCCATGATAGATTCCGGAGCGAGCGGGAACTTTGCCTCCGAATCATTTGTCAAACGACACGGATTAGCTACCCGAAGAAAGGAAGAGGGGTATGAATTGATCGCGGTAGACGGATCATCCTTACCCAGTGTGGAGCGCGAGACGATACCGCTGCCACTTGCAATCCAACAGCACCACGAGGAAATCACCTTGGATGTTACTGACATGGCCAGTCATGACATCGTACTTGGGATGCCTTGGTTGAGAAAGCACAACCCAGTAATCGACTGGAGAAGAGGAGTACTCAGGTTTGAACAATGCGATTGCGTTATCGACATTGAACCTACGCAGCGGCAGCGTTCGCTGGTAGATGAGGTAAGACAGCTAAATAGGATACAGCTTGCACCGACTAGAAGGACAGAAGAACCACCTTCGACTGGGATAGACACCGACTTGGGGCAGTTGGGTCATGACATCACCGGAACGGATGGAAGTAACGCACCATCGAAGAATACCAACATTTCGGAGTTGGATATTCCCAAAGAATATCGCAAGTGGTCGCGACTCTTTGAAGAGGAAAGAGGCAGGGACGCCTTACCTAAACACGCACCATGGGATCATAAGATAAACATTCAGCCAGGAAAAGAGCCTCCATGGGGACCCCTATATCAAATGTCCGAAAAAGAGCTCCAGACCTTACGGGAATGGCTGAAGGAGAAGCTAGCGAAAGGTTGGATACAGCGGTCCACCTCAAGCGCAGGCGCTCCATGCATGTTCGTTCCAAAACCAAACGGGAAACTACGACTCGTACAAGACTACCGGAAGTTGAACGAGATCACGATCAAAAACCGATATCCGCTACCGAACATCGAAGAAGCACAGGACAGATTAACCGGATCAGACTGGTACACCAAGATCGACCTACGAGATGCCTTCTACGCTATACGAATGGCGGAAGGAGAAGAATGGAAAACCGCTTTCAGAACACGATACGGACTATACGAGTTTAAGGTCATGCCAATGGGATTGACCAACGCACCCGCATCCTGCCAGGACCTTGTCAACGAAACACTTAGAGACCTACTCGACGTATGCGTCATCGCATATATGGACGACATACTGGTCTATACCAAAGGATCCCTCCAGGAGCACATCAAGCAAGTCCAGGACGTATTTGAACGGCTCACCGGAGCAGGGTTCAAGACAGCACCAGAGAAATGCGAGTTCCACAGGAAAGAAGTCAAATTCTTGGGCTTCATCATCAGCACCACGGGGATCGCGATCGACCCTGCAAAGACACAATCGATCAGAGAATGGCCAGAACCAAAGTCAGTCAAGGACGTACAATCGTTCCTTGGACTAGCCAACTACAACCGGAAATTCATCAAGGACTATTCGAAAACAGCAGCACCAATAACGATGCTTACGAGGAAAGACGTCAACTGGAAATGGGGAAAGGAACAATCTGACGCGTTCCAACGACTCAAGGAGCAATGCGTGTCAGCCCCCACGCTTCGACTATTCGATGGTAGCAAGGAAGTCCACATCGAGACCGACGCGTCCGATATGGCAATAGGCGCATGTCTAACACAGACACACGATGGGAAGCGACACCCAGTAGCCTATTACTCCCGAAAAATGACCACGGCGGAACAGAACTACGACATCCATGACAAGGAACTTCTAGCCATAGTTGCTGCCATGCAACATTGGAGAGTATACGTCGAAGGACCACCAAAGTTAACGATTCTATCAGACCACAAGAATCTCACATACTTTACGACAACAAAGGAACTTACCCGAAGGCAAGCCCGCTGGTCGGAGCTGCTGGGACAGTACAAGTTCGAGATCAAATATACTCCAGGGACAGAGAACGGCCGCGCCGACGCGCTGAGCCGAAGAAGCGACTACATGGAAGGAAAAGAACCAGTGCAACACAAGATACTCAAGACAAACCCCGACGGAAGTCTTAGTGCCAACACGAAAGAGTTCAACAACATCGTGCGGATACTACGCGACACAGAAGAACAATTCCCAATATCGCAAGGGAAATACCAAGTGCCAAAGGACCGAGAGGAAGAATGTATACGACAACATCACGACGATCCGCTGTACGGACACCCTGGAACAACGAAAACAGTGGACCTCATACAACGCAGCTTCTCATTTCCACAGATGAGACAAAAAGTGCTACGCTACGTCAAACGCTGTGTACACTGTCAACAGAACAAGGCTGCCCGACATGCAAAATACGGTCACCTTCAATTCAGGACTCCTCCTACGAAACCATGGGACGAAGTCACGATGGATTTCATCACCAAACTCCCCATCTCACGGGATCAAGTCACCGAACAACCCTACGACATGATACTGGTCATGGTTGACAGACTTACAAAGTATACACACTTCATCGCAGCATCAGAGACATACACTGCAGAACAGCTCGGATACTTGATACTGGACAGGTTGATCCGATACCATGGATTCCCAGAAGTTTTCATCACGGACAGAGACAAGCTGTTCACTTCCAATTACTGGAAAACACTCATGGGAACAATCGGCATCAAACATAAACTGTCAACAGCCTACCATCCGGAGACCGACGGACAAACGGAAAGAGCAAATCAAACCTTGGAACAATATCTACGGCACTACATCAACCATACACAAGACAATTGGGTTTCACTGCTGCCAATGGCACAGATTGCACTGAACAACCACAAATCAGAGACAACTTCTACGACGCCATTCTATGCGAACTTTGGAAAGGATCCTAACCTGTTTGGAGAACCTGGATTCCACCCACAGGCCGAAAGAGCAATCGTGACGACGGATACTCTTAAGGAAGTGCACAAAGAAGCGCAAAAAGCGATCACGGATGCACAACATAAACTGTCTCACCAACGACAAGATGGCAGAAAAATGGCGCCTCTGCTTAAAGAGGGGGATAAGGTCTATCTCCTCACAAAAAACTTGAAAACAAGGAGACAGACCAAGAAGCTGGATCATGTCAAGGTCGGACCATTTTTCATTGACAGAATCGTCGGACCAGTCAACTACCGCCTACGCCTACCACCCGACGCAAAGATCCACCCAGTCTTCCATGTTTCCAGGCTGGAACCCGCGGACGCCGAAACACCTTGCCAAGAGAACTTCCATTTCGAGCCGGAAGCAGAGAACGAATTCGAAGTCGAAAAATCCTGAACAAGAAAGGTCAGCGATACCTTGTCAAGTGGAAAGGATACGACGAATCAGAAAATACCTGGGAACCGAGAGAGAACCTCAAGAATTGCCGGGTGCTCCTGATGGAGTACCTCCGACACCAGAAGAAACCCGGAGCGAAGAAGGACCGTACAACCAGAAATCCGACGACACGTCGTATCCCTGATCGACCATGAGCCCCCAGGTGTTAGGAGACAGGTGAAAGTCCAGCGACTCCTGCTGCTCCAGCTCCGACAAGGCTGCGGACTCCACAGCAATGGCCTCGTCGGCTCTCTGATCCACGAGCTCCATCTGCTTCCGAAGCCGCTCCTCCTTTGCGTATGCAGTGTTCAGAGTCTCCCGAGCACGCTCTTGAGCCTCGCGGGCCTCCTTAATCTGCCTCTCCAACTTCTTCTTCTCACCGATCAGACGATCGAACTCGGAACGCGACACCTTCACGTCACAACGAACGTTGCGACGCACACACTCGTTGCACCGCCCCGACGACACGTGTACCTTGCACACGCGCGAATGCGCTCGACAGTTGGAACAAGACCGAACCATTATCTCTCCAAAACTTTCGATCGTTTCTGCTAACTTGAGGCGACGAGAGGTGCTGGATGAAGATGACACCTTTGGCATGATGAGAACATGGACAAAGAAACGACGACGGCCGAGGCAACAGAGTTATGACCTCAGCTCGTGGCGAGCTAGGCTAAGAGGGGGATGGTGTTACGGATCGGATTGGGCCTGCAACCGCAAGCCAATCAGATACCTCACAGTTAAGCGGGCGCAGCCGCTGCAAAGTGCTCTGCTGATCTGCTTGATCTGTCGAACAGATCAACAGATCAGAGCAGAGTACGACGCGAGACGATCTGCTGCTCTGTTTGATCTGTCGAACAGATCAACGGATCAAACAGATCAAGACTATGAATCTCCTTTGTATTTAGGAGCGCTGAGAATCCCTTATGGCTTCGAGGCGTTCAACTCACTGTTCAATATCACTGTTTGGAATACACCACAACCCAACCTCTGCCTCATTGTTTCTTGAGCCTTTGTAAGGTCAAGACACTACTGCTTCATCACTCTCCCTCAAACTTCCCATCGGCCCGAGAACAAACCCGATTGAGCTTGTCTTCTTGACTTGTGATATCATTAGGTTATACCAAACCTAACAGTCCTTTCTCGTAAGTATCGTTATTAGTGCTGCTATTTTCGCGTAGTCCTTAATGAATTTCCGGTTGTAGTTCGCTAGTCTAAGGAATGATTGTACGTCCTTAACTGTTTTTAGTTCTAGCTACTCTCTAATTAACTGTGTCTTCGTAGGGTCGATCGTTATCCCTATAGTACTAATAATAAAGCCTAAGAATTTAACTTCTTTCTTATGGAATTCGCATTTCTCGGGTGCCGTCTTGAATCCTAATTGCGTAAGTCGTTCGAAGACGTCCTAGACTTGTTTTATGTGTTCCTATAGGGATCCTTTTATGTAGACTAGTATATCGTCTATGTAGGCGATAACGTATACGTCGAGTAGGTCTCTAAGTGTTTCGTTTACAAGGTCCTAGTAGGATGCGGGTGCGTTAGTTAATCCCATTAGCATAACTAAGAATTCGTAGAGTCCGTATCTTATTCTAAAAGCGGTTTTCCATTCTTCTCCTTCTACTATTCGTATAGCATAGAAGGCATCTCGTAGGTCAATCTTCGTGTACTAGTCCGATCCGGTTAATCTGTCCTATGCTTCTTCGATGTTAGGTAGCGGGTATCGGTTCTTAATCGTGATCTCGTTTAACTTCCTATAGTCTTATACGAGTCGTAACTTCCCGTTTGCTTTTAGAACGAACATGTATAGAGTTCCTACACTTAAGGTAGATCTTCTTATCTATCCTTTAGCTAGCTTCTCCTTTAGCTATTCTCGTAGGGTCTATAGCTCTTTCTTAGACATTTAATATAGGGGTCCCTATAGAGGCTCTTTCCCTAGCTAAATGTTAATCTTGTGATCCCATAGGCGGTGCTTAGGTAAGGCGGTTTTGCCTCTCTCCTCTTTAAAGAGTCGCGACCACTTGCGATACTCCTTAGGAATACTTAACTCTAAGATGTTAGTATTCTTCGATAGTGCGTTACTTCTATCACTTCTAGTAACTTCGTAACCCGGCGGCCCTACGCTAGTGTCTATCCCGGTCGAAGGTGGTTCTTTTATCCTTCTATTCGGCGTAAGCTATATCTCGTTTAGCTGTTTCCTTGCCTTATCTACTAGTGAACGCTACTACTACGTAGGCTAAATGTCGATAACGCAATCGCATTCCCTAAATGTAAGTACTCCTCTTCTCTAGTCGATTACTAGATTATGCTTTCTTAACTAAGGCATACCTAATACTATATCATAACTAGCTATATTAGTAACATCTAAGGTAATATTCTCGTAGTACTATTAGATAGCTAGTAGCAATAGTATCGTCTCCCATTCTACGCTAGGTAACGATAATCCGTTTACCGCGATTAACTCGTAACCCTATTTCTTCTTTAGGGTAGCTAACCCGTTTCTTCTTATAATAGACTCGGAGATAAAATTCCCCGCTACTCCTAAGTCGATTATAACACTAGTCTTATGTCCGTTAACGATTGCTTATATCTAGAAAACTGTGTTTAATGTCGATGCATAAGCCTAAGTATTGTATAACTCCCTCCGGTCGCTTATTCCTAGGGAGCTAATCCTTTTCCCAAATAGTATGTAGTTTGCTATGCTTCGTGCCTAGAGGCTTCGGCTAGAACCTATAGCTCGTTGCCCTATGTCTATACTTGTAGTCTATTGCGTTCCTAGATCTTCTACGTTTCTAAGTAGAGTGCGCGTACGTGCTATACTATGTTACGTAATTCATTCGATATAAATGTTCCTAACGGTATAAGATATCCGGTTCCTGTTATTCGGCTTCCTATCGGTAGTCGTTCTATAACGGTAGTTACTAGATTCTCGGTTGTTTCTATGAGTAGGTATCCCTAGGCTATGCCTCGTAGGGTGTCGAGTGTCTTATCGAACTTAATAGAATATAGCTTCCTTCGTCTACCTATCTTAGGTAGGAATTCCTCGTGCCTTCTTTATAGGTAGATAATTATGTCGTACAGTTTTTTAGGTGCATCTACCGTGAAGGTAAGTTGTTCGTTGTCGTCGTTAGTGTCGCTCTCTTCTCCTTCGGAGGAATCTTCTTCGCTTAATTCTTCCGGATCCTATTCTTCCTCGATAGTATCTAGCCTAGTGGTTTCTTAACTTTCTTCCTATAGTTCTAGTAACTATAATCCGTTCTATCCTAGGTCCTAATTTTCTTTATCGCTTCTATCTTCGTTAAAGTAGGATTTATCGATGTCTACTTCTCGGAGCGTGGCGTCTTACCTATACGTCCCTCCTAGGGTTCCTCGTAGTTGCTAAGGCTAATACCCTACGCCTAACTTCGCGGCGTAGTGGATTTAACACGAGTCTTAGTAACAGAATCGCTAATAAAGGCTTCTATAACCATTTCGAGACTTAGATTCGGTCTCGTAGTCGACTCTTCGTATTATTATGTTAAACTGTCGTGGTTGGTTCTTCGCATTAAATAGAATAATTACCATTTGCTGCCAATAGTATCCTTCTCGTCCTTCTAAGGGGTCTAGGAGAGGCGTCGTGCTTCTGTTACTAGCTCTCTCCTCTACTCTCCGAGTATAGTCGGTATCTCCTCGAGATCTAACGCTGCTCTTAGATTTACTAGTTCGGGGTTGCATTATATTAAATTGCTCGCGGCGTACTATATTTTTACCGCGGCAATCCCGCGCTATGTAACCTTCCTTACTATAGGCATAATATGTAAGTTTTCCTTTTCCTTTAAAGGGCTTTCCGTAGCCCCTACTCTTATTGATCTTCCGTCCTCGTTAGGTAACGTCTAGTTCTATTAGCTATAGTCTATAGTAGGGCTAGCTTTATCGTGAGAATTCTCCCTTCGTAACGTATCCTCCTAAGGGTCTACGGTCCGGAGCATATCCTACTATTCCTCCTACTTTAGAGTCGTATCTCTTCTCCTAGTGTCGTTCCTAGAGCTAGTCATCGATGTTAATCGACGCCTTTATTAGCTCTTCGAGGTTAGTAATCCGTCCCCCGTGTCTTATTAACTCGTCCTTAACGGAGTCTTTAAGTCTACGTCGGAACATAGTCATTAACGCCGTCTAGTCCCATCCGGTAATTTGTCCGTATTCTTCGAATTTAGCTGCATACTCTAAAGTAGACGTCTTCTACTTTAGGTGTTGAATGATTCGTATAGCCTATTAGACTTCGTTCGCGGAGGTTCTAAAGATTGATTTCATCTTTTCTTTAAAAAGGGTGTAGCTCCTAAATATTCTAGTGGGGTCTAATCGTCCTATACCTTTAAGGTATTCCTTAAGGTAAGGTTTGATCTAGTTCTACGCGCTTCTACGAAGGTACGTAATAGCGAAGATAGTTCTTTTATCGGCATCGACTAGGTTGAACATAAGATACATATCTATCTAATTAATCCAGTCGTCGAACTTAGCCCTGTCTCTATAGAAGAGGTCTAGCTTAGCAGCCTTAACGTCGTTCTTCCTTAGAGTAGGCTCGTTATCGTTATTAGACTCATCGTCCTTCGTAGTGGTCTATTATAGTAGCGCACGGCGGATGCTTCCTACTTCGCTAGGGGCGGGTGTTCCCCTACTAGCTGCTTAAGTAGCGCTCATCCTAAGGGCGTTTAAAGTGTTATTGTCTCGTTCTAGGGCTAGTCTTAAAAGAGAGATAAGTCGAGTCACGTAGCGGTATTATTCTTTAGAGAGGCTAAAGCAAGCTAAGCGAAGATAAATAATAGGAATAAGAGTTGTATTCCAATTAGTAAGATAGTAACATAAGTTGAACGCATTAGAACTATAAGGGTTTCTAGCGTTCCTAAATATAAAGGAGATAGAGCGTTTGCTCTCCGTGTTCTCTATGCTCTCTATGCTCTCTCGAGATCACCGAGATTAACGAGATTAAGGAGATTACTTCAGTTGCTCTCTTAGTTCCTTAGTTTTATTCCTGCGGGTGAGAGAGCACTTCTCGGGCGGAAGCGCCTACTAATTGTAGAGGTCTAATTGGTTAGCTTCCTTCAGCCCCAGATCAGAACCGTAACACCGTACTAGCTCTTTCTAAGTTAGTAAGAACTAGATCTAGGGAAACAATATGCTTAACGACCTATTTCCTTAACCTAGGCTCTACTTCTATATTCCTATAGTCCTTAGTTAGTCCCTTAATACCGATGTTATCGAGAAACGGCTTCGCTCGATGCGAGATATAATTAAGTAGAATCTTTATTACCGTACGCACGAACTAAGTAACTAAATTAGTAGCTCCTTAAGGTAGAGTCGTGTTACGTACTAGGCTAAGAGGGGTTATAAAGGCTATTAAGTCCCGGTAGGACTTATCTAAAGTAATCTAATTATAACCTAAAAACAGGTCTATAAGTAAAGCGACTCGGCACCCGGTAAAATCGTCTAAGAAGCTATCCGTGTCCGGTGGAATGTTAGTATCGCGTATAGTAACCTTATTTAGGAGCATAGCTAAGTTAATTAACTAATATAGTATATCGCTTCTAGAGGTATTAACCTTCTTTACGACTAGGAACTAGCTATTAGAATATGCCCCTTATAAGTATTCTAGGATGTTGTTCTTAATCCGGGCTCTAATTATATACTTAACAATTGCCCTAAGACTTAGGTATAACTAGATAGGGCGTGCCTACTATAGCCTATAAGGGACCGTATTAATCTTCTAAGGTAGTATAACGTCGTACCTAATTTACCTTATATAACTAAAATCCTAAGCGAGGACTGCCTCCCGGTTATAGAGCATCTTATTAAATAAGGCCCTTTCTATTAGTAATAGCTTAATGCTAACCTTAATTAAGGTAAGCCGTTCTAGAGTAATCCGGCTACCTCGCTTAATACTTAAGAATTTCTTAGTTAAGTACTTCCCGTTAAACGGATCTTGTCCTTTAGGCATCTTAGACTCTAGGTATAGTGCCCTACGCTTCTATTCTATATCTCCCTTAACTCGTGATTCTAGGCGCTCGTAAACGCTTACGTCTACTAGCTTCTTCTTATCCGCCTTACGCTTATATATCGTAAAGACCTACGGCATCCTAATGTTAGCTATATATTAGCCTACTTATTACTTCCGTGCCTAAGCATTTAATGTAGATTGCCTTAAGATCTCGGAGGGCTAATCCCCTTAAACTAAATAAACGTTAGTAATAGAATCTCCCTTAAACGCTCCTATTCCAATTTCTATAACTCGTTCCTTTATTCTAGCACTCCTAAGCAATCCTAATAAGTGAGCTAAATGGTTACTAGGCGTTAGAGCCTTGCCGGGTTCCTATAGATGCGTCGTGTCTTCCTATAGATGCGTCGTGTCTTCCTATAGATGCGTCGTGTCTTCCTATAGATGCGTCGTGTCTTCCTATAGATGCGTCGTGTCGTAGTCGTATCCGTTTCCCTTACTATAGCTATTTGCCGGTCCCGGGACCGGTAAATTAAAGTCCGAGGTTTCTCCGAGATAGTGCGAGAACCTTACTAATTTTATTAAATCCGGCTTTAGTAAGTTACCGGTAGGTTAAGCGCCGTAACTTAACCTACCCTTCTATTTCCCGACGATTTTAACAGTTCTTAAAGGGTCTTATACCTATCCGAGCTAACTAGGGCAGTAAACATAACACTTTTACCTTTACGGCTAGTAATAGTCCCCTCCTACGAACTATTATCGCAGTTACGGGCAGTAAGCCGCACCTTACGGGCCTACGGACGTCCTAGGATTGTTAGTAAGTTTAGATCCGAGGAGATAAACATGTCTATTTAGTAGTAAACCCTAAATACCTAAATATCTAAATTGCCTATAACACCTTTAAACTAGGCCCGCCCTCTAGCACCTCAAAAGGTAAGCTAAGTACTAGACATTACCGGTAACCTAAATCTATAAGCGTTCCTCTAGCCGATAATATTTACCTCGGAACCCTTATTAATTAGGCACCTAATCTAGTTCTTATTTATCCTAAACTCTACTACTACCTAAGGACTAGGGACTATAGTAAAGTTGTTAAGGACACTAGAGAGCCCGATTTTCTTAACGTCCTTATATAGCCTAGTAGTAGGGACCGTACCTTTAGAGTAAAGCATAGTTAAATATACTCCGATATACTAGGCCTAACTATCTTCGCGGAAGACCTCCTTATTATACTTAGGTTTATCTTTATAGGTAACTACTTATCTAGTACGAACCTTAGGGTCCTTTCCTATAAGGCGTTGTACTATAGCGAGCTTCTCCTAAAGAGCGGGGGTGTTAGTAACGCGACCGAAGAGGGTAGCCTCGAACTAGCGACTATATCGAAACTAATCCTAGGCATTTATATTAGGAAACGTCGTCTAGAGGATCTAATTAATCTAGTAGATAATACCCTCTTCCTTTATAACCGGGCTATTACTAGCTAAACTATATTGTCGGACGTAGTTATTAATCCTTATAGTCTTAGTATTCTATATACGCTTCCTTTATACGAAGGGGGCGTTCACGGGACTAATAGGTATATCCTTACGTAGTCCTTTACTAGCATCGTTCCCTAGTTTATTTATTTAGGCATTATTTCCCCTTCCTAGGTTACCCCGGATTTAGCTAATAATTAAGTTTCGCTTATTTAAGTACTAACTTCGTTAATTATTTTAACCTCCTACTAGTTAATCTTAGCTTACCGGATCTCCTATTCTAATTAAAGGCGAATGTAAGGGGCGGGCCCCTATTTCTTAGTATAGGCTACGCCTATACGTTCGGATTACTTTCCGACACCTTTTCTTCGGATAGCGTGTAACTTCCCCTTTCTTCTATATCGAACTTATTATAAACTTTATAGAACTTTAGTATATACGTCGTTTACCCGTAACATTAAGTTCGATCTATTCGAATTAGCTAGGCACCTACTATTAAAGAGACGGGATACGTAATAACGTCGCCGGGTAGCGAGAACCCCGGGACTAGTACCCCAAATAAAAACTTCTAACTTATACTTTAGTAACTATACTAGCGATAGGAAGAGATATAAGCCGAGTTAATTGTAACGCGCGCCGCTTTAAAAGAATCGGAAGACGCTCGACGTTAGTTAACACCTATAGTCTCGCTACTAGTTTATAATAAGACGACTACTAGTAACCTAATGAGATAGCTACTAATGTCTACCAACCACCCTATGTAGGCCTGTCCGAGTTGTGGTGGTATGGAGCGGTGCTTGCGTAAGCAGGGGTATTTGCCGGTCCTGGGACCGGGAAATCAGGTCACGTGACGAGCAGCGCAGTAGCCAGATAAAACAAGAGGATTGGCGGACCCTAAACCCCTATACCCTCTACTCGAGAGGTATGAATTGAATTGTTGCCTTGATGCCACGCTTACAATGCTCAACTGCGCAATATATATCTCAATGGCCATACCAGGTCCTGCTGGCTTGCCCAAATGTCCAATCAAACCTAAATGAAAAAGGGGCAAGTTGGACCCAAGGGACCCCCTTCCCAAACCCAAACCCAAGGTCAACACAACCCATTAGTCGTCAATATATCCTCCCCCATTACGAACCTGTCCTCAGGTTCCAAAGCAGTAAGCCCGGGCCTACCATTCAGCTTGACATACAAGATGTCAGGCAATCCGTGATGGTGACGTCAATAATCCGCGACTCGCGCCCGTCGCACTGCGTTGACGTATGCCACGAGACTGGCGAGGGGTTGGGCAGCTATGTCAGCATCAATCGAACAGGCCAGATGGTCGAACAATGTAAGCGCCATTCATGAGACAAGTGAGTGTCAGTACCAGTAACCTGATAAATCCAAAGACGAGTCCATCGCGTGGCCAGAAAGTGAGTCAAGGGAAGATAAGTGACCATAAGAAACAAGTAAGATCTAAGGACCAGAAGCACCCGTACCCGAAGCATCAACCAGAACCAGAACCAGAATCAGAACCAGAAACCCATAGGCTACAGCTGTAGCCGGAAATCAACCAGAAACCAGGAGCCCATAAACCCGCACCAACCACTCAGTTCCACTCATTCTCACACAACTCCTTTGTCCAGACCCACTCGTTGTCGTGGCCAACACCAATCTCACTAGACGCGTCCCCAAGTGGCTGGTTGGTGAAGTTCCCATGGTAGTTGCGGAAGACGTTCTCATCACGCCCTTCGCTTGTGAAGCACATCTGCTCGAGAGCAGTGACCAAGCTGAGCTGCTTGTCCATCAACTTCACAGCTCGGACGCGCCATTCATGCATCTTCTTGTGGAAGAGCTCCGAGTCTGGGCGGACCGCAGCATCAAGCCACCTTCTAGCATCAAGGATGACTTCGTTGTCGTTCCAGGACTTCAAACCCGCTAGGGCATCGGACAGGGGGCTGATGCCACTGAGGTGTACGGCCGCAGGGAAAGGATGGCCAGGTACTGGGCGTCGATACTCAAACCCTGCAGCGCTCTCACTTGGCGTCTTGAAGTCACGATGGAGGTCCATCACCTGGTGCATGCTCCAGCTTCTCTGGAGTTCAAGATAGTCATCGTCGCGGATCGCGATAAAGCAAGGGTCAATCTGACGCAGCGTCTTCTTGTGTGCGGCCTGCCTCATTGGAACGCCTGCAGCGGTCACCCGCATTTGCCCAGCGCTTAGGTCCTCTCTGAACCAGCTGATGCTGTTCTTGCTCAGGTAATTCTGAACCCCAACCGAGAAGAAACGCTTAAATCGGCCGTCTTCTATGCAGTCGTTGATCTGGCACCACTGGATGAACTCTGCAGCATTCCCTTGCTTATGAAAACCGTGTAAAAACTCCGGCCCACTGGTGCCCTCTGAGTCAAGAGAGTACAGCATGTTGAGCCGGTTGCTAGTCCAGTAGTTTTCAATTTCGAGGTTCAAGTCGACCCCAGCATGCTGCACCATGGTGTTCGCATCACCCCCCTGATGAGCCCTGTCAAAGCTGAAAATCGTAGGCCTGGGGAAGGAGATGAACCGAGTGCAGTGTTGAGGGTGCAGCGCCACTTGCAAGAGCCACAGCCCGGGGTCTTGTCGCATGATCTGTTGGCTCAGAGAATACCACATGTTCTGGCAGACGCCGCCGTTGCTGACCTTGTTCA
This sequence comes from Nothopassalora personata, assembly GCA_033816765.1. Lineage (NCBI taxonomy): Eukaryota > Fungi > Ascomycota > Dothideomycetes > Mycosphaerellales > Mycosphaerellaceae > Nothopassalora > Nothopassalora personata. The sequence goes on from CM066288.1 coordinate 4,504,100, forward strand.
ACTCTCGCAGGTGCCATCGGTACACGTCGAATTCTCGACTCATCATCTCTCTGACTGTTTTAACCCGCGGCGCTAGTTCAGCGTCATTGTACCAGTACAGCATGTTGCCATTGATGTAGGTACCGGTGCTATCGAGATCGGCTTGGTCAGCTTCATCAATGCCAAATTTGTCGAGGATCTGATTGTAGTTGGCATGCGTGACGATGCCACTCGTGGTGCCGGCTTTGCCTCGAACACGGAGGCAGCCAAGCGGGTTGACAGTCTTCTGACCACGCTTGTCAGGGCGAAACCACGACCCATTCTTCACCTTGATAGCTGAAAAACTCTTGCCTTCAAAGAGCCAGTCTTGGACCTTGAGCGCGCGCTCACACAGGGTATTGGTGGTGATACCGGGATTCGTGACGAAGTGGAGGGCCTTGTGGCAGAAATCTCGGACATGCTGATCGCACATCACAGCGCTAACCTTGCCATCCCTCTCAAGAACCTGCGAGACCGCATATTCGAGCATCTCAAGGCCCGCCATCCGGTGCTCAGGTAGCCAGTCAATGCCATCCACATCAATCGAGTTCCTGAACTTGATGCCACAGTACCGCTCATTGCAGGTGCAGTTGGCGCGCTTGATCCGGAGGGTCTCGTCTTCCTGCAGGATCTGATCCTTGAAGACTGATACATCCCTGATCACAGCCGAAGGTGACATGGTGAGTATCGGATTGCCACCCTCAGTCAGGGCCGGAGTGGATCGTGGGGTGCCAACCGGTGTACCCAGCGGACTGCCTTCGCGTATGGGTGCGCCGTCCAGCGTTCGGTTAGGCGAGGATTGAGCAGGCGCAGTCATGCCCTCACCTATGCTCTCGCTCATGCGGAGCTGCTCAAGTCGACTCGACTTGCGACCGCCTCTCGATGGGACTGCAGGCTGGGTAGAGGCTGGTGGAGTTGGCGTGGTAGTCTTTGCACGTCCTTTGCCTTTGCCACCCGGTGGTGGCTGAGTCTGTTGCTGGCCAGATGGTCCAGGTTGACCTGTGCTGTCCTCTGGGGACGCGGACTTCTCAGTGATAGTACCCTCCATGAAGTATGGAAGGCCATCCTCATAGACGGCTAGGCGGTGTCTTCTGATGATCTCCCTGCTCTCAGCCGACTGCGGATCAATGCTGCGTGCTTCAGCCTCCCTGTCGCACCGGGTAAGATCACCAGGCTCCAGAATTCGCTTGCGATCTATGCCCTTGCGGCCGATCCTCATACGCCAGATCAATGCCCTCTGAATTCTGCCAACAGCCTTGCTGTAGTCTGGGTACTTGTTGATGAAGGCCGTGAACTGGCGGCGCCCACTGTCAGTGCTGCAAAGCTCGGAGATGACGCGTCGATCAAGAATCTTGTTGTCCATCTGCTGTGGCCAGTGGCGGGTAAGCGTGGCGCGAAGAGTCCTCTCTCGGTTACGAATCTCTGAACCGGTCTTGCGAATCTTGCCGACGATGGGAAACAAGACATCGAGCTTCCTGTTACCAAGGAATTCATCCTGGTAGGTCTTGCCCATGCCGCTCTCAACTTCCTCGAAAAACAGGTCAACCCAGACGGAGCAGTCTTCGAACACCTTCTCGAAGCCCTTGCAGAAGTCCTTCAACACCTCAACCCGCTTCTGAGGACTGAGCTCTCGGAACATGACATTAGCGGCGGACTTCGGCGTGTTCGTGTTGGCAAGGACATGCTTGACGTTGTCCGGCAAGCGAAGGGACTCGAACAAGGTCTGAGGTGGGCGGGTGAGCCCAGTAACAGTGCTAGTGAGCGCTGTGCTCGAGCCAGCCGGGCGTGACGATGGACCAGCTGAAGCCATGATAACTAGGATTCACTATCAGTGAGATCGTAAGAGCTGGCTATCTCGTGGTGCCACTCTGGAGTGTTGGTAAGCTTTGAAAGCTTGGTATCGGGGTGGGCTTTGAAGGTCAAGGTCGTGAAGAGAGAGAGGCCAGAGAACCGTCTGATGTGTGGTGGTAGGTGGATGTGTTGGTGGTTCTGGTGATGGTGCTAGTGTTTGAAGAAAAAGAGAGGAAGTAGCAGGCAGAGAGCTGCGCTTAAGGATGCCTCTCAGCGTATGTCCCTGTGACCGTTGCAAGGCAGCAGCGCCGAGACCGGTCTCATAAGTGGCAAGAGCAGTGCCATTGAGATCACACTGAAGGTCCGATGGCCCTGCATGTGACCGAAAACCAGTGCTGGTGACCACCTAGGTGAGCATTCGGCAGGGGCATGCCACGCTGTCACGTGATCCGATTTACCGGTCCCGGGACCGGTAAATGTGACTCTACTAACTGAGGTCCAACCAAGGCAAGAACACCCCATGAAGTGAAGTCCAGATAACCGAATCGGCTTAACAAACTGAAGGGCATGCGCAACACATGCCTGAGGGAAGTGAACTCCGTACGCCATTGCCAACTGATTAGTTCTCAGCCTCGATCCTGCTGAACTGTGAAATTTCGGCTGCAGAAAGGTCATGAGGCCTGATCCATAGCTTCTTGGATTCCGGTTCAGGATACGATCCCCTTTCGTCAACTCCTACAGGTAGCACGTCTTCGTCGGCGATGGGCTCGATCTCGTTCGAATCACTGCTGTCTTCGCTATCAGCGACTTCTCCCTCCCCCATTACGAGATCGATCCCATCGTCCAGGCCTGGTACTCCTATGTTATCCGGGCGAAGCTCTGGAACTAGCTTAAGGTTTTCTCGTGCCTGAACTCCCTTCATTGGCGTGCCATCAAGTTCCTCAAGAATATAGGTACCAAATTTCCTGGAGACACTGGACACCCGATATGGACCTTGCCATCGGTAACCGATCTTGCGTGAGAAGTCATCCTTATATGGCTTGTCGAACCTCATGACAAGGTCGCCCTTCTGGAAACCAACAAAGTCAACATTTCGGTGAGAATCGAAGTAGTCCTTGCTAAGTTCTCTTAGTCGCTTCCTTCGAGCATGCAGCTCTTCCAAACTAAGGTCTCGAGCCTGGAGTTGACGCGCACGTATGGCAAGCAGGTCCTCAGTCGTTCTCACCGATCCCCATTGATAATTCGCCCACGTCGGGTACTCAACCTCAATTGGCAGAATCGTGCGATGGCCATACAGGACCTGAGCCGGCGTCATTCCAGTAGTACGACAGGTCGTGGTCCTATCAGCCCATAACACAGCGGGTACCCATTGCTCCCATCCGCGGTATGTGTTCCTTGTAAGCTTTGCTAACGCTGCAAGAATCGGACGGTGCCCAACCTCGACCGGAGCATTAGACTGCGGATGGTACGGTGATATTCGGATCCTTCGAACACCAAGTCCTACGAGCAACCGCTCAACCTCAGCCGCATGAACCGTAGCGTTATCAAGCACAATTTCAGCACAACAGCCGTGCCTACAGAAGACATCTTCGTATAGAAACTTGGCAACTGTCTTCGAGCTGGGAGGTGCCCTTGTTACTCTAGCCTCGATCCAGTTGCTGAGTGCTTCGCGCGCAACTAGGAGGTATCCATTTTTGTGCACCTGGACGGGGTCCGAGTACCACTTCTCACCAATGACCTGAGGGCTCGATGAGTGAAGCTCACCAGCGCGCTGGTTGCCTTCGCGAAACCTACAAGGAGCACAACTTCGAACCCACGCAGAGACATCGGCGAAGCACCCGTCCCAGTAATACCGATCGGAAATAAGGTTGTACACGACCTCAGCGCTGCGATGACCGTGTCTTTCATGGCATTCTATGACGATCTCCTTCTGAGCCTCATCATCGTCAATCACAAGTTGCAACGGTGCTCCTCGGCGCTTCTGGAAGAACAGCAATTGGTCTCGGACAAAGAAGTTGACGCTCTTCTTCACCAGCCGCCGGTACTCAGCACGGGTAACACCATCGGGCCGGGTCCTGGTTTCTATAACCTGAGCAAGCTGCTGAGAGCCCTCAGAATATTGGTCCCCGAGATGTCGTGTTTTCTGGATTTCAACTGGATAGGTGTCGACCGGCTCCGGGTACCTGAACAGCTTATCATCAATCATCTGGTCGACTTCGTCTTCGTCAGCTTCCCTGGGTTCTTGAGGTGTAGAGGGCCTTCGAGACAGGGCATCTGGGCCAGTGTGTCTAGTCCCCGCAACGTGCTTTACCTCGAACGTGAACAACCTGATCCATGCGACCCACCGGGCCATTGCCGAGTTCGGCAGGTCCGAAGCCGGCCGGTTAAGCTGCCATACAAGTGTCTTGGCATCAACCTCAAGGACAAAATCAACGCCAGTGATATATCTCTGGATCTTCTTAAGCCCCTTAAGGACCCCAAGGCATTCCCGCTTCCCAGCATCATATCTGGATTCTGACGCGCTCCAGATTCCACTCTCATACCGCACCGGGTGACGCCGTCGGGTACTGTCCATTGATTCTTGAGAAACGATACATCCCCATCCAGTGCCGCTAGCATCAACTGAGACAAAGATGGACCCAGCACCAGGTGAGTAGCAGAGGGTAACTAAGGCTGGAGACTGCACAAGGTACCTAGCAACCTCTTCTTTTGAGAACTGCTCATTTTCTGTCCAGGTGAACTCGGCGTCCTTCTTCAGCAGTTTGTACATTGGTCGAGCGATGATAACGAACCAGGGAATCCATATCCGGAAGTACACACACAGCCCCACATAGGTGCGGACCTCCTTGATACAGGTAGGCGTAGGCCAATCCAGGATCTTGGCCACAACCTTTGGGTCAGGATAGCGACCATCCGGGCCAGTAACGTACCCAACAATCTTGAGCTTTTCGTATAACCATTGGGATTTGCCTCCAGCAACTACCGCACCAGCTCTTTCCAGGTCAGCAAGAACCAGATCCAGGGAAACGATGTGCTCAACGACCCATTTTCTCAACCCAGGCTCTAGTTCGGCATTCCCATAGTCCTCAGTTGGTCCCTTAATACCGATGTCATCGAGAAACGGCTTCGCTCGATGCGAGATATGATCAAGCAGAATCTTTGTTACCGCACGCACGAACTGAGCAACTGAATTGGTAGCTCCTTGAGGCAGAGTCGTGTTGCGTACTAGGCCAAGAGGGGTCATGAAGGCTGTTAAGTCCCGGCAGGACTCATCCAAAGTGATCTGATCATAACCTGAGAACAGGTCCACAAGTGAAGCGACTCGGCACCCGGCAAAATCCTCTGAGAAGCTATCCGTGTCCGGTGGAATGTTAGCATCGCGCATAGTAACCTCATTCAGGAGCACAGCTGAGTTGATCAACCGATATGGCACATCGCTTCCAGAGGCATCAACCTTCTTTGCGACCAGGAACCAGCTATTGGAATATGCCCCTTGTGAGTATTCTAGGATGTTATTCTTGATCCGGGCTCTAATCATGCGCTCAACAATTGCCCTAAGACTTGGGTGCAACCGGATAGGGCGTGCCTGCCATGGCCTATGAGGGACCGTGTTGATCTTCTGAGGTGGCACGACGTCGTGCCTGATTTGCCTCATGTGACTGAAATCCCAAGCGAGGACTGCCTCCCGGTTGTAGAGCATCTCATCGAATAAGGCCCTTTCCATTGGCAATAGCTTGATGCCAACCTTGATTGAGGTAAGTCGTTCTGGAGTGATCCGGCTACCTCGCTCAATACTTGAGAATTTCTTAGTCAAGTACTTCCCATCAAACGGACCTTGTCCTTCAGGCATCTTGGATTCCAGGTACAGTGCCCTGCGCTTCCATTCCATATCTCCCTCAACTCGTGATTCTGGGCGTTCGTGAACGCTCGCGTCCACTGGCTTTTTCTTGTCCGCCTTACGCTTGTACATCGTGAAGACCTGCGGCATCCTAATGTTAGCTATATGTAGGCCTGCTTGTTGCTTCCGTGCCTGAGCATTCAATGCAGATTGTCTCAGGATCTCGGAGGGCCAGTCCCCTTGAACTGAATAAACGTTAGCAATAGAATTTCCCTCAAACGCGCCTGTTCCAATTTCTGCAACTCGTTCCTTTGCTCCAGCAGTCCTAAGCAATCCCAATAAGTGAGCTGAATGGTTGCTAGGCGTTAGAGCCTTGCCGGGTTCCTGCAGATGCGTCGTGTCGTGGTCGTATCCGTTTTCCTCACTATAGCTATTTACCGGTCCCGGGACCGGCAAATCAAAGTCCGAGGTTTCTCCGAGATAGTGCGAGAACCTCACTGATTTTGTCAAACCCGGCTTTAGCAAATCGGTGGGTTGAGCGCCGTAACTCAACCCACCATTCCATTTCCCGACGCTTTCAATAGTTCCTGAAGGGTTTTGCACCTGTCCGAGCCAACTAGGGCAGTAAACATGACACTTTCACCTTTGCGGCTGGCAATAGTCCCCTCCCATGAACCATCATCGCAGTTACGGGCAGTGAGCCGCACCTTGCGGGCCCACGGACGTCCTAGGATTGTTGGCGAGTTTGGATCCGAGGAGATGAACATGTCCACTTGGCAGTGAACCCCAAATACCCAAACATCCAAATTGCCCACAACACCTTTGAACTGGGCCCGCCCTCCAGCACCTCGAAAGGCAAGCTGAGCACTCGACATTACTGGTAACCCAAACCTATGAGCGTTCCTCTGGCCGATGATATTCACCTCGGAACCCTCATTAATTAGGCACCTGATCTGGTTCTTGTTCGTCCCAAATTCCGCTACTACCCAAGGACTAGGGACCATAGCAAAGTTGTCAAGGACACTAGAGAGCCCGATCTTCTCAACATCCTCATATAGCTCAGCAGCAGGGACCGCACCCTTGGAGCAAAGCATGGTTGAATACACTCCGACATACTGGGCCTGACCATCTTCGCGGAAGACCTCCTCATTATACTCAGGTTCATCTTCACAGGTGACCACTTGTCCAGTGCGAACCTCAGGGTCCTTTCCTGCAAGACGTCGCACTGTAGCGAGCTTCTCCTGAAGAGCGGGGGTGTTAGCAACGCGACCGAAGAGGGCAGCCTCGAACCAGCGACCATATCGAAACCAATCTTGGGCGTTCACATTGGGAAACGTTGTCTGGAGGATCTGATCAATCCAGTAGATGATACCCTCTTCCTTTGTAACCGGGCCATCACCAGCTGAACCATACTGTCGGACGTAGTTGTCAATCCTCATAGTCTTGGCATTCTGCATACGCTTCCTTTGTGCGAAGGGGGCGTTCACGGGACCAACAGGCATATCCTTAGGCAGTCCTTTGTTAGCATCGTTCCCTGGTCTGTTCACTTGGGCATCACTTCCCCTTCCTAGGGTTACCCCGGATTCAGCTGATGACTGAGTTTCGCTCATTTGAGCACTGACTTCGTCAATCATTTCAACCTCCTGCTGGTCAATCTCAGCTTGCCGGATCTCCTGTTCCAATTGCAGGCGAACTTTCTCAGCAGCCTCAGCTCGGGCTCGCAGATCCTGGGCTGAGGACCGGGTCCTCGGGTACGGATTCTTCAGAATACCTACGGGTGCCTTCCCTTTCACTTTGTCAGACTGCACAGGATAGGCAGATACCTCGTCAAGCTCGCCCAAGTCGGTTGCCTGCTCCGCTTCACTTTCTCCGAATGAGACCCAATATGTCCCAGCAGCCTTCTCCTTTTGGCCAGACCGCGCGTCCTGAGGGCCATACTCCATTAAATGCCTGAAGTTAGGAGGGGGCTTAGAATGATCAGGAGGCGTGACCTTAGTCACCCCAGCGTAGTCCCTACCCATCCATTGCTTACGCAGTGCGGGAATCTCATACTGGTTGTCAAACTCGATCGGTCCATAATGTTCTTCGAGCAGAGGGAGCATGCAGAGCAGTTTCGGTTTGCTGTAGTCCCTCCGAAAGTTGAACTTGGCGGGACGTGGATCGCCTTCTTTCCCTAGATACCACCAGTTGTTCGGGGCGAGGTATACGTAGCCCCGGGATATTAAGGACCTCATCGCCCCACAATTGCTGGCCTGGTGCTTCGAACTGCCACAGTTGTAGCAACAACCATCCATCGCTTTGGACTGTTCGCGATTTTGCGATGGGGGACGCTGCATTGCGTAAACCTGCAGTTCAGTGTCTGGGTCGTGCCTCTCTGGTTGCATAGAGCGTTGATTCTCGCTCGGGTAGAAGGCACCCGCGTCCGCGACGCGACCGCGCTGGTATGCACGTATGCTCATTTCAGCTACCTTCTGGATTAGGTCATCATCAACAACAGTCCTGGAGGTGGCCTTCTTAAGCGTGTCAATCTCAGGCTTGAGGCGCGGCATTTGCTTCACGACTGAGCGGTGCAGCTGAGGCAAAGCAAGAGGGAAATCTGTATGCACAGCTTTCCATCCCTCCTCACCATCTGCGATGCTAGCAGCTTCATCGAGAATCCTCTGAAAGTCCCTGAACTTCTCAGGTTGCTTTGGGTGAAGCCCGCAAGCCTTGTAGACCGCTTTCGCGACTGCCTCTGGCAATCCCTGAAGGAGAAGGCGACTCCGGGAGCTGTTATCCAAATCCTCAGGTTCAATTAGGTCACTTGAGGATACAAATAGGCGGATGAATTCCTTCACATCTTGTTCTTCAGGCCTCTTGCCTTGCTGCGCCCTAACAATCTCCTCAAGATATTCCCGACTCCCCAACATCGAGTGGGCGTCAAACCTTGAGAATTCTGACAAGAACGCCCTCCTGAAACGTGCCTTGCTGGTGAGCCACCCAGGCAGCCTCATGACCACACGCCGGATAGTAATTTCGCAATTGCGCTCAAACCTGCCCCAGAAATCATCCTTCTTAATGGATGCCCGAGGCGGATACTGGTCCATTAGGTCGCCAAACCGCTCCCAGAACTCAGTAGCATTGGTGCCATCAAAGAACGGATTCTCAGCACCTCCTGGAGGTGGAAAGCGAGGGCCAGCGTTTTCCATTGCTACTGCCAATCGTCCAAAGAGGGCAGTTATAGCATCCATTCCAATTGTGCTGTTCATTCCTACACCCATACCCAATTCAGCGGCGCTGGTTCCGCTTCTCCCTTCTTTACTAGATTCAGGTGTTTCCCCTTCCTCCGATTCCTCCACCCCCTCATGAGGGACAGAATCCCTGTAGACCCCTTCCATTTTCGTGGGGTTCACAGGCTGTTCGTAGCCTCTGCCTATGTCGGCAAAGGTGCTAAGTTTTTCTGGTGATGCAGCCGTATCCATTGTTGCGTGGTGCTTGCTTCAGAATGTGCTGATACTAGTTGTTGCTTGACAGGACCTTGTGACCGTGATTGTTGCTGAATACCTTGGACCTTGAATGTTTTTCGACCTTAGTCGACCTTGACCGTGAACCTTGGACCTTGAACCGTGATTTTGACCTTACAAACTGGATGCTGATACGCCACCGGGTGTACACTTGATAACCCCCCTCATTGACCACCAAAATAATGTCTACCAACCACCCTATGTAGGCCTGTCCGAGTTGTGGTGGTATGGAGCGGTGCTTGCGTAAGCAGGGGTATTTGCCGGTCCTGGGACCGGGAAATCAGGTCACGTGACGAGCAGCGCAGTAGCCAGATAAAACAAGAGGATTGGCGGACCCTAAACCCCTATACCCTCTACTCGAGAGGTATGAATTGAATTGTTGCCTTGATGCCACGCTTACAATGCTCAACTGCGCAATATATATCTCAATGGCCATACCAGGTCCTGCTGGCTTGCCCAAATGTCCAATCAAACCTAAATGAAAAAGGGGCAAGTTGGACCCAAGGGACCCCCTTCCCAAACCCAAACCCAAGGTCAACACAACCCATTAGTCGTCAATACTACTATAGACGCTAAACGCCGCCGCGCCCTCGCCGCGCACCGGAGAAGAACCGTCGGGTCCTAGAGGTTAGAACCCCCCTTCCTAGGACGGTAAGGTAGAGACATTCCGCGATTACTTCTTAAGGTTAAAGAGCTCTTTTAGGGTACGATCCGCCCTAAAACCGACGCTCTCTAAGGAGTATTACTAGGACGCGATTAACGACACCTTACTAGCGAGAGAGCGTACTAGGATACGGCACTTCTAGGATAGGGGAGACGGCGAACTTAGGAAGGACCCCGTTACTTTCTTTACGCAACTCGATAAAGTCTTCGGTAATAGTAACGAGCGCGCTAAGGCCCTAGAGTAGCTTACTAAGATTAAACATACGAACGGTTAACCTTAGTACGATTACTAGATGAAATTCGACGGACTCCTACTAAGCGCCGGCGGAGAGAACTAGAGCGACGACGCGAAGATTAGTTACTTACGTAACACCTTCTCGAACCCCGTTCGGATGTATACGGCGGCTATACCGAAGAAGGAGGACTAATACGAGTTTACGGGGGAGGTCGAACGGATTATAACTAACCTCGAGGACACGGACTAGTTTAAAATAGCCTATAAGAGGTAGAAGAACAATAATAAGGACTCTAGTACGACCGCTATAGTTACTACCCGTTCTTTTACGAGAACGGCTAGTAGCTAGGTTAATGCCGATAGTAACACTATTATAGCACTAACCCGGATAAGCGGAGGCCGCTCTAGAAGTCGTAGAGATCGGAAGGAGGATAAAGGAAGGTAGAGAGTAAAATAGGTAGATACCACGGAGAGGGATCGTAGGCGCTAAGAATAGCTCTACTTCCGCTATAGAGCGAGCGGACATCGAGTAAAGGAATGCCCGTACGCTATAGTAGTTAATCCTACTAGGATTAATGCGGCCTCGGTCGCGCCGATCCTAGAGGACGACGGGTTTAAGTCGGATCCCGAAGAGATAGGAAAAGACTAGCTCCTAGTCGAAAGCTAGAACTAGGAGATAAAGAAGTACTAGTAAAGGGGTAGAACGTAGTTAAGAGTTCTATAAATAGGAATCTTATATATACCGACGTACTCCTAAACGAAAGTTACGGAACGTTTACCCTTATCGATAAAGGATGCATATACTACGCTATAATTAACGGAGACCTAGCGAAAGGCCTCGGTCTTACGTATGTTAGTAATAAGAGCCGTAAGGCTATAGGGTTTACGAAGGCGATGCGGAACTCGATCGAAGGAGTAGTCGCCTTCCGTATAGAAATTGCCGGGATCTACTAGGTAGTTTATACTTATGTCGTGCCTAATCTAGACTTCCCTATAATCCTAGGGAACCCGTAGAAGGCGCACAATTAGATCCGGACCGCGCCTAAAAAGCGCCGGTACTACTATAGCTTAGTGAAGAAATAGGTACGCGAAGGGCGTAACTACGAAGAATACAAGTCGGGTAAGCGTTCCGCTACGATTGCCGCGGTAACCGTAGAAGATATTAAGAAAGCCCTTAGTAAGAAGGAGCCGCCTACGCGAGAGGAACTTAAGAAGGGCTTACCTCTAGAACTTTAGGATATGTTACTATTGTTTTCTACTAGGGAAGCTAATAAACTAGCTCTATACTATAGCGACCTTAACTATAAGATCGAGATACGGACGAAAGCCGACGTAAGCCCGGAACCATTGCCCTAGGGACCGCTCTATAGTATGTCGAAAGACGAGCTACTTGTCCTCCGGAAGTCGCTAACGGAGCTATAGCGTAAGGGTTATATTCGCCCTTCTACCTTAGAAGCGGCGGCTCCCGTCTTATTCGTAAGGAAGCCCGGGGGAGGACTTAGGTTCTACTATAATTATAGAGCATTAAACTCGATTACTAAGTAGGACCGTTATCCGCTACTATTAATCCCGGAAACTATTCGGAACCTAACGGGCGCTAGATAGATTACGAAGGTTAACGTTATTACCGCATTCTACTACCTTCGGATAGCTTAAGGCGAAGAGTATAAGACGGCTTTTCGAACTAGATTCGGTCTATAGGAGTAGCTAGTATGTCCGTTTGGTTTGTCCGGGGCCCCTATAACATTCTAGCGGTACATTAACAGTTTATTACGGGACTACCTAGACGACTTTACCTCGGCCTACGCTAACGACGTCGTTATTTACTCCGACGGAACAAAAAAGGACTATTTCTAGAAGGTTCGTATCGTGCTCTAGAAGCTTTAGGACGGAGGCCTTTTCCTAGATCTAGGGAAGTATAAGTTTATATAGAAGAAGGTTAAGTACCTCGGGTTTATTATATATACCGACGGGATAGGAGTAGGACCCGACCCCGAGAAGGTAGCAGTAGTAAAGGGCTAGAAGGCACTAGTTACCTAGAAGGAAGTGCGGCGTTTCTTAGGCTTCGCGAACTACTACCGGATATTTATTCTAAACTATTCGAAGCTCGCCGAGCTCTTAACGTCGCTAACCGGCAAGAATAAGGTGTTTTCCTAGGGAGATCGTTAGGCTAATACGTTTAAGTCCCTAAAGGATAAGTACTACAAAGTACTAGTTTTAGCCTACTAGAACCCGGAGCTCCCTACCTTTTTGGAGACGGACTATAGCGGCTTTACGCTTAGAGGCGCCCTCCTATAAGAAAAGGACGGAGTCGTAAAACTAGTAGGATTCTACTCGAAGAAGCTTAATAAGGCTAAGATTAACTACGACATTTACGATAAGGAGATGCTCGCGGTAGTATCCTATCTTAAAGAATAGGCTCCCGAGTTAAAAACATATAGGCCCTTTATAATCTAGACGGACTATAAGAACCTAGAATACTTTATAACGAAGAGATAGCTTTCCGAACGGTAGATCCGGTAGGTTAAGGAAGTTATAAAATTCTAGTTTTCACTAGTGTATAGGCCGGGTACCGAGGCGATTATACCGGACGCCCTTTCTCGAAGGGAGTAGGACACACTTAGGTAGGACGACAAGTTATTACGGTATCGTAGGTTTCTTAAACCGGACATCGTAAAGAATTAGCCGGGCTCGAAGGTAGTAGACGTTAGCTCGACTATAAGGGTTTCGTTAGTACGAATCTTAGCTACGTAGTTCGAAGGACTATCTACTATAGAAGAGGCGGGTTTACCGGGCGCACTATAGGGACCCTTCTAAGACTAAGAGCTAAACGACCTCTAGGAAAGAACTATCGAGAAGGACAGCACGTTCTAAGCGGTACACCGCGCGATTAAGGTAGGAGCGCGTTTACTTCCTAGCGAGGTAAAACTTAAGGTATAAGTAGGTAACTATAGCATCGACCGTAACGGGTATCTTCGCTACCGCGGTAGGATTTAGGTGCCTAGAGCTCCTAGCTCTACGGAGTCCGACTATAAGGAGGCGGACATAGCGATTCTATAGAACGACACCCTTCGAACTAAGCTAATCTAATCCGTACACGATTTACCGGTGTACGGCTACCCTAGCCGGGACTCTATAGCATCGATACTAAGTCGTAACTTCTACTAGCCCCTATAGTCTAAGTACGTAAGGCAGTTCTTAAGGAACTGTAACTACTACGGTAGGAATAAGGTGTAGAGAGAATAAAAACACGGCCTCCTATAACCCTTGCCGGTCCCCGACCGATTCTTCTAGGAGATCTCGATAGATTTTATAACGGACATACCCGAGTCGTAAGGGAACACTTGCCTCTAGGTAATTAAGGATCGACTAAGCAAGACCGTCGTTTTAGAAGCGATGCCTACTATAAAAGCCGAGGACTGCGCTAAAAGGTTCTTAGACTACTAGGTAAGATACTACGGCCTCCCTTAAGCTATTACGAGTGACCGGGGTACTAACTAGATAAGTACCTTCTAGAGGACCTTCTATCGTTTAACCGGTGTAAAATAGAGGCTTAGCTCCGCCTACTACCTATAAACCGACGGAGGCCCGGAACGGTTAAACTAGGAAGTCTAGGCTTACCTTCGTAACTACATTAACTATAAGTAGTCCGACTAGAAACGCTAGCTCCCTACGGCGTAACTTACTCTAAACGCGCGGTATTACGCTAGGCTAGGAATAAGCCCCTTCTTCGCGGTATACGGATACGAGGTACTATTACCCGTTTAGTTATAACCGGATCTAGAGACCTCTTAGTTAGACGTCGCGTAACGGGTAACGCTATTCGTAGAAAGGATACAAAAGATTACGGACCTATATTAGGCGAGTATAGCGGAAGCCGCCTAAAAATAGAAGGACTACGCTAACCGGGATAGGAAGCCCGTACTAATCTATCGTATAGGCGATAAAGTTTAGCTAGGTCTACGTAACTATGTTACTATACGACTAAAGAAGAGCCTCGACTATAGATACGCGAAGTATACGGTAGTAGAAGTAATCTTACCGTTGTCTATACGCTTATCTAGGATCCCCGACGGGATCTACCCGGTCTTCTATCCTAACTTACTACGACCTATAAGCTAAGACCCCTTACCTAGATAGGAGATCGATAACAAACAGCCGGACCCTATAATAATTAAGTCTTACGAAGAGTAGTAGGTAGAAGAGATCCTTTACGCTAGAACTAAGGTTAGAGGTAGAGGCCGAGTACGCAAAGTCCTAGTAAAATAGACCGGATACTATAAGCCTACATAGGAACTATTAGGGTACCTCGCGGACACAGTAGCCGCGGATAACTTCGAGAGGAGATATAGTAACCTAATAACGTATAACGGACAGAAGGAGGCATAGGATACGAATAGAAGGGGGAGATAGCGAAAAGGTAAGTGTTATGTCTCGTTCCAGGGCTAATCTCAAAAGAGAGATAAGTCAAGTCACGTGGCGGTATTCTTTGGAGAGGCTAAAGCAAACTGAGCGAAGATGAATAATTGGAGTAAGAGTGTATTCCAATCAGTGAGATCGTAACATGAGTTGAACGCAGTCGAAGCCATAAGGGATTCTCAGCGTTCCTAAATACAAAGGAGATTTGCCAGTCTTGGCTGTCCTTTCGCGCCATGTGCGCCTTCTGCGACAAGTGCGCTCGTCGCTACCGTCGCGGACGTCGCTCATGTCGCGGGTACGTCTTTCGCGCTATGCGCGACGAGTCGTCCCCAGTCAGGCGTCGCGGACGTCGCGCATACATCTTTTGCACGTGACCCGTGCCAGGATGTTTTCCCTTGCGGTGTTGTCATACCGTAACAGTCGCGCATACATCTTTTGCACGTGACCCGTGCCAGGATGTTTTCCTTTGCGGTGTTGTCATACCGTAACACCATCCCCCTCTTAGCCTAGCTCGTCCCGAGCTACCTTTTATAGTTGTGATCGCTTTCCCCACCATGTCTTCGTCATCATGGCTCACGATGCCTCTTCGCCCTTCGTCTTCTTCTGATATCTACGCGGAAACCATTAACGCCCTTTCTCGTTCTCGCCGGTTCCAGTCCATTATGCCCGTCTCGTGCAGTCGGTGTCGTCGCCAGGGCCAGGAGTGTCGTGTCGACGCTCGGTCCGGTCGTTGCAAGGCGTGCAACGACGCTCACAAGAAGTGTGATCTCCGGGTCACTCTTCAGGAGTTCGAGAAGATGGCCAAGATCCGGGAGTCGCTGTCCAGGAGTGCGGAAGAGGCGGAGGACGCTCTGTCCGAAGCAGAAGAAGAGGCCGAGAGGGTGATAGCAGCGGCTCAGCAGAAGGTGGCAGCTGCCCGTGCGAAGGCCCGCCGGCTGCGAAAACAGCTTCGTGCCGCGGAATCAACGGAGGACAATTCCTTCAAGAGGGCTTTGTCCACCGCGGAGGAGATGGAGCGTCTGGAAGGAGAGTCTGAGGCCCCCGCGGCCTCGGCCGGTAGCGAGGTGCTCGTAGACTTCTCCGAGTTTGGCAGCGTTTTTGGGGAACAGGTTTCCCCCTCCACTTGGGGTCTTATAACTGGTGTCCAGTTCCCCGAGTGGAGTGCTGGCCCCGTTGAGCCTCCGAATGTTGGTTAGGTGGTAGGTCTCTTCCTTCTCTCGTAATCCTTGATTTTCTGTTGACAGTTTCGTAGGTGTTTTTTCGGTTCCCAGGTATTTTCTGAGTTGTCGTATCCTTTCCACTTGACAAGGTATCGCTGACCTCTCTTGTCCAGGATTTTTTCGACTTCGAATTCAGTTTCCTCTTCTGGTTGGTAGTGGAATGTTTCCTGGCATGGCGTTTTGGGGTCTGCTGGTTCCAGCACGGAGATGTGGAACACTGGATGGATTTTGGCATCTTTTGGTAGTCGTAGTCGGTAGTTGACTGGTCCTCGTGATTCTTCAACGAGAAATGGCCCGACTTTCACATGATCCAGTTTCTTGGTCTTCCTTCGTGTCTTGAGGTTTTTTGTAAGAAGGTAGACTTTATCCCCCCTCTTTAGCTGAGGTGCCATTTGTTGTTTTCGACGAGATTCAGTGAGTCGTTGCTGCGAGTCCCGAATTCGTTTATTGACGGATTTGTGTACCTCTCTTAGGTCTTCCGTTGTGGCGATAGCCCTTTCCGCTTGTGGGTGATCTCTCTTGTCACCGAACAGCGTAGGGTGTCTTCCGAAATTTGCGAAGAAAGGTGTTTCGCCTGTTGTTTCTGATTTGTGATTGTTCAGTGCAAGTTGTGCCATGGGTAGGAGTGATACCCAGTTGTCTTGTGCGTAGTTGACGTAGTGTCGTAGGTATTGTTCCAAGGTTTGATTTGCTCTCTCAGTTTGTCCGTCCGTTTGTGGGTGATATGCCGTAGACAGTTTGTGTTGTATACCAATTTCCGCTACAAGAGTCTTCCAGTAGTTGGATGTAAACAGCTTGTCTCGGTCTGTGATAAAGACCTTTGGGAATCCGTGGTATCGTACTAGCTTGTCGAGAACGAGATAACCGAGTTGCTCTGCCGTGTATGTCTCGCAGGCAGGTATAAAGTGTGCATATTTCGTTAGGCGATCGACCATGACCAGTATCATGTCGTATTCCGTGCCTGTCGCCTTGTCCGTGGATATGGGAAGTTTCGTAATGAAGTCCATCGTGACCTCGTCCCATGGTTGTGTCGGTGGTGTCCTGAACTGTATTTGTCCATACTTCTCGTGTCGTGCAGCCTTATTTTGTTGACAGTGAACACATTGCTTAATGTAGTTCAATACCTTTTGTCTCATTTGTGGGAATGAGAAGCTGCGTTGTATGATCTCGAGAGTCTTTGTGGTTCCAGGATGTCCGTACATCGGGTTGTCGTGATGTTGTCGTATGCATTCTTCTTCTCGTCCTTTCGGTACTTGGTATCTTCCTTGTGCTAGTGGGAACTGTTCTTCTGTGTCCTGAAGAACGCGCACTATGTTGTTGAACTCCTTTGTGTTGGCGCTTAGACTTCCATCTGGATTAGTCTTAAGTACTTGTTGTCGCACTGGTTCCTTTCCTTCCATGTAGTCGCTTCTTCGGCTCAGTGCGTCGGCTCTGCCGTTGTCTTTTCCTGCGGTATAGCGGATTTCAAACTTGTACTGTCCGAGCAATTCCGACCAGCGGGCCTGTCTTCGGGTCAGTACTTTCGTTGTAGTGAAGTAAGTGAGATTCTTGTGATCAGAAAGAATCGTCAGCTTAGGTGCTCCTTCCGCATATACTCTCCAGTGCTGCATTGCAGCGACAATAGCGAGAAGTTCCTTATCATGGATGTCGTAGTTTCCCGTTTTGTTTTGGAACAAACATACATGGAGTTCCCGCACTTGAGGTGGATCTTCTTATCCATCCTTTGTCGAGTTTCTCCTTCAGCCATTCTCGTAGGGTTTTGAGCTCTTTCTCGGACATTTGATATAGGGGTCCCCATGGAGGCTCCTTCCCTGGCTGAATGTTTATCTTGTGGTCCCATGGTTGGTGTCTAGGTAAGGCGTCTCTACCCTTTTCCTCTTCAAAGAGCCTTTTCCACTTAAGGTACTCCTTGGGAATGCTTGGTTCCGATATACCAGCATCCTTCGATGGTGCGTTACTTCCATCCGTTCCAGTGATTTCGTGATCCGGCGGCCCCACGCCAGTATCTATCCCGGTCGAAGGTGGTTCTTGATTCCTTCTGTTCGGCGCAAGCTCGAATGCGTTGAGCTGTTTCCTTGCCTCATCTACCATCGTCCGCTGTCGATGCGTAGGTTCAATGCCTATAACGCAGTTGCATTGCCTAAATGTGAGTACTCTTCTCCTCCAGTCGATAACTGGATTGTGCTTTCTCAACCAAGGCATACCTAATACTATGTCATGACTGGCCATATCAGTGACATCCAAGGTAATGTTCTCGTGGTGCTGTTGGATAGCCAGTGGCAATGGTGTCGTCTCCCATTCCACGCTAGGTAACGATGATCCGTCTACCGCGATCAATTCGTAACCCCATTTCTTCTTCAGGGTAGCTAGCCCGTTTCTTGTTGTGAAAGACTCGGAAATAAAGTTCCCCGCTGCTCCGGAGTCGATCATGACACTGGTCCTGTGTCCGTTGACGATTGCTTGTATCTGGAAAACTGTGTTTGGTGTCGATGCGTGAGCCTGAGTGTTGCATAACTCCCTTTGGTCGCTCATTCCTGGGGAGCTGATCCTTTTCCCGAATGGTATGTGGTTCGCTGTGCTTCGTGCCTAGAGGCTTCGGCTAGAACCTGTAGCCCGTTGCCCTGTGTCCACACTTGTAGTCTGTTGCGTTCCTGGATCTTCTGCGATTCTGAGTAGAGAGCCTGTACATGCTGTACTGCTGTTCGTAGTTCGTTTGAGACGAAAGTTCCTGCTGGTGTTAGGTATCCGGTACCTGTCATCCGGCTTCCTATGGGTGGTCGTTCGACAACCGCTTTAGCCAAGTTCTCAGTGTCGTTCATGGTTGGGTAGCCCCACACCATGCCCCTCATCGTGTCGAGTGTCTTGTCGAACTCGCTGGGGTTTAGGTATCGTTTCCCTGAGAACTTTGGTAGGAATTCTTCATGCCTTCGTTGGAGGTAGATGATTAACTCATAGAGCTTTCTTGGCGCGTCTACCGTGAACGTGCATACTTCGTTTTCGTCGTCGGTGTCGCTCTCTTCTTCTTCGGATGAGTCCTCGCTTGACTCTTCCGGTACGTAATCTTCTTCAATAGTGTCCAGCTTGTTCGTTTGTTGTTCGGGAGCTGGTGACCAGCGTCCGTTCCATTCTGGATCCTGGTTTTCTTTGTCGTCGTCGAAGTAAGATTCGTCTACATCCACTTCCTGGAGCTTGTTTCGTCCATGTTGTGCTCCCAGGGTTCCTGCTGGCTGTTGTGGCCAGTACCCTGCGCCTGCTTTGGCGTCGTAGTGGGTTTGACACGAGTCCTGGTAACAGAAACGCCAATGAAGGCTTCCGTGACCATGTCGAGACTCTTTCTCGACTTCATGGTTGACTCCTCGTGCCATCATGCCAAACAATCTGATCTTGATGTCGATCTCTGATTGTTGGTCATTCGGTGGTGGTGTATGTTGTTGAACATGGTGTCCTCCTCGTCCTTGTGAGGGGTCCAGGAGAGGCGTCGCAACCCGGTTGCTATCCTTCTCCTCCACTCTCTGGGTATAGTTGAATTGTCGGGGTCCAACACTGCTCCCAGATTTGTCCACCTTCGGTTGCATCATATTGAACTGCTCGCGGCGCACCATATTTTTACCGCGGCAATCCCGCGCCATGTGGCCTTCTTTGCCACAGGCGTAGCATGTGAGTTTTCCTTTTCCTTTGAAGGGCTTTCCGTGGCCCCTACTCTTATCGATCTTCCGTCCTCGTTGGGTAGCGTCCAGTTCCATTGGCTGTGGTCCATAGTAGGGCTGGCTTTGTCGTGAGAATCCTCCCCTCGCAACGTACCCCCCTGAGGGTTTGCGATCTGGAGCGTATCCTGCCATGCCTCCTACCTTGGAGTCGTATTTCTTTTCCTGGTACCGTTCCCAGAGCTGATCGTCGATGTCGATCGACGCCTTCATCAGTCCTTCGAGGTTGGTGATCGCTCCTCCGTGTCTCATCAACTCGTCCTTGACGGAGTCCTTGAGTCCACGTCGGAACATAGTCATCAACGCCGTCTGGTCCCATCCGGTGATCTGTCCGTATTCTTCGAATTTGGCGGCGTACTCTGAAGTAGACGTCTTCTGCTTCAGGTGTTGAATGATTCGTATGGCCTGTTGGACTTCGTTCGAGGTTCCAAAGATTGACTTCATCTTGTCTTTGAAAAGGGTGTAGTTCCTGAACATTCCGGTGGGGTCTAATCGTCCCATACCGTCGAGGTATTCCTTGAGGTAAGGTTTGATCCAGTTCTGCGCACTTCCGCGAAGGAACGTGATGGCGAAGATAGTTCTTTTGTCGGTGTCGACTGGGTTGAACATGAGGTACATGTCCATCTGGTTGACCCAGTCGTCGAACTTGGCCCTATCTCCATGGAAGAGGTCCGGCTTAGCAGCCTTAACGTCGTTCTTCCTTGGAGTAGGCTCGTCATCGTCATCAGACTCATCGTCCTTCGTGGTGGTCTGTCGTGGTGGCGCACGGCGGATGCTTCCTGCTTCGCTGGGGGCGGGTGTTCCCCTACCAGCTGCTTGAGTAGCGCTCATCCTGAGGGCGTTCAAAGTGTTATGTCTCGTTCCAGGGCTAATCTCAAAAGAGAGATAAGTCAAGTCACGTGGCGGTATTCTTTGGAGAGGCTAAAGCAAACTGAGCGAAGATGAATAATTGGAGTAAGAGTGTATTCCAATCAGTGAGATCGTAACATGAGTTGAACGCAGTCGAAGCCATAAGGGATTCTCAGCGTTCCTAAATACAAAGGAGATTTGCCAGTCTTGGCTGTCCTTTCGCGCCATGTGCGCCTTCTGCGACAAGTGCGCTCGTCGCTACCGTCGCGGACGTCGCTCATGTCGCGGGTACGTCTTTCGCGCTATGCGCGACGAGTCGTCCCCAGTCAGGCGTCGCGGACGTCGCGCATACATCTTTTGCACGTGACCCGTGCCAGGATGTTTTCCCTTGCGGTGTTGTCATACCGTAACAGTCGCGCATACATCTTTTGCACGTGACCCGTGCCAGGATGTTTTCCTTTGCGGTGTTGTCATACCGTAACAGTAAGGATTACTAGGGATTTAGCGTAGACATAGGCGTTTAGGAAAAGGTAGGCGTTCTTTTAGGTTAGGGAGTCTTTTTAGGAGATAGAGAGAAGTAAGAAGGCATAGGTAAGTTTAAGAGCGTTTCATTTTAGCGGCGTCCGCCGTAAAAGTAGCGGAGCCCGATCCCTTTCGAGATAGCTATATACTATAATAGCCCGGTCGCGGCCCGCGCGAAAGACGAGGGTGCCCGAAGGCTAGTTAGTAGAGGCTAAGGCCTAACGTACGCGGCGCTAGCCTAGCTAGAGGTCGCGTAGGGCGCCCCCGGGACTAAGAGGTCGGTTAGCGATAGTTTTATAACGGGGCCCGTAGTATATACGTCTACCTAAAGGTAAGCTAAGCATTAGCTATAGTGCCTATAACCTTAGCGGCGACCGCACTAAAAGAATCGGTAAGCGCGTATAAAGAGGCGGAGGCCGTAGAAACTTACCGGGAGAGTATACTAGTACGCTAGAGAGGCTTTAAAGCCTTCTAGGCTTTAAGGACGGCGCGGAGCTTAGTACGGGCGTCGTCGCTAAAAGACCGTTAGCCGGTAGAAAAGTGGCGGAGGACGCTAGGGAGGATGCTTACGCGCGGTTCTAGTTAGTAGCGCGGGTCCACTTAGTATAGGCGGCGTAGGCGAGCTCCGGCCTAAAACGCGCGGTTAGCGATAATTTTCCTTCGCGGTCCGCGCGGTACATACATGTCCTCGTAATGCTTACGATTAGTGTTATAGGCCTAGTAGGCGCGCGCGGTTGCGCCCTAACGATAATTAGCGGACCCCGATAAGAATAGGACGAGGACCGGTACTTATATACTAGGAGACGTAGTCTACGCTAGTAGAGGCGTAGGGGACGTAGTAGATACGGCGTTAGGCCATTTTATACTAGGCTCCGGTTAGAATGTTTCGGTCTCCGTAGGAATTCATTCGGACTTACTTAATAGTATTAATGGGAGATGTAGTAGTAGTAGTTTCTATCTACGGCATGCTATTAGTATCTATCGGAACCCGTAGGGAAAATGTCGTCTCCCTAAGCGATAGGCATAAGATACGCGAATATACCCCTAAGGCTAGAGACGCTTAGCTAGGGGGAGGGGGAGGGGGAGGGGCGACTTACGCGTACGGTAGGTAATAAGGAAAAGAAGGAAAGGAAAAAAGAGAACGAGAACCTAAAGATATATTCTAGGCTCCTATTGTTTATATATAACAATAGCTATTGTCACTTAATAGATAATAGTAAACCTTACACTTACCTAGGTAACAATACTTTATCTCGGCGTCGGCGGGGCTAGACAATAAGGAGGAGAAGCTCGGGTACTTCCTATTACGAGCCTAACGAAAACACCTAGGACAATAGGCTCTAGGGCGGAGCTATAACTAGGGGCGGCGAAGGAGGAAGGGGGGGGGGTAGTATAAGGGGCGGGCCCCTGTTTCTTAGCATAGGCTACGCCTATGCGTTCGGATTGCTTTCCGACACCTTTTCTTTAGACAGCGTGTAACTTCCCCTTTCTTCTATATCGAACTTATTACAAACTTTATAGAACTTTAGTATATACGTCGTTCACCCGTAACAATAAGCTACTAAAGAAGGACGCCGAGTTCACCTAGATAGAAAATAAGCAGTTCTCGAAAGAAGAAGTTACTAGATATCTTATATAGGCTCTAGCCTTAGTTACCCTCTACTACTTACCTAGTACTAGGCCTATCTTTATCTCTATTAACGCTAGCGGCACTAGATAGGGATATATCGTTTCTTAAGAATTAATAGACAGTACTCGACGGCGTTACCCGGTGTAGTATAAGAGTAGAATCTAGAACGCGTTAGAATCTAGATATAATACTAGTAAGCGGGAATGCCTTAGGGTCCTTAAGGGGCTTAAGAAGATCTAGAGATAT
Source organism: Nothopassalora personata (assembly GCA_033816765.1). Lineage (NCBI taxonomy): Eukaryota > Fungi > Ascomycota > Dothideomycetes > Mycosphaerellales > Mycosphaerellaceae > Nothopassalora > Nothopassalora personata. The sequence goes on from CM066288.1 coordinate 4,526,738, forward strand.
ATCGCTAGCGTTAATTTTTGTCCTTAAGGTTAATGCTAAGACACTTATATAGTAGCTTAACCGGCCGGCTTCGGACCTGCCTAACTCGGTAATAGCCCGGTAAGTCGTATAGATTAGGCTATTTACGTTCGAAGTAAAGCACGTTACGGGGACTAGGTATACTAGCCTAGATGCCCTGTCTCGTAGGCCCTCTACACCTTAGGAACCTATAGAAGCTAACGAAGACAAAGTCGACCGGATAATTAATAATAAGCTATTTAGGTACCCGGAGCCGGTCGATACCTATCTAGTTAAAATCTAGAAAACACGATATCTCGGGGACTAATATTCTAAAAGCTCTTAGCACCTTACTTAGGTTATAGAAACTAGGACCCGGCCCGATAGTGTTACCCGTACTAAGTACCGGCGGCTAGTAAAGAAGAGCGTCAATTTCTTTATCCGGGATTCATTACTATTCTTCTAGAAGCACCGAGGAGTACCGTTACAACTTATAATTAACGATAATAAGGCTTAGAAGGAGATCGTTATAGAATGCTATAAAAGACACGGTTATCGTAGCGCTAAGGTCGTATATAACCTTATTTCCGATCGGTATTACTAGGACGGGTACTTCGCCGATGTCTCTATATAGGTTCGAAGTTATACTCCTTATAGGTTTCGCGAAGGCAACTAGCGCGCTAGTAAGCTTTACTTATTAACCCCTTAGGTTATTAGTAAGAAGTAGTACTCGGACCCCGTCTAGGTACATAAAAATAGATACCTCCTAGTTACGCGCGAAGCACTTAGTAACTAGATCGAGGCTAGAGTAACGAGGGCACCTCCTAGCTCTAAGACGGTTACTAAGTTTCTATATAAGGATGTCTTCTATAGGCACGGCTACTATGCTAAAATTGTGCTTAATAACGCTACGGTTTATATAGCTAAGGTTAAGCGGTTACTCGTAGAACTTAGTGTTCGAAGGATTCGAATATTACCGTACTATCCGTAGTCTAATACTCCGGTCGAGGTTAGACACCGTCCGATTCTTATAGCGTTAGTAAAGCTTATAAGGAACATATACCGCGGATAGGAGCAATAGGTGCCCGCTATGTTATAGGCTAATAGGACTACGACCTATCTTACTACTAGAATAACGCTAGCTTAGGTCCTATATAGCTATCGTACGATTCTACTAATTGAGGTTAAGTACCCGACGTAGGCGAATTATTAATAGGGACCGGTAAGAACGACTAAGGACCTACTTACTATACGTGCGCGTTAACTCTAGGCTCGAGACCTTAGTTTAGAAGAGCTATATACTCGAAGGAAGCGGCTAAGAGAACTTAGTAAGGACTACTTTAATTCTTACCGGAATATTAACTTTATTAGTTTCTAGAAGGGTAACCTTATTATAAGGTTCGATTAGCTATATAAGGATAACTTCTTACGTAAGATCGGTTACCGATAGTAAGGTCTATATCGGGTGTCTAGTGTCTCTAGGGAGTTTAGTACCTATATTCTTAAGGAACTTAATAGTACGCTAATAAAGGGTGTTTAGGCACGAGAAAACCTTAAGCTAGTTCTAGAGCTTTGCCCGGATAACATAGGAGTACTAAGCTTAGACAATAGAATTGATCTCGTAATAGGGGAGGGAGAAGTCGCTAATAGCGTCGCTAATAGCGAAGATATTAGTAATTCGAACGAGATCGAGCCTATCGCCGACAAAGAGGTACTACCTATAGGAGTTAACGAAAGGGGATCGGATCCTAAACCGGAATCTAAGAAGCTATGGGTTAGGCCTTATAACCTTTCTATAGCCAAAATTTTACAGTTTAGTAGGATCGAGGCTAAGAACTAATTAGTTAGTAATAGCGTACGGAGTTTACTTCCCTTAGGTATGTGTTACGCATACCCTTTAGTTTATTAAGCTAATTCAGTTATCTAGACTTCACTTTATAGGGTATTCTTACCTTAGTTAGACCTTAGTTAGTAGAGTTACATTTACCGCTCCCGGGACCGGTAAATCGGATTACGTAACAGTATAGTATACCTCTATTAAATGCTTACCTAGGTAGTTACTAGTACTGGTTTTCGGTTACATGTAGGGTTATCGGACCTTTAGTGTAACCTTAATAGTACTGCTCTTACTACTTATAAGACCGGTCTCGGTACTACTACCTTATAACGGTTATAGGGACATACGCTAAGAGGTATACTTAAGCGTAGCTCTCTACCTACTACTTCCTCTCTTTTTCTTTAAATACTAACACCCTATCTACACTAGTACATTCTTACTAACTACTAACATATCTATCTACTACTATATACATTAGACGGTTCTTTAGCCTCTCTCTTTACGACCTTAACCTTCTTTAAAGCCCCTACCCCGACATTAAGCTTTTAAAGCTTACTAATACTCTAGAGTAGTACTACGAGATAGCTAACTCTTACGATCTTACTACTAGCGAATCCTAGTTATTATAGCTTTAGCTAGTTCTTCGTTACGCCCGGCTAGTTCGAGTATAGCGCTTACTAGTACTATTACTAGGCTTACCCGCCTACCTTAGACCTTGTTCGAGTCCCTTCGTCTACCGGACAATGTTAAGCATGTCCTTACTAATACGAACACGCCGAAGTCCGCCGCTAATATTATGTTCCGGGAGCTTAGCCCTTAGAAGCGGGTTAAGGTATTAAAGGACTTCTATAAGGGCTTTAAGAAGGTGTTCGAAGACTACTCCGTCTAGGTTAACCTATTTTTCGAGGAAGTTAAGAGCGGCATAGGTAAGAGCTACTAGGATAAATTCCTTAGTAATAAGAAGCTCGATGTCTTATTTCCTATCGTTAGTAAGATTCGTAAGACCGGTTTAGAGATTCGTAATCGTAAGAAGACTCTTCGAGCTACGCTTACCCGCTACTAGCTACAGTAGATAGATAATAAGATCCTTAATCGACGTATTATCTCCGAGCTTTATAGTACTAATAGCGGGCGCCGCTAGTTTACGGTCTTTATTAATAAGTACCTAGATTATAGTAGGGCTATTAGTAGAATTTAGAGGGCATTAATCTAGCGTATAAGGATCGGCCGTAAGGGCATAGATCGTAAGCAAATTCTAGAGCCTAGTAATCTTACCCGGTGCGATAGGGAGGCTAAAGCACGTAGCATTAATCCGTAGTCGGCTAAGAGTAGGGAGATTATTAGAAGACACCGCCTAGCCGTCTATAAGAATAGCCTCCTATACTTTATAGAAGGTACTATTACTAAGAAATCCGCGTCTCTAGAAGATAGCATAGATTAACCTAAACTATCTAGCTAGTAATAGCCTTAGCTACGTTAGCTACTACCGGGTAGTAAAGGTAAAGGACGTATAAAGAGTACTACGCTAACTCTACTACTAGCCTCTACCTAGCCTATAGTCCTATCGAGAGGCAGTCGTAAGTCGAGTCGACTTAAGTAGCTCCGTATAGGCGAGAGCATAGGTAAGGGTATAACTACGCCTACTCGATCCTCGCCTAACTAAACGCTAGACGGCGTACCTATACGCGAGGGTAGTCCGCTAGGTACACCGGTTAGTACCCTACGATCTACTCCGGCCTTAACTAAGAATAGCAATCCGATACTTACTATGTTACCTTCGGCTATAATTAGGGATATATTAGTCTTTAAGGATTAGATCCTATAAGAAGACGAGGCCCTCCGGATTAAGCGCGCTAACTGTACCTATAATAAGCGGTACTATAGCGTTAAGTTTAGAAACTCGATTAACGTAGATAGTATTAACTAGCTACCTAAGTACCGGATAGCGGGCCTTAAGATGCTCGAACATACTATCTCGTAGGTTCTTAAGAGGGATAGTAAGGTTAGCGCTATAATGTGCGATTAGTATGTTCGAGATTTCTACTATAAGGCCCTCTACTTCGTTATAAATCCCGGTATTACTGCTAATACCCTATGTAAGCGTACGCTTAAGGTCTAAGACTAGCTCTTTAAAGGTAAGAGTTTTTTAGCTATTAAGGTGAAAAATGGGTCGTAGTTTCGCCCTAATAAGCGTAGTTAGAAGACTATTAACCCGCTTAGCTACCTCCGCGTTCGAGGTAAAGTCGGTACTACGAGTAGTATCGTTACATATACTAACTATTACTAGATCCTCGATAAATTCGGCATTAATAAAGCGGACTAAGCCGATCTTAGAAGCACCGGTACCTACATTAATAGTAACATGCTATACTAGTATAATAACGCTAAACTAGCGCCGCGGGTTAAAACAGTTAGAGAGATAATAAGTCGAGAATTTAACGTGTACTAATAGTACCTACGAGAATTGAATAAGGTTAGTAACGGCGGCGTCTACTAGAACATGTAGTATTCTCTAAGCTAATAGATTATACAATAAGACCCCGGGCTATAGCTCTTATAAGTAGCTCTATACCCTTAACACTATACTCGGTTTATCTCCCTCCCTAGGCCTACGATTTTTAGCTTTAATAGGGCTTATTAGGGGGGTAATGCGAACGCTATAGTGTAGTATACTAGGGTCGACTTAAACCTCGAAATTAAAAACTACTAGACTAGTAACCGGCTTAATATACTATACTCTCTTAACTTAGAGGGCACTAGTAGGCCGGAGTTTTTACACGGTTTTTATAAGTAAGAGAATGCTATAGAGTTTATCTAGTAGTGCCGGAATAACGACTATATAGAAGACGGCCGATTTAAGCGTTTCTTCTCGGTTAGGGTTTAGAACTACCTAAGCAAAAACAGCATTAGCTAGTTTAGAGAGGATCTAAGCGCTAGGTAAATGCGGGTAACTACTATAGGCGTTCTAATAAGGTAGGCCGTATATAAGAAGACGCTACGTTAGATTAACCCTTACTTTATTAAGATCCGCGACGATAACTATCTTAAACTCTAGAGAAGCTAGAGTATACACTAGGTAATAGACCTCTATCGTGACTTTAAGACGCTAAGTAAGAGCGCTATAGGGTTTAAGTATCGACGTCTAGTACCCGGCTATCCTTTTCCTACGGCCGTATACCTTAGTAGTATTAGCCCTCTATCTAATACCCTAGCGGGTTTAAAGTCTTAGAACGATAACAAAGTCATCCTTAATGCTAGAAGGTAGCTTAATGCTACGGTCCGCCTAGACTCGGAGCTCTTCTATAAGAAGATGTATAATTAGCGCGTCCGAGCTATAAAACTAATAGATAAGTAGCTTAGCTTAGTTACTACTCTCGAGTAGATGTGCTTTATAAGCGAAGGGCGCAATAAGAGCTTCTTCCGTAACTACTATAGGAACTTTACTAGCTAGCTACTTAGGGACGCGTCTAATAAGACTAGTGTTAGCTACGATAACGAGTAGGTCTAGATAAAGGAGTTATGTAAGAATAAGTAGAACTAAGTAGTTAGTACGGGTTTATAGGCTCCTAGTTTCTAGTTGATTTTCCGGCTATAGCTATAGCCTATAGGATTCTAGTTCTAATTCTAGTTCTAATTCTAGTTAATGCTTCGGGTACGGATGCTTCTAGTCCTTAGGTCTTACTTGTTTCTTATAGTTACTTATCTTCCCTTAACTAACTTTCTAGCTACGCGATAGACTCGTCCTTAGATTTATTAGGTTACTAGTACTAACACTCACTTGTTTTATAAATGGCGTTTGCATTATTCGACTATCTAGCCTATTTAATTAATGCTAACATAGCGCGAGTCGCGGTTATTAACGTCTCTATTACGGTCTCTATTGGAAGAATCCTTTCGATCTTTACAAACTGTCGCTAGTAGGGCCTAGGATTGCCTAACATCTTATATATTAAGCTAAATAGTAGGGTAAGCTATTATACTACTATAAGACTACCTTAGCTTATAGCGACTAACTACGCTACCTATAGTACCCGGACTTACTATAGACATCGACAAATCCTACTTTAATAATAATAAAAGCGATAAAGAAAACTAAGACCTAGGATAGAACGGATTGTAGTTACCGGAACTATAGGAAGAAAGTTAAGAAACTACCGGGCTAGATACTATCGAGGAAGATTAGGATCCGGAAGAATTAAGCGAAGAAGATTCCTCTAAAGGAGAAGAGAGCGATACTAACGATAATAATAAACAACTAACCTTTACGATTAATGCACCTAAGAAATTATATAATATTATCGTACACCTATAAAGAAGGTACGAAGAATTCCTACCTAAGATAGGCGGACGAAGAATACTACTATAAGGACCGTAAGGCTATAAGGGAATGTCGTAATATATAGCACGCCTACGATCTTCTAATCGTAGATAAACTAAAGCTTACTTTCTTCTATTAACGCTATACGCGTCTCCTAGTGTACGTATGCGCGTTACGTGTAGCATACTAAGCCGGGTATAGCCGCATTATATATAAGGGTTAGCTATAGGCTACCCTTATAACTACCTCCCCTTCTAGGACGAGCTACCCTTAGCTCGCGGCTTTAGGAGGTTTCTATATAAGTAATCTATCTACTTCTCGTAGATTCCGTTACTATACGACCCGCCTACGGGTCTCGTACGTGTCGTTATTAGGGTGTAGGTAGGTATAAAGTTATAGTTACCGGGTTAACTAACTCGAGGGTTTAAGAAGCGTACCCTCTCCCTCCTTTTCCTTCTTTTCCCTTATACTACGTTCTCGTAGCGTACTATACCCGCACTACTAGCGATCTACTAGCTCCTCGCTAGCGACTATCTAGCAACCCGCTAGTACTACTAATACTATTACTAGCACTACTAGTATAGATGTCTAGCGCGCTCGGCGTACTAGATACGCTAGCGAAGCGTAAGTTTAGCGTACTAGGGCCGTAGACCCCTAAGTCCTTACTAGCTAGGCGCCTAGGTATAGACATTAAGATATATATACGTTATCTCCTATACTTCGTAGCTAGTAAGTATTTACTACGCTCTTCGCTTACGATGCGCTTACTAATAGTATAGTAGACGAGTAGGATACGTATAATAGTATTACTACCGGCGAGTTACTTAAGAAGTATAGGCGCTATAGAGACATTAGGCACCCCTACGTTAGTAATACTAGCGTCGCTATCGCGTAGCTAGTAGCTCGCCTACGCGCCGCTCGCGCTTAGCGCGATAAGCTTATCTAGGGGCTTAGTAACCCTATTACTAAGTAAGAGTAGGATGCTCTAGACTAGTAGTACAAAGTCTACGCCTAGCTAGGCGAGTAGATCTTAGAGGTAAGTACTACGCCTTACTAGCGCTCCCTACGCTCGCCGTATACGGCGTACTATCGCTCCCTATATAAATCGGCTAACCTCCTCCTAGGCTAAGAGGCAGTTTAGTACCTATAAGAATAAGCGTATAGGCGACACCCGCGTACGCTTCGCCGGCGCCTCTACTACTACTACCCCCTCCTCCGCCGCCGCTACTACGTCCGTAGTTCTATAGTAAGAGTAGAATAGGGCCCTTAATAGGCTCTTTAAGCTCGGCCGTACTATAAGTAACATACGTGTCGTATGCGTATCCTATACTAATCGTAGTTATAGTTCCTATAGGCTAGAAATATCGATACTACTACGGCCGATAGGGCCTTCTAACTACTAGCCCTACGGGGCGAGTATAATAAGGAGGATAATAAGGAGGATAATAACGAGTAATCGCGCGCTCCGCGTATGTTAGCCGCCTACTACGCGCCTATCTCCTATCTACGTAGCGCCGTAGCGCGCCCTATAAAAGTTTATTTTTAAAATAAATACTCTTCTCTCTACTCTTCTCTCTCCTTACCTCCCTCTCTAATGTTATTACTATCGGGGGTATTTGCTTAACTAAGTAAGCGAGCCTTTTAGTCCGATAGAACATACTATAGGTTAGTGTCTTATATATAGGTTATAGCTAATTTTACTATCGGGGGTAAAGGCTACCGTTAATGTAGATACTATCGGATAGGCCTCCCCCCCGTATTATTAGTAAAAAGAGGAGGTTATGTCTAAAGGGTAAGGTCCTTATATCTAGCTACCGAAGGGTTAAGGCCTAAATACATAACCTATGCCCTTATTTTAGCGCCTTATATGGCCTTCGTAGGTACCTTATATTCGACTACTATACGCGTAGCCTTTACAGATCCTTCCGCCGGCTTATACCGTCTTCGCTAACGCCTTATATTCGGCTACTATACGCGTAGTATTCGCGAGTCCTTATACTAGCTCCTAGCTATTATACTCTTCTAGCTAGCCCTTCTATTATACTAGGTACTACACTTTACCCTTATACTTACGCTTTCCTAGTACTACCTCTACTTTATATTCCCCGTCCTTATTAGCGAGGGCTATAGTACCTCTATATTCTCGCTACCCGCGTACGGCTCGAGGAGGGATATATAGAATACATTATAAATTCTTAAGTCGGCTAGCAGTACTAGGCGGTACGCCTACGAACCGATAGCGTCGATAATGCGGTACGGTCTAATAAACTTCGGACCTATCTTCTTCTTTGGTAATGCTAACCTTAGGTTCTTCGTAGATAATAAGACTATATCGCCTACGTAATAGCTCTTAGCCTTATAAGTCTTATTATAGTAGCGAGTCTAATCGGCTACTACGATTTCCTAACGCTTCGTAAGCGTAGCGCGCATCTCTCGTATGCGGTTAACTAAGTCTACCGCTACTAGTACCTCCCCTTCCCGGATCTCGCCTCGAGATCCTATAGGTGTTAGGGTAATCTTAGGTCTCTAACTATACGCTATCTCGAATAGGCTTATACGTAGCGTAGGGTAGACGCTATTATTATATACGAATTTAGTAATAGCTAGCTACTTAGCCTACTCTATCTAGTTCTCGCTATAGTAATAACGAAGGCACTATTCTAAGGTTTAGTTTACCCTCTTAGTCTAGCCGTTAGTCTAAGGGTAGAAAGCTATAGATAGCTTACGCTTTACCTACGCCTCGAAGTAGAAGTTACTCTAGAACTTACTCGTAAACACTAACCCGCGGTTACTTACTATACCCGCTAGTATACTATAATGCCGCACGACTTCGTCTCGTAAGATCCTCGTAAGCTCCGCCGCTATATATGTCTTAGTTATAGGAATATACAAGTTTATTTTAGAGTAGCGGTCGACGATTACTAGGATCGTATTATATACGTATTCTCCTCGCTTACTTAGCGGTAGGTCCGTAATGAAATCTATAGTAATTTCCTACTATAGACCGTCTAGTCTAGGTAGTAGCTATAGCTCGCCGTAGGGTCGATAGCGCCTTACCTTCGAGGTCTAATAAGCCCTACAGTTCCTAACATACTCCCTTATATCCTTACTAAGTGATTCCTACTAGTAATAACGTCGTAGTAGCTCTTTAGTCTTTACCTTACTAAAGTGCCCTACTAGTAGGTTGTTATAATATATGTAGAGTAGCTATGCTCTTACTATATAGTCTTCGGGTACTATAATTACGTTCCTACGATAGACTAACCCGTCTTTTATATACTAGTTCTTAGCGTCCCCTTTACTAGGCGCCTACGATAAGTATGTAACGTACCTATTATCTCTCCCCTATACGATTTTTATTAGTAGTATAAGCAGTTTACCTAGGCCGCCCTACATTATTATAGCGTATACTCTTACTAGTAGCGATCGGGTCCCCTACGGCTCGTAGGCTCCTACTACTATTATCGTCGCCTTATCCTATATCTTCTTATAGGTAGCGGTTACGAGCCTTACTATAGGCTCGTCCTCTCTTAATAGGGATTCCTTCTAGAAAGATAGCTTACTTTATAGCGTAGGAAGTAAGTTCGACGTCTACTACGCTACGCGTACGTAGTTACTACGTTACGATATGTTATTATCTCGTTCTAGGGCTAGTCTTAAAAGAGAGATAAGTTAAGTCACGCGGCGGTATTCTTTAGAGAGGCTAAAGTAAGCTAAGCGAAGATGAATGATAGGAATAAGAGTTGTATTCCAATTAGTAAGATAGTAACATGAGTTAAACGTATTAGAACTATAAGGGTTTCTAGCGTTCCTAAATATAAAGGAGATAGAGCGTTTACTCTCCGTGCTCTCTATGCTCTCTATGCTCTCTCGAGATTACCGAGATTAACGAGGTTAAGGAGATCACTTTAGTTGCTCTCTCGGTTCCTTAGTTTCATTCCTACGGGTAAGAGAGCACTTCTCGGGCGAAAGCGCCCGCCAATTGTAGAGGTCTAATTAGTTAGCTTCCTTTAGCCCTAGATTAGAACCTTAACACCATCCCCCTTTTAGTCTAGCTCTATCCTAGAGCTTTATAAGTTATATTGTACTTCCTTTTTATGTCTCGCAACGATGTCTTCTTCCTCCTAATCTAAATCTACCGCCTGCCGTAAGAAGAAAGCCTAGTAGATCTTCCGTAACGGCGATACCGCGATGCGTCCGTGTGATTCTTATTAAAAGGAGGGCCGTGTGTGCAAGGTGCACATCTTATCTAGTCGCTATTCTAAGTGCTAGTAGCGGAATCTAAAGAGTTGCAATACGAGGGTAACCGAGGGCAAGTAGAAGCGCTTATCGCTTTAGCGGAAGAAATTGTTACAGGAACTAGATACCGCGAAGAGGATTCTTAGTAAAAGGCAGGATGCCTTAATAGAAGCGTATATAAAGGAAATGCGCCTTCGTAAGTAATTAGACGCGGTCGATTAGAAGGTTACGGAGGGTCGTTTATTAGAAGATCGGTTATTACTAGACGAGGATCTAGGGGCGTAGGAGTACGCTATAGTAGACGCGGATCCTAGTGCTCCTAATCTATCCTTGTCTCCGTAGACCTAGAGTGCTATCTATTACGGTTCGGTCCAAACGGCAGCCCCGACTAGACACACAAAACACTAATCACTTAGAAACACGTGATACTGATCATCTAGACGCACGTGACACTAATCACTTCACGGACTGATTAGTGTAATTAGTATGCTTAGTAGGACTAATTAAGGTGATTATACTAAGCTATAGGCTCTACGCCGCGAATCTCCTTTATATTTAGGAACGCTAGAAACCCTTATAGTTCTAATGCGTTCAACTTATGTTACTATCTCACTAATTGGAATATAACTCTTATTCCTATTATTCATCTTCGCTTAGCTTGCTTTAGCCTCTCTAAAGAATAATACCGCCACGTGACTTGACTTATCTCTCTTTTAAGACTAGCCCTAGAACGAGATAATAACACTTTAAACGCCCTTAGGATGAGCGCTACTTAAGCAGCTAGTAGGGGAACACCCGCCCCTAGCGAAGTAGGAAGTATCCGCCGTGCGCTACTACAATAGACTACTACAAAGGACGATAAGTCTAATAACGATGACGAGCCTACTCTAAGGAAGAACGACGTTAAGGCTGCTAAGCTAGACCTCTTCCATAGAGATAGGGCTAAGTTCGACGACTGGATTAATTAGATAGATATGTATCTTATGTTCAACCTAGTCGATGCCGATAAAAGAACTATCTTCGCTATTACGTACCTTCGCGGAAGTGCGTAGAACTAGATTAAACCTTACCTTAAGGAATATCTTAAAGGTATAGGACGATTGGACCCTACTAGAATGTTTAGGAGCTATACTCTCTTTAAAGATAAGATGAAATCAATCTTTAGAACCTCGAACGAAGTCTAATAGGCTATACGAATCATTCAACACCTAAAGTAGAAGACGTCTACTTTGGAGTATGCAGCTAAATTCGAAGAATACGGACAAATTACCGGATGGGACTAGACGGCGTTAATGACTATGTTCTGACGTAGACTTAAAGACTCCGTTAAGGACGAGTTAATAAGACACGGGGGACGGATTACTAACCTCGAAGAGCTAATAAAGGCGTCGATTAACATCGATGACTAGCTCTAGGAACGACACCAGGAGAAGAGATACGACTCTAAAGTAGGAGGAATAGTAGGATACGCTCCGGACCGCAGACCCTTAGGAGGATACGTTGCGAAGGGAGAATTCTTACGACAAAGCTAGCCCTACTATAGACTACAGGCAATAGAACTGGACGTTACCTAACGAGGACGGAAGATCGATAAGAGTAGGGGCTACGGAAAGCCCTTTAAAGGAAAAGGAAAACTTACATGTTATGCCTATAGCAAGGAAGGCCACATGGCGCGAGACTGCTGCGGTAAAAATATAGTGCGCCGCGAGCAATTTAATATAATGCAACCCCGAACTAGTAAATCTAAGAGCAGCGTTAGATCTCGAGGAGATACCGACTATACTCGGAGAGTGGAGGAGAGAGCTAATAATAGAAGCACGACGCCTCTCCTAGACCCCTTAGAAGGACGAGGAGGATACTATAGGTAGCAAATAGTAGTTATTCCATTTAATGCAAAGAACCAACTACGACAGTTTAACATAATAACACGAAGAGTCGACTACGAGACCGAATCCGAGTCTCGAAATGGTTATAGAAGCCTTTATTAGCGATTCTATTACTAAGACTCGTGTTAAATCTACTACGCCGCAAAATTAGGCGTAGGGTATTAGCCTTAGTAACTACGAGGAACCCTAGGAGCGACGCATAGGTAAAACGCTACGCTTAGAGAAGTAGACATCGATAAATCCTACTTTAACGAAGATAGAAGCGATAAAGAAAATCAGGACCTAGGATAGAACGGATTATAGTTACTAGAACCATAGGAAGAAAGTTAAGAAACTACCGGGCTAGATACTATCGAGGAAGAACAGGATCCGGAAGAATTAAGCGAAGAAGATTCCTCCGAAGGAGAAGAGAGCGACACTAACGATAACGAACAACTTACCTTCACGGTAGATGCACCTAAGAAACTGTACGACATAATCATCTACCTATAAAGAAGGCACGAGGAATTCCTACCTAAGATAGGTAGACGAAGGAAGCTACATTCCATTAAGTTTAACAAGACACTCGACACCCTACGAGGCATAGCCTAGGGATACCCACTTATAGAACCAACCGAGAATCTAGCAACTACCGTTATAGAACGACTACCGATAGGAAGCCGAATAATAGGAACCGGATATCTTACACCGTTAGGAACATTTATATCGAATGAATTACGTAACATAGTGTAATACGTACGCGCACTCTACTTAGAAACGTAGAAGATCTAGGAACGCAATAGACTACAAGTGTAGACATAGGGTAACGGGCTATAGGTTCTAGCCGAAGCCTCTAGGTATGAAGCATAGCGAACCATATACTATTCGGGAAAAGGATTAGCTCCCTAGGAATAAGCGACCGGAGGGAGTTATACAATACTTAGGCTTATATATCGACATTAAACACAGTTTTCTAGATATAAGCAATCGTTAACGGACATAAGACTAGTGTTATAATCGACTTAGGAGTAGCGGGGAATTTTATCTCCGAGTCTTTTATAAGAAGAAACGGGTTAGCTACCCTAAAGAAGAAATAGGGTTACGAGTTAATCGCGGTAAACGGATTATCGTTACCTAGCGTAGAATAGGAGACGATACTATTGCTACTAGCTATCTAATAGTACTACGAGAATATTACCTTAGATGTTACTAATATAGCTAGTTATAACATAGTATTAGGTATGCCTTAGTTAAGAAAGCACAATCTAGTAATCGACTAGAGAAGAGGAGTACTTACATTTAGGGAATGCGATTGCGTTATCGACATTTAGCCTACGTAGTAGTAGCGTTCACTAGTAGATAAGGTAAGGAAACAGCTAAACGAGATATAGCTTACGCCGAATAGAAGGATAGAAGAACCACCTTCGACCGGGATAGACACTAGCGTAGGGCCGCCGGGTTACGAAGTTACTAGAAGTAATAGAAGTAACGCACTATCGAAGAATACTAACATCTTAGAGTTAAGTATTCCTAAGGAGTATCGCAAGTGGTCGCGACTCTTTAAAGAGGAGAGAGGTAAAACCGCCTTACCTAAGCACCGACTATAGGATTATAAGATTAACATTTAGCTAGGGAAAGAGCCTCTATAGGGACCCCTATATCAAATGTCTAAGAAAGAGCTATAGACCCTACGAGAATAGCTAAAGGAGAAGCTAGCTAAAGGATAGATAAGAAGATCTACCTTAAGTGTAGGAACTCTATACATGTTCGTTCTAAAAGTAAACGGGAAGTTACGACTCGTATAGGACTATAGGAAGTTAAACGAGATTACGATTAAGAACCGATACCCGCTACCTAACATCGAAGAAGCATAGGATAGATTAACCGGATCGGACTAGTACACGAAGATTGACCTACGAGATGCCTTCTATGCTATACGAATAGTAGAAGGAGAAGAATGGAAAACCGCTTTTAGAATAAGATACGGACTCTACGAATTCTTAGTTATGCTAATGGGATTAACTAACGCACCCGCATCCTACTAGGACCTTGTAAACGAAACACTTAGAGACCTACTCGACGTATACGTTATCGCCTACATAGACGATATACTAGTCTACATAAAAGGATCCCTATAGGAACACATAAAACAAGTCTAGGACGTCTTCGAACGACTTACGCAATTAGGATTCAAGACGGCACCCGAGAAATGCGAATTCCATAAGAAAGAAGTTAAATTCTTAGGCTTTATTATTAGTACTATAGGGATAACGATCGACCCTACGAAGACACAGTTAATTAGAGAGTAGCTAGAACTAAAAACAGTTAAGGACGTACAATCATTCCTTAGACTAGCGAACTACAACCGGAAATTCATTAAGGACTACGCGAAAATAGCAGCACTAATAACAATACTTACGAGAAAGGACGTTACTTAGAAATAGGGAAAGGAATAGACTAAAGCATTTAAGAAACTTAAGGAACAATGCGCTTTAGCCCCTACGCTTCGATTATTCGATAGTAGTAAGGAAGTCTACATCGAGACCGATGCGTCTAATATAGCAATAGGCGCGTGTCTAACGTAGACACACGATAGGTAGAGACACCTAGTAGCCTATTACTCCCGGAAAATGACTATAGCGGAACAGAACTACGACATCTATAATAAAGAGCTTCTAGCTATTATTGCTACTATATAACATTAGAGAGTATATGTCGAGGGCCTACCGAAGTTAACGATTCTTTCTAACTATAAGAATCTTACGTACTTTACGACGACGAAAGAACTTACCCGAAGGCAAGCCCGCTAGTCGGAGCTGCTAGGACAGTATAAGTTCGAAATTAAATATACTCTAGGACGAGAGAATAGCCGCGCCGACGCGCTAAGCCGAAGAAGCGACTATATAGAAGAAAAAGAACTAGTGTAACATAAGATATTAAAGACGAACCCCGACGGAAGTCTTAGTACTAACACAAGAGAATTTAACAACATCGTACGGATATTAGGCGATAGGGACGAACAATTCCCTATATCGCAAGGAAAATACTAAGTACCTAAGGATCGAGAAGAAGAATGCATACGATAACATCACGACGGACTAACTTATAGACACCCTAGAACTTTAAAAACAATGGACCTAATACAGCGTAGCTTCTTATTCTTATAAATAAGACTTAAGGTATTACGCTACATTAAACAATGCGTATACTGCTAACGAAACAAGGCTACGAGACATGCAAAATACGGTTACCTACAGTTTAGGACACTACCGACGAAACCATAGGACGAAGTTATAATAGACTTTATTACGAAACTCCTACCGTTAAGAGATTAAGTTACGAAACAACTATACGACATAATACTAGTTATAGTTAATAGACTTACAAAATACGCACACTTCATTCCTGCATTAGAAACGTACAATATAGAGCAGCTCGGATACCTCGTACTAGATAGACTTATCCGATACTACGGATTCCCTTAAGCGTTTATAACGGATAGAGATAAGCTATTTATATTAAACTACTAGAAGACGCTTATAGGAACGATCGGAATTAAACATAAGCTATTAATAGCATATCATCCGGAAATAGACGGACAAACCGAAAGGATAAATCAAACGCTAGAACAATACCTACGACACTACATCAATTATATATAAGATAACTAGGTCTTATTACTGTCAATAGCGTAGATTGCACTAAACAACCACAAATTAGAGATAACTTTAACGATACCATTTTATACGAACTTTAGTAAAGATCCTAACCTATTTAGAACACCTAGATCTCACCTATAAGCCGAAAGAGCAATCGTAACGACGGATACTCTTAAGGAAGTGCATAAAGAAACACGTAAGGCGATCGAAGATACATAACATAAACTGTCTTAACAACGGTAGGACACGAGAAAAATAGCACCTCTACTAAAAGAGGGGGATAAGGTCTATCTCCTTATAAAAAACTTAAGAATAAGAAGATAGACTAAGAAACTAGATTACATTAACGTCGGACCATTTTTTATCGATAAAGTCATAGGACTAGTTAACTACCGCCTACGACTACTACTAGACGTAAGAATCCACCTAGTCTTCTATATCTCTAAGTTAGAACCCGTAGACGCTAAAACACCCTGCTAGGAGAGCTTCTATTTCGAACCGGAAGCAGAAAACGAATTCGAAGTCGAAAGAATCCTAGACAAGAAAGGTCAGTGATACCTTGTTAAATAGAAAGGATACGACGAATTAGAAAATACCTAGGAACTAGAAAAGAACCTACAAAACTGTTAACAAAAGATCCGAGAATATTATAAGAAAAACAAAGACCTACAAGTTAACTAGTAGGGAGTAGTTCGGGTACCTCCTAGGACTCGTTACCGAGACCCTTAATAGCACCCTATGTGCCTAGTAACAAGTTGAGAGCTAGACCCTTATAAGGGATATCCGAAGGAAGTAAAGAAGCCTCTTCTATCTCCTACTCCTCGATCTCCCTTTCCTTAACGGAAATCGCCTCCTCGGCACGACGATCTACTAGATCCATCTACTAACGTAAGCGCTCCTCGCGCGCGCGAGTAATCTTTAGATCCTCGAGAGCCTTCTTATAAACCCGCATCGCCTCCTCCTAAGCGGACCGAGACTCCTGGATTTTCTAACGAAGACGAGCCTTCTCCTCTACTAACCTCTTAAACTCCGACTAAGTTACTCTTACATCGTACCTTTAGCCGCGACGAAGACACTTACTACACTTCCCGGAACGAATGTGCACCTTGTACACGCGACCATGCTTTTTACACGTTAAGCATTTCTTAACTATAACTTCTCCCGCGGATTTAACGAACTCGTAGAGACGGCGGCGACGGATAGTGCTAGAAGGGCGTTAGTGGATAGGCATCGCAAAGGGAAGAAGCTATACGCGAATACATAGAGGATACCGTTTGTTATAAGTAAGCTTAAGGGACTAAGCTAGGCTAGAAGGGGGATAGTGTTACGGTTCGGTCTAAACGGCAGCCCCGACTAGACACACAAAACACTAATCACTTAGAAACACGTGATACTAATCATCTAGACGCACGTGACACTAATCACTTCACGGACTGATTAGTGTGATTAGTATGCTTAGTAGGACTAATTAAGGTAATTATACTAAGCTATAGGCTCTACGCCGCGAATCTCCTTTATATTTAGGAACGCTAGAAACCCTTATAGTTCTAATGCGTTTAACTCATGTTACTATCTTACTGATTGGAATACAACTCTTATTCCTATTATTCATCTTCGCTTAGCTTACTTTAGCCTCTCTAAAGAATAATACCGCCACGTGACTTAACTTATCTCTCTTTTGAGACTAGCCCTAGAACGAGATAATAACACTATCGAAGGTCTTCCGGACGACTTCTAGCTTTCTCCTTCTAGCGAGACGGTGCCGTCGGTAGCTTAGCCGTCTTCTTCGTAAGGATATTTTTTTATGAGTTATGTCCTCTAGTCGTCCGTTTACTTAAAAGTTACTATGTCTTATAGTGTAGTTACTTTAAGTAAGCGCCGTTTTAATATTTCCGAATCTTCTACTAACAGTTTCGTAGGTATTCTTTTAGTTCCTAGGTATTTTCTAATTCGTTGTATCCCTTCTATTTAACAAGGTATCGCTAACCCTTTTTATCTAGGATTTTTTCGACTTTAAATTCGTTTTCTACTTCTAGCTCGAAATGGAAGCTCTCTTAGTAAGGTGTTCTAGCGTCTACGGGTTCTAGCTTAGAGATATAGAAGACTAGGTAGATTTTTACGTTAGGTAGTAGTCGTAGTCGATAGTTAACTAGTCCTACGACTTTATCGATTAAAAATGGTCCGACCTTAACGTAATTTAGTTTCTTAGTCTATCTTCTTATTCTTAAGTTTTTTATAAGGAGATAGACCTTATCCCCCTCTTTTAGTAGAGGTGCTATTTTTCTCGTGTCCTACCGTTGTTAAGACAGTTTTCGTTATGCATCTTCGATCGCCTTACGTGTTTCTTTATGCACTTCCTTAAGAGTATCCGTCGTTACGATTGCTCTCTCGGCCTATATGTTACGGGTTAGATTAGGCTAATGCTTAGCGACTAAT
Organism: Nothopassalora personata; assembly: GCA_033816765.1. Taxonomy (NCBI): domain Eukaryota; kingdom Fungi; phylum Ascomycota; class Dothideomycetes; order Mycosphaerellales; family Mycosphaerellaceae; genus Nothopassalora; species Nothopassalora personata. The sequence continues at coordinate 4,545,089 of CM066288.1, forward strand.
TAGAGCCTCTATAGTTAAGTGGGCGCTACTATAGCTAGAAAGGCACAGCCACTATAGAGTGATCTATTGCTCTACGAGACCTATAAGACAGATTAACAGATTAGAACAGAGCACGACTAATAGGTTAGGATCTTTACTAAAGTTCGCATAAAATGGCGTCGTTAAAGTTATCTCTAATTTGTAGTTATTTAGTGCAATCTGCGCTATTAGCGGTAATGAAACCTAATTGTCTTATGCGTAGTTAATGTAGTGTCGTAGGTATTGTTCTAGCGTTTAATTTATCCTTTCGGTTTATCTGTCTATTTCCGGATGATATGCTATTAATAGCTTATGTTTAATTCCGATTGTTCCTATAAGCGTTTTCTAGTAATTTGATGTGAATAGCTTGTCTCTGTCCGTTATAAACGCTTAAGGGAATCCGTGGTATCGGATAAGTCTATCTAGTACGAGGTATCCGAGCTACTCTACATTGTATGTCTCTAATGTAGGAATGAAGTGTACGTATTTCGTAAGTCTATTAACTATAACTAGTATTATGTCGTATAGTTATTTCGTAACTTAATCTCTTAACGGTAGGAGTTTCGTAATAAAGTCTATTGTGACTTCGTCCTATAGTTTCGTCGGTAGTGTCCTAAACTGTAGGTAACCGTATTTTACGTGTCTCGCAGCCTTGTTCCGTTAGTAGTATACGCACTGTTTAATGTAGCGTAGTACCTTAAGTCTTATCTATAGGAATGAGAAACTGCGCTATATTAGGTCTATTGTTTTCGAAGTTCTAGGGTGCCTATATATTAGTCCGTCGTAATGTTATCGTATACATTCTTCTTCTCGATCCTTCGGTACTTAGTATTTCCCTTACGATATAGGGAATTGTTCGTCCTTATTGCCTAGTATCCGTACGATGTTATTGAATTCTCTCGTGTTTACACTAAGACTTCCGTCGGGGTTTGTCTTTAATATCTTGTATTACACTAGTTCTTTTTCTTCTATATAGTCGCTTCTTCGGCTTAGCGCGTCGGCGCGGCTATTCTCTCGTCCTAGAGTATATTTAATTTCGAACTTGTACTGTCCTAGTAGCTCCGACTAGCGGGCTTGCCTTCGGGTAAGTTCTTTCGTCGTCGTAAAGTACGTAAGATTCTTATAGTTAGAAAGAATCGTTAACTTCGGTAGGCCCTCGACATATACTCTCTAATGTTGTATAGCAGTAATAATAGCTAGAAGCTCTTTATTATGGATGTCGTAGTTCTGTTCCGCTATGGTCATTTTCCGGGAGTAATAGGCTACTAGGTGTCTTTACCTATCGTGTGTCTATGTTAAACACGCGCCTATTGCTATATTAGACGTATCGGTCTCGATGTAGACTTCCTTACTACTATCGAATAGTCGAAGCGTAGGGGCTAAAGCGCATTATTCCTTAAGTTTCTTAAATGCTTTAATCTGTTCCTTTCCCCATTTCTAAGTAACGTCCTTTCTTATAAGCATCGTTATTAGTGCTACTGTCTTTAAGTAATCCTTAATGAATTTCCGGTTGTAGTTCGCTAGTCTAAGGAATAATTATACGTCCTTAACTGTTTTTGGTTCTAGCTACTCTCTAATTAACTATGTCTTCGTAGGGTCGATCGTTATCCCTATAGTGCTAATAATAAAGCCTAGAAATTTAACTTCTTTCTTATAGAATTCGCATTTCTCGGGTACCGTCTTACATCCTAATTGCGTAAGTCGTTCGAAGACGTCTTAGACTTGTCTTATGTGTTTCTATAGGGATCCTTTCGTGTAGACTAGTATGTCGTCTATATATGCGATAACGTATACGTCGAGTAGGTCTCTAAGTATCTCGTTAACAAGTGTCACGGGCAGCCCGCGACCCTTCACTGACGATGCGTCGTCCCGGGTGAACCTCGGACCTTCTGCATCGGGACTAGCGGCTTGGCGTTAGCTTAAGTACCCGCCGCGCCTCGCGCTCCTCTTTCATAGCTTCGTAGAACAACAACTATCTCATTCGGACCCTTTGGTACGCGCGCCCTTACAGTTTGTTCTACCACCCTACCCAGATCACGGATCTAGGTAAGGGACGCGTAACACTCAGAACAGACAACAGAACGCGCACGGCGCAATAGCAGAGTCGCGCCGAGTCGCACTCGACACAGAACACGGCAAGGCGCAAAGGCGCAGATGCCTAGAGAAACTAACGCAGCAAAGACCTCGACAGGTCGCGTTGACACCGACAACATGTCCCAGGACACACAGGCACAGAACGGCATGCCGCCACCGGCAAAGCCACTAGGCAAGCGTACACGCACCTCTCTTTTCCCCGATCTTTCCTCTTTCCCTCAGAGTCAGACTCAAGGAGACGACACCCGGCGAGTCACAGTAGACACCGGTGCCGCGCTTCAGCAAGAGTTGGACGAGGCTTACGAAGAGGCATCGGACAGCGAGGCAAAGGGAAAGGTTGACTTCACAGATCTCTTCGAACCGAAAGTCCTCCAAGAGGAGGGCCAAGAACATACGGTCTTCACATCGCTCGACGTACCCGAACACATCGCCGCTGCCGACTTCACAGATGTCGAGCTAGACGACCTCGTCGAGTTGGTCAAGGACCACCCGAAGACCCTCTATGACTTCATCCTACGTGGATTCAACACAGCAGTGATGAAGGGTAAGCAGCTCAGTGTACTCGAGCGCGCGAACGCACATCAGAATAGCCAGTACCGCACCCTGTACGCCGAATACGACCGCATTCATGGAATGCTGCAGACCGAGAAGGCCGCTTTGAGCAAGATGGCCCGAGACCTCAAGGACAAGAACGCCGACTCTACTAAGGCGCAGGAGCTTCGGAAGAAGTATGATGCTGCGAACGACCTATGCAAGAAGTTCGCCGACATCACGAATCAAGAGAAGAAGAAGGCTCGAACAGCCGAGAACAAGAACAAGACACTACAAGACGAGATCACCCAGTTGAAGACTCGCCTGCAGGCAGCAGAGGACAACAACAATGCCCGCTGCTCACGCTCTCGAGGCCGCACCCATTCGCGACCACGCTCACACCGCTCCCAATCACGCCCTGTCCTACGTGAGACTTCCCTTGAAGCTCTCCAGCGTCAGTATCGTGAGGCAGTGGGCGGCGGCGGTGGAGGTGGGGACGATGGCGATGATGACGACGACTCGGGTGACAAGGACAATGACCGAGGACGCAACAACCGACCACTGCCGCGTCGCAACGAGCGTCAAGAATCACACCGCACTGCTAGAGGCCGCAGCAACCGCACACAGACACCACTGGTCGACCTGCCAGAGCGCCTCCTCAACATCGACGACTTGCTGGATCGCAATATGAAGATCGGCAAGGGCGTGCCAGACCCACGCAAGTTCAAGAACGACGAAGAGCCCACCTACGACAGTTGGTACACCAGTATCCTACTAAAACTGACAGTGGCGACCTTTCGCACCGAGCAGGATGGCCTGCGCTTCTTGTATGGCTGGACTGATGGAGAAGTTCAGAAGACCATTAAGCCGCGCATTCCCATCCCCGGACATCTGGCCTACAACGAGTTCAAGACTGGCGAAGAACTGTTGGACTGGATGACTCGACAGTATGGCGCTCGTAATGAGGCCACCAAGGCTGCAGTGGACATTACGAGCTGCAAGCAGTAACAGAAGGAGACGTTTGTCGCATTCCACGCCCGCTACTCGAAGCTGCGAGCGTGGATGGACTGGAGCGATGAGACGGAGCTTATGTTGTTTCGAACCCGTCTAAATCGCAAGTACTATGTCAAGACCTTCGGCGACCGTGAAGTGGATCGCCGCCTACACAGCATGCTGGACGTCATCGAGGAGTGCACCGCATTGGACGAGAGCTTCTACGAGACTGAGCAGCTGTACCCTCAAGAGAGCCGTCCACGTGGCAATGGAGGCAACCAGAACCCCAGCAACCAGACCCAGGGCGACACTGCTGCTGCCGCCGCTGCTGGGGTTGCTGGCGCTGTCGTGCAGCGTCCACCACAGTACGCCGGCACCAAGAAGAAGGAAGACTTGCCAGCCTACCTTCAGAACCTTACACCGCTCAACCGTGAGGGCCGTGAGGAACTGAAGAAACAGGGCAAGTGCTTCCGCTGCCGCACTGGACTGCACGTGTCAAGCAACACCGAGTGCCCCATGTACGGCTACGACGGCGATTACCGCCCACCGCGTCCGCGCAAGGACCCGAACCTCAGCTCCCTCGGCGCTGAGGGAAATGGCGAGACCGCTGCCTAAGCGTGGCAGACAGTGGTCAACCGAACATCCAAGGACAGAAAGAGCATGAGATTGAGAGACACAGAGTGCAAGAGATGGACTATGAGGAGGGGGAACTGAAGATATCAGCCTGCGCGCTAGAGCCGCAGCAGCCAGATGTACACCCTCACATAGTCCTGCCAGTAAGGATACAACATGAAAAGGCAAGAGGCCTTGTAGACTCTGCTTCCACCTCTCTCTTTCTGGATTGGAAGTTCACACGCAAACATATAATACCCTTATCCCCTCTGGTAAAAAGCAAGAACCTGACCCTGGGCAATGGCAAGTCCAGCGGCCGACGTATCACCCATGCAGCCCTGGTTGATGTCGACATCAAGGGTCACCGCGAGCAGATGCTATGTTACGTCACCGACCTTGAATACGACGTCATCCTTGGCCTGCCATGGTTGAGTGCTCACAACCCCGACATCTTCTGGGAGACCGGCGAAGTGGCTTTCAGATCGGACTACTGCTTTGGTCACTGTCTTCATAACAAGACGTCGACAACCGTACAGTCACTGAACCACCAACACCGTGCTCGCAAGGACACAACGAAATACGGACCGGAGCCCTTCACTGGTGAGTCAGGGGGATTCACAGCAGGAGGGGTAGAATTGAACGTGTCATCCATGGACCTGGATGATGACGGAGAGGTTGAGTGCATTGAAGTCACGCAACGAGCCTGGGAGATGTACGCGCACCGGCCTGGGGCCAAGTGCTTCTACGTCCTGCCCACGGGTGAGGAGTGTGACGAGAATGGCAACCTAAAGCTGAGCGCAATGGCAGCTGATGACCTGGATCAGTTTCTGAACAAGGAGTTCAACCATAACCCGAAGGAAAAGCTGCCACCAGAATATCATCATCTGGCAGACACCTTCTCGGCAAAGGACCATGATGTGCTGCCACCGCACAGACCCGGCATCGACCATGAGATTCACATCAAGCCAGATGGCCCGCAGGAGCCGCCATATCGCAAACCCTATGGTCTCGCTCCGCAAGAAAACGAGGCCGTCAAGAAATGGATCACTGAGCAAGAAGGACCTGGCAAGATCAGACCAGCAGGGCAGAAGACAAGTCAATCCCCAGCACCTGTGCTTGTGGTGCGCAAGCCAGGCGGAGGACTGCGAGTGTGCATCGACTACCGCGGGTTGAATGCAATCACTATCAAGAACAGATACCCGATACCGTTGATTCAGGAGACGCTAAACCGCATGCACGGCAAGAAGTACTTCACGAAGCTGGATATCGTCGCAGCCTTCAACAAGCTTCGCATTGCAGAAGGGCACGAATGGCTTACAGCATTCGCTACACGGTATGGCGTGTACGAATGCCTCGTGCTGCCATTTGGCCTTTGCAATGGTCCCGCATCTTTTCAGTCTTACATCAACAAGGTGCTGCAAGAACATCTAGACGACTTTGTGTCAGCCTACCTCGACGATGTGCTAATCTTTAGCGATACGCTCGAAGAGCACATCGAGCACGTGAAGAAGGTGCTCACGAAGCTGCGCGACGCTGGGCTTACAGTGGACATTGACAAGTGTGAATTCCACCAGCAGCGGGTGAAGTACCTTGGCCTAATCATCACGCCTGAGGGCATTGAGATGGACCTAGAAAAGCTCGAGTGCATTCAGACCTGGGAAGCGCCTTCCAACCTGAAGGACGTACAAGCTTTCTTGGGATTCGCCAACTTTTATAGGAGATTCATCGAGGCATTCTCGAGGTTGGCGGCACCGCTGACAGATCTGACCAAATCAAATGGGCCAAGTAACCACAAGAACCGCAAGGTCAACTGGACACCAGAGTGTCAGCGGGCATTTGATGCACTAAAGGCGGCATTTAGCAAAGCTGGGATGCTTGCGCACTACGTGCCAGGGCGACAGACGGTTGTCGAAACGGACTCCTCCGACTTCGTCAACGCAGGCGTGTTGTCGCAATACGATGAGAAAGGAGTACTGCATCCTGTCGCGTTCTACTCGAAGAAGCTAAGCCCGCAAGAGTGCAATTACGAAATCTATGACAAGGAGCTTTTGGCAATCATTAAGGCTTTTGAGGAATGGCGGCCAGAGCTGGCCTGTGAGGGTGACGATGACACTATTGAACCAGTCAAGGTGTTCACTGATCACAAGAACCTCGAGTACTTCATGACCACGAAGCAGCTAAACAGGCGCCAAGCGCGCTGGGCTGAATTCCTGTCACAGTTCAACTTTCGAATCATATATCGACCAGGTGTCCAGGGAACGAAACCTGACAGCCTCACGAGACGCAGCCAGGACCTTCCGCAGGGGGTGGACGATCCGCGTAATCAGCATCAGCACCAGACGTTGCTGCCGCCTGAGCGATTCCTTAAGATCGACTCGATGCGCGCAACTATAGAGGACGTAGCTGAGGAGACTACACCACTGAACCTAGAAGCCACAGAGTTCACACGAACAGCAGCCACTGCTGCCGAGCCGCAGGCGGAGTCGGTCCAGGACGCAATACGAGAAGCCGAACTCGAATACCGCATGACAACAGCCTATGCCGTGGATACAGAGTTGAATGCAGCAATCAAGACACTGCAGAAGGGGGATGCCATCCCTACACTGCTTCAGAAGGCTAAGGTGCACCCAGTGCACTGCAAAGTAGAAGGTGATCTACTGTACGTACGCAATCAGTATGGTGGATGGAGCCTGTGGGTGCCGGATGATCGAACACTGCGCACTCGCATTATCCGAATGAACCATGACCCGCCAGCCGCAGGACACCCAGGCAGAGCACGCACCTACGAGCTCGTGGCACGTGAATTCTACTGGCCTGGCTTGGCACGGTCAGTGCGCAGGTACACCGGCAATTGCCGGCCTTGTCGCACGACGAAATCTCTGCACACCCAGCCACCGGGTTTGCTGCACCCACTTTCGGTACCAGAAAGACCATGGCAACACATCGCAGTAGACTTCGTAGTCGACCTGCCACCGAGCGAACTCGACGGCATGACCTACACTAACATCATGACTGTCACAGACAGGCTCACGAAGGAAGTGGAACTGATACCTATTGGCGCTATGACAGCGCAGAACGCTGCAAGGTTGTTCCTCAAGCACGTCTTTTGCCGACACGGCTTCCCTGACACTATCACTTCAGATCGCGGCAAGCAGTTCATAGCCACCTTCTGGAAACGCCTGTGCAAGATGCTCCGCACAGAGAGGAAGCTGAGTTCTTCCTATCACCCCCAGACCGATGGGCAGTCAGAACGTACTAACCAGGCAATGGAGCAGTACCTACGAGCCTTCATCAATGAGTCGCAGAGTGACTGGGCAGAATGGCTCCCCCTGGCCCAATTTGCAATGAACAACCACGTGTCAGAGACTACGGGTGTGTCACCATTCTACGCCAACCTAGGCTACAACCCCGAGTTCACCGAGCGCATTGATCTGCAAGCCGGTAAAGACCGTAACCTCACGACTATCCAGCGACTCGACAGCAAATCAGCTGAGGCGTTCGCCCGACGGATCTGTGAGCTGCATCGCAACCTTCAAGAGAACATGCGAATGTCACAAGCACTTCAAGCGGAAGCAGCAAACAGGCACCGCAGCATCTCGCCAGACTACAAGGTTGGCGACTGGGTGTATCTGAGCACGAAGAACATCCGCACGACACGACCGTCGAAGAAGCTCGACCGCAAGTACGCCGGCCCATACCAGATCACGGAGGTTATGCCGGCGAAGCTATCATATAAGCTGAACCTGTCTGATGCCCTTGCAGGACTAGACAATTGCTTTCACACGTCACTACTTCAGCGCGCTGACAGCCCCGATCTCCTACCGCTCGAGGGACAACGGCTGGCGCCACCCCCAGCCATCACGATTGAACCAGACACGAGAGAAGCCGAAGCTGCAGCAGACGTTACCGCACCAACACTCGAATACGAGGTGGACAAGATCTTAGACATGTACACCCGCAAGAGGGCTGGCAAGGTGAAGAAAGGAAAGAAGCGCAACGTGGACACTTGGTACAAGGTGCGCTGGACAGGATATCAGGATATGGAAGATGGAGAAACCTGGCAACCAGCTGAGGACTTGCTTGTGAAAGCAGCCGCCGCTCTTGCAGACTTTCACCATAACCGGCCGGAGTTATCCACACCTGCAGGCTTTGCAGCTCCATCCGACTGGTCCCCACCAGACAATGAGGTGCTCGGACTCAACACGATCAGGGTCAAGCAAGACACCGTCACGATTGAGCCAGCCGGAGCCTTGCCTCTGATGGAATCGGGTCAGCGCATGTTCACCACGCACCGCTGCACTGACCAGGTTACGAGACAGCCCGTCGTCACAACTGAGGTCACCGGCGCCAGCCGTCCTCAGCTCTGCGATAGCACAGGCAGTTGTACCGATGCTTTAGTAAGACCTGCAGAGCCTGCAATGATACCCAACCTTAGTCACAAGGATCAGACGCGAGTGTCCGCCGAAGACAGACTTAGGTCTAGGTCGGGCCAGCTAGCCAAGCAATGCGAGTCTAAAGCAGACACCGCAGCGAAAGAGATGTGCGACGCGGAGATTGCAGTGAAGGAGATGGACGACGATCTGGAGGATGACTGGACGTTTGCACGGTTATGGAGCTCGACAGGCAAAGGTGACAAGTGGCCACACAAGACGGAGCAAGTGAATAAACGAATGAAGGAGCGACACGCTCAGAGGACTGAGGCGACTTTTGAGAGGGGGGGTACTGTCACGGGCAGCCCGCGACCCTTCACTGACGATGCGTCGTCCCGGGTGAACCTCGGACCTTCTGCATCGGGACTAGCGGCTTGGCGTTAGCTTAAGTACCCGCCGCGCCTCGCGCTCCTCTTTCATAGCTTCGTAGAACAACAACTATCTCATTCGGACCCTTTGGTACGCGCGCCCTTACAACAAGGTCCTAATAGGATACGGGTACGTTAGTTAATCCTATTAGCATAACTAAGAATTCGTAAAGTCCGTATCTTATTCTAAAAGCGGTTTTCCATTCTTCTCCTTCTACTATTCGTATAGTATAGAAGGCATCTCGTAGGTTAATCTTCGTGTACTAGTCTAATCCGGTTAATCTATCCTATGCTTCTTCGATGTTAGGTAGCGGGTATCGGTTCTTAATCGTAATCTCGTTTAACTTCCTATAGTCCTATACGAGTCGTAACTTCCCGTTTACTTTTAGAACGAACATGTATAGAGTTCCTACACTTAAGGTAGATCTTCTTATCTATCCTTTAGCTAGCTTCTCCTTTAGCTATTCTCGTAGGGTCTATAGCTCTTTCTTAGACATTTGATATAGGGGTCCCTATAGAGGCTCTTTCCCTAGCTAAATGTTAATCTTATAATCCTATAGTCGGTGCTTAGGTAAGGCGGTTTTACCTCTCTCCTCTTTAAAGAGTCGCGACCACTTGCGATACTCCTTAGGAATACTTAACTCTAAGATGTTAGTATTCTTCGATAGTGCGTTACTTCTATTACTTCTAGTAACTTCGTAACCCGGCGGCCCTACGCTAGTGTCTATCCCGGTCGAAGGTGGTTCTTCTATCCTTCTATTCGGCGTAAGCTATATCTCGTTTAGCTGTTTCCTTACCTTATCTACTAGTGAACGCTACTACTACGTAGGCTAAATGTCGATAACGCAATCGCATTCCCTAAATGTAAGTACTCCTCTTCTCTAGTCGATTACTAGATTGTGCTTTCTTAACTAAGGCATACCTAATACTATGTTATAACTAGCTATATTAGTAACATCTAAGGTAATATTCTCGTAGTACTATTAGATAGCTAGTAGCAATAGTATCGTCTCCTATTCTACGCTAGGTAACGATAATCCGTTTACCGCGATTAACTCGTAACCCTATTTCTTCTTTAGGGTAGCTAACCCGTTTCTTCTTATAAAAGACTCGGAGATAAAATTCCCCGCTACTCCTAAGTCGATTATAACACTAGTCTTGTGTCCGTTAACGATCGCTTATGTCTAGAAAACTGTGTTTAATGTCGATATATAAGCCTAAGTATTGTATAACTCCCTTCGGTCGCTTATTCCTAGGAAGCCGATCCTTTTCCCTATTCGTATATAGAACGTCGTGCTTCGTGTCTCGAGGCCTCCGCTTAAACCTAGCGCGAGCCTTTCTATGTCTACACCTGTATTCGGTAACGTTCCTAGATCTTCTACGTTTCTAAGTAGAGAGCCCGTACGTGCTATACTGCTATTCGTAGTTCGTTTAAGACGAAAGTTCCTACTAGTATTAGGTATCCGGTACCTATTATTCGGCTTCCTATAGGTAGTCGTTCTATAACGGCGGTTACTAGATTCTCGGTTGTTTCTATAAGTAGGTATCCCTAGGCTATGCCTCGTAGGGTGTCGAGTGTCTTGTTAAACTTAATAGAATGTAGCCTCCTTCGTCTACCTATCTTAGGTAGGAATTCCTCGTGCCTTCTTTATAGGTAGATAATTATGTCGTATAGTTTCTTAGGTACATCTACCGTGAAGGTAAGTTGTTCGTTGTCGTCGTTAGTGTTGCTCTCTTCTCCTTTAGAGGAATCTTCTTCGCTTAATTCTTCCGGATCCTAGTCTTCTTTAATAGTATTTAGCCCGGTAGTTTCTTAACTTTCTTCTTATAGTTCTAGTAACTACGATCCGTTCTATCCTAGGTCCTGATTTTCTTTATCGCTTCTATCTTCGTCGAAGTAGGATTCGTCGATGTCTACTTCTCGGAGCGTGGCGTTTTGCCTATGCGTCGCTCCTAGGGTTCCTCGTAGTTACTAAGGCTAATACCCTACGCCTAACTTCGCGGCGTAGTAGATTTGACACGAGTCTTAGTAATAGAATCGCTAATAAAGGCTTCTATAACCATTTCGAGACTCGGCTTCGGTCTCGTAGTCGACTCTTCGTGTTATTATGTTGAACTATCGTAGTTGGTTCTTCGCATTAAATAGAATAGCTACTATTTACTACCTATAGTATCCTCCTCGTCCTTCTAAGGGGTCTAGGAGAGGCGTCGTGCTTCTGTTACTAGCTCTCTCCCCTACTCTCTAAGTATAGTCGGTATCTCCTCGAGATCTAACGCTACTCTTAGATTTACTAGTTCGGGGTTACATTATATTAAATTGCTCGCGGCGTACTATATTTTTACCGCGGCAATCCCGCGCTATGTAACCTTCCTTACTATAGGCATAGTATATGAGTTTTCCTTTTCCTTTAAAGGGCTTCTTTCCGTAGCCCCTACTCTTATCGATCCTCCGTCCTCGTTAGGTAACGTCTAGTTCTATTAGCTGTAGTCTATAGTAGGGCTAGCTTTATCGTAAGAATTCTCCCTTCGTAATGTATCCTCCTAAGGGTCTACGGTCCGGAGCGTATCCTACTATTCCTCCTACTTTAGAGTCGTATTTCTTCTCCTAGTGTCGTTCCTAGAGCTAGTCATCGATGTTAATCGACGCCTTTATTAGCTCTTCGAGGTTAGTAATCCGTCCCCCGTGTCTTATTAACTCGTCCTTAACGGAGTCTTTAAGTCTACGTCAGAACATAGTCATTAACGCCGTCTAGTCCCATCCGGTAATTTGTCCGTATTCTTCGAATTTAGCTGCATACTCTAAAGTAGACGTCTTCTACTTTAGGTGTTGAATGATTCGTATAGCCTATTAGACTTCGTTCGAGGTTCTAAAGATTGATTTCATCTTATCTTTAAAGAGAGTATAGCTCCTAAACATTCTAGTAGGGTCCAATCGTCCTATACCTTTAAGGTATTCCTTAAGGTAAGGTTTAATCTAGTTCTACGTACTTCCGCGAAGGTACGTAATAGCGAAGATAGTTCTCTTATTAGCATCGACTAGGTTAAATATAAGATACATATCTATCTAATTAATCCAGTCGTCGAACTTAGCCCTATCTCTATAGAAGAGGTCTAGCTTAGTAGCCTTAACGTCGTTCTTCCTTAGAGTAGGCTCGTCGTTATTATTAGACTTATCGTCCTTCGTAGTAGTCTATTATAGTAGCGCACGGCGGATGCTTCCTACTTCGCTAGGGGCGGGTGTTCCCCTACTAGCTACTTGAGTAGCGCTTATCCTAAGGGCGTTTAAAGTGTTATTGTCTCGTTCTAGGGCTAGTCTTAAAAGAGAGATAAGTCAAGTTACGCGGCGGTATTCTTTAGAGAGGCTAAAGTAAGCTAAGCGAAGATAAATAATAGAAATAAGAGTTGTATTCCAATTAGTGAGATAGTAACATAAGTTGAACGTATTAGAACTATAAGGGTTTCTAGCGTTCCTAAATATAAAGGAGATAGAGCGTTTGCTCTCCGTACTCTTTATGCTCTCTATGCTCTCTCGAGATTACCGAGATTAACGAGGTTAAGGAGATTACTTCAGTTGCTCTCTCGGTTCCTTAGTTTTATTCCTACGGGTAAGAGAGCACTTCTTGGGCGAAAGCGCCCGCTAATTGTGGAGGTCTAATTGGTTAGCTTCCTTTAGCCCTAGATTAGAACCGTAATACGATAGCGTATCGGCTAGGTTACTCTTCCCCGACCTATACTCTACTACGAAGTCGAAAGATTATAGAAACGTCGCCTATCGAGCTTACCTCCCGTTTAGCTACTTTACTATTATAAAACCCTATAGGTTCGTATAGTCGACTAGTACCTAAACCGTATACGATACGCCTTCGAGGTACGGTCGCTAATGCTTAAATGCCTCTACTACTACTAGTAGCTCTTAGTTATAGGTATTATAATTGCACTCGGTAGGTATTATCTTACGAGAATAGAAGGCAATTAGATGCTACTTAGTCTTAAACAACTAAGAGATAATACCTATAATCGTAAAACCTAAGGTATCTATTTTAACCCTCGTACGTAACGAAGGATTAAAGTGCCTTAGGATAGGTGCTCCGAGGAACCTAGCTTTTAGCCGTTAGAACGCTTACTCCTCGTAAGCGGACTATATAAGAGGCCCTTACTTCTTACTATTCTTACATCCCTTTAGTAGGTCTATTAATAGCTTTACGATCCTCGAGTACCCTTCGATAAACCGCCTATAGAAGTTATAGAATCCTAGGAAGGATTAAACCTTATAAAAACTCGTAGGCGTAGGCTATTCCTCGATTACGGCTACCCTACTCCTATCTATCGATACGCCTACGACACTTACGATAAATCCTAGGAACTCGGCATTCTCCTAGAAGAAGCTACACTTCTTTAGGTTCGTAAATAGGGCGAACTTTCGTAGCCTCTCTAGTACCGCGCGTACGGCTCGTACGTGCTCCTTACGCGTTACGCTATAGATAAGGATATTATCTAGGTAGACTACGTAGATATTATCTACTAACCTAGTAAGGGCCTTATTAGTATACCCCTAAAAGGTAGCTAGTACGTTAGTTAATCTAAAAGGCATAACTAAGTACTCGTAGTAACCGTATCGCGTACGAAACATAGTCTTCTACTCGTCTCCTTACTTAATAGGAACACGGTAGTAGGTATCCTATAGGTCGATTATAGTAAAGAGCCTCGTACCCTATAGCCTATCTAAGGTCTTACTAATTAGGGGTAGTAGGTATCGGTTCTTTACTATAATCTTATTTAGGCCTCTATAATCTACATAGAGCCTAAGAGTACTATTCTTCTTTAGTACGAATAGAATAGGCGTACCCGCCTCGCTTACGGACCGCCTAATCTACTCCTTCTCTATTACTTACGTAAGGTACTCCTTTAAGACCTCTAGCTTAGTTAAGGACTAGTAGTATAGCGACTTAAAAGGGGGTTTCTTTCCTTCGACGAGATTAATCGTATACTTAACCCCGTTGGGCATCTCGCGCTTTACCTACTTATTAGGTACGTATATATCTCGGAAGTCTATAAATTCTTTAGGCTACGAGGGACCCTCTCCTTCGAATACTACTATAGTAATACCCCAAACACTTATCGTATAAACCTACTTTAAGCTCTCGAGATCCTTAAGGAACTCGCGTGCGTTACGCTACTAAATCGTAGGCGTCTCTATACCGTAGTACTACTAGTTATCCTTATTAGCCTTTATAATCTGATTACAATACCGCTAGGGTCTACCTAAGATAACTAACGGCCTACCTATAGGCGCTATATAGTAGATAGCGTTACTTACGCGCTCTACTCCTATATCGTTAGCTAGTCGTACGCGAACCGTATAGGCGCCGTAGTAATGCCCTTAGTTCTACGCGTACGACTCTAGATTTAGAAGCTTTATACTACTAATAGGCTATATCTAGTATCGGAGTATATACTCGTACGATACTAAGCTTAAATCTATATCGTTATCTAGAAGAAACGTAGCCTCGCGAAAGCCCTTACGCGTCTCGACGGCGCCTCGTAAGTAATACGCTAGACTTATATTAACTTACCTTAAGGGGTCTATATAGAAACTCGGACTTAGGAGCGACCCTTATATAGTCCTCTACCTTTTCCCTATTTACCCTTCTTAGTTAAAGCCTTAATAGTTTCTAACCTATAAACCGCTTACGTATTACGGTCCTTCTATAGGTATCTACTTTAGTACTCCGTCTTATAGTAACCCTTCTTACCGTAGCTATAGTACTCTACCTTCGACTTCTAGCTAGTTAAAGACGAGCTACCGGCGTCTCGCTACTAACTCGTACCCGAGGCGTCCGGTACTTAACTCTACTTCTATTACTTTAGGCGATTAGCCCGCTTATATACGTCCTTAGCTTTACGCTTACGACGTATATACTACCCGCGGTCGTACCCTCCGCTACTACCTCGGCGCTCGGTACTTTTAATACGCGAGGCTAGGACTACTAGGTCTTCTCTAGTCGTAGGGATATTATAGTAGCTAACGATAGCGGACCGTAAGCGAGGCGTAAGCTTCGCTAGTAGGTACAGTATACGTTACGCTTCCGAGTAGTTACCTAACTAGTTCTCTATAATATCTAGCTTAGTCGCGAACTATTATACTATTTAGTTATCCTTCTATTTTATAACCTCGTACTCTAATATAATATTAAGTACGCGATTTATAGGATTACTATATACATTTCGATAGAACTCCTTAAAGTTTTAGTATATATACCCTATAAGGTTAAAGACGCTATAGTTAGCGTACTATTACTTACTTACCTCTCCGCTAAGGTATATAACTCTATATAGGACCTTTAACTCGTCCGTCGTATATATAGTACCTAAGAGGGTAAAGATAAGTAAGAGCTCCCTAAAGAATACCCTGATCTTCCTTATAGAGTCCTCTCTAAAGGGCGTCGGCTCTTTTAGGCGTAGTTAAGTTTTATATACTATAGCCGCGCCTCGTACTATAATATTATCGTTAGTAGCTATAGAGATAGAGGTAGAGGTTATAGTAAGGAGGTAATCTTCTCTTCTCCCTCCTATTTACTCTAGAGGCGGTACGCTTATAGCGCGTAAGATCTCTAACCGCTTAATCTCCTACTATATCTCCTACTCTTTAATCTTAGTCCTTAAGGTCTCTCTTCTCGTAACTAAGGCTATACGACGCGCCTACTATTATACTCTAGGGCTTAGGGGGGACGTAGGCGACTTGCCGTCGCGCGCGTCGCGATTAGGCTCTATAGCGTATATAGATTATAACGAGGGGAAGCTTTAGAACTATAAGGACTATAAGACTATAAGAGGATATCGTAATATATAGTACGCCTACGGTCTTCTAATCGTAGATAAACTAAAGCTTACTTTCTTCTATATACGCTATACGCGTTACTTAGTGTACGTATACGCGTTACGTACGGTATACTAAGCCGGGTATAGCCGTATTATATATAAGGTTTAGCTATAGGCTACCCTTATAATCGCTGTAGGGTTTTAGAAGAGTATACTTAAGACTATACTAAAGAAAGAAAAGGACTCCAAGAAGAGAGAAGTACCTTAAGAAGATAAAAGTAAGGATAAGCTAACTCTAAAGAAGAAATTTAAGGGTACTAATAACGATTAGGAGAGCCTTATTAGTAAGATTAAGGGTTACTTTAATAAGGGTATAAAGGATATAAAGGTCCTTAGCGCTAAAATTACTCTACTTAGTTCCTATATAGAGTAAGGGGGGACATAAAGCGCTAGGATAATATATAGATAATAGGTTTTAATAGTAATATAACCTAATTAAGAGTTATAATTACTTACTTTAGAAAATAAGATTAGGTACCTAGATTATAAGAATTAAGGGCTAATTATAGATAAGAAGCCTTATATAAGTAGCTTAAAGGTGCCGATACTCGTAATAACTATAGTCTTTTATACCCTAATATCTAGACATAGTACCCTAGTTCTAGACTTTCGAATTCATTAAAGCTCATACATGCCGAAGTCGGAAGTTTGTGATATAGATCACATAGCACTAGCTGGTCGAATAGCAGCTTGTCAGTGCCATTGCTCTATTGCTATGTGCCCCAAATACAATTTACCAACGACTCGGTGCTGCTTAACAGAGCTCGAGTCTAGCCTTTACTAGCCAGTCCTCTTCTTGAGCATTCCTCATTCTTTCTTTTCCTCACATTCCTGCCCTCCCTTCACCACTCACATCACCTTTCCCTTCATCACCTTTCCTCTTTATCACGTCATCACATTTCGGCCCCTCTCCCGCTTCATCACCCCATCACATCACTTTCCCTCACAATCTGTCCCCCTTATTACCTGTCCACTTAATCACCCCATCACACTACATCGTCCCTCCCCCCAATCACCTTTGCCCTTCATCATCTCTCCTCCTTCATCACCTCTGCAACCTGATCCGTAAGGCAGGGGAACCCAGAGAGAGAAGGCCCATCAAATCTCCGGGCTTGTCAGCCTGGAACTGGAGGGCTGCAATTGGTTGCACTCAACAGCGACTGGAGAAGAAGAGGTCGACTTTGCTTCGTCTCTAGAGTGCTGTTGACGTCGTCGTAGTCTTTGATTAGGCAAGGGATCAGCGCATGAAAATGGGTCTGTAGCAAGCTGGCAGTCGTAGCACGCTTCGCAAAAGCAGCATCGAGCGCTGGAGAACGTCATCAAAAGCGCACCGTCATTCATAAGGTCTATACACTACAACCTCGCCTTAACCTGTCGATCCAACTTCTCAAGCCCGCTCGGCCCGTCCCAAATATCCCTCTCCACAGCCCTCGCATTAACATACTGCGGTCCCAACTCACTAATCTTCTCGACTCCCAACAACCTCATACAAGTCTCCGTCTCAGCCTTCAAGATCTCCAGCACGCGCTCCACACCCTTCTGACCAAAAGCTCCATTGCCATAAAGCGGCGCTCTCCCAAGTCCCACGCCCTTCGCACCCAGCGCGAGAGCTTTGACGATATCTGTGCCACGCTTGATCCCACCGTCCACCCAGACGTCGATGCGGTCGAGGACTTCAGGGCAGTACTTTCGGATTTCGAGGAGGGTGTGGATGGCGGGTGGTGCTGTGTCGAGGGCGCGACCGCCGTGGTTGGAGAGGATTATGCCGCGGATTTGAGGAACGTGGAGGGATGCTAGGTAGGCGTCTTCGTGGGTTTGGAGGCCTTTGAGGACGATGGGAAGGTTTGTGTGTTTTGCGAGCCAGGGGAGGGTGGTTTTCCAGGTCAAGTCTGGTGCTGTACCGGCGAAGAGGGCTTTGCCTACGCCTCCGTCACCGCTTATGCTTATTCCGGTGTTGTCTGTGGTTGGGCTTTCGGTTGTCTTTGAGGCGCTGCCTTCTTGGACGGAAGAGCGTACGGGTAGGTTGCTGCCTACATTCTTCTGCCTCTCATCGTGTTCTCGCTTCCCTGGCACGGGTGCATCGAGCGTTAGGCAGATGAACTTGATTGACGATAGGGCGTGTATCCTCTTCAGCATGTCCTCGCTCTTCTTTCGTTCTGTCTGCACGTATAGCTGCCACCCAAAAACTTGACCAGGCTTCGCATCTGCTACGATCTGCTCGGGTGTTTGTGAAGCGTTGTTCGAAATGATCTGCATTGCTCCGTAGTTTGCACACGCCTGCGCCATGCCGTGCTCACCATCGGGATGTCCTAATCGTGCCATTGCTGCGGGAGCAACGAAGAACGGGACATTTACTTTGTGCCCGAAGAAAGAGGTGGATGTGTCGCAGTGCGTGCAGTCGACGAACACTCGAGGTCGGAGGAGAATCGATTTGTAGACTGTGCTGTTGAGATGCTTGGAGATCAGGTCATCGCTCGCCGAGAAGTAGTATCCCCATGCTTTGCCATTGAGTTTCTGGGTTGCCGTCTTCTCGATGTCGTCGATGTTTAGGCATTCGTCGAGGGTGAGGATCTCCTCTTCTGGCGAGAGGGAAGATGTCTCTTGCGGTGTCTTCTCGGTTGCTGGGTGAGTGGACGCATCGAAAGAGCCGAGTTTGGCCGACGCTGGCAGACTTTCTTCAAGAGTGCCGGGTGGATGTATAGGATCGTACTCTTCTGTCGCGTCTGTGCCGGCCAGCTGGAGGATGATCTTGCTACCGCCGGGGTGATCTGGGAGGAAAGATGTGACATCGTAGACATTGCCGTACAGCACGACCCAGCAAGATTCTGCTGAGCGATGCTGCTGCACCTCTTCGTACGTGAAAGTCTTTGCCATGGTGTTAGAGAGTCGGGCGGGGGATTCCGTGCTACAGATCAGCGACGACAAGAACAAAGAGGAACCAAGAACACCGCCTTACGCTCGAGAGCAAATGCTGGACTACAGGCGATACACGCGACAAGGGAAATATGCAATCGATGACATGGTTGAGATGCGAGGCGACCAAGAGCGGCCATTGCCCACTTCTTCGGCACTAGATAGGCCGAGCGAATGGGAAGCTTATCGGCGTATGAACAGCCCAATAGTCAGCAGATTTCGAGAGCGGCAGAAGACATCTCGGTTGGTGGGTCGAAGTGACACTGTTACGCCGGCGAACAAGAATTGACATTGCGAAGCTGAGGCTCCTTTACGCTCTTCATACATGATCAAGACGAACTGGGGTGTTTCGATATTCTTGATGAATGCTACTTCTCCCAAAGGCAAGATTCCCCGATGGCCCGAATGTGGCAGCTAATTCCGGCCGTTGATACATTGCTGGCTTCAGTTCGCACAGCGCCTGATGCCAGAATCTCCAGGACATTTCCCCCTGTATCTAGTCAGCCTGGAGAAGTCAATAGCCATTCGTATGACTGACCTGACGTAGGTCCCTCCGCAACGCTTATAAGTGTTGCGACAGAAGTTGATGTTGCTCTGTTAAGGAGCAGCGCATCGAATGTTACGGCAGCATTGTATGTTGTTCGCGAGACCGGGTTAGAAGCCTAGCGCACTTACGCCTACGCAAGCGCCTCCCGTGTTGTAGCGACAAGTTCCAGCACCCTGTCTCAAGTGTCAAGAGGTGCAGCACGAACAAGGAGTGTAAGGTGCGACTGACATCAAGACCGCCCCAACCAGACACGCGACAGTTGCCAAAGCTCTGACGGGCTTCCAGTTCTCCCTCGGGAGCAGCGGCGACAATTGTCGAGAATGCAGGTAGCAAGATTGAAGCGACCTTCATCGTGATACTTCGAAGTTTGTGAAATGGAGAGGTGGTTAGGAAGTCGTTTGATGCATTCTCGAGCATCAGCAGTCCCTCGACCTCAATTTATCTCAAATGTGATCCGTCGCGAAGACAAGAGCTTGAGTGCTTCCCACACAAGCCCTGGAACAGGTATATTGCTGTATGTGTTCACACCAAGCAGCCACGAGGATTTTTGGCAGGACCTCGCAAATCGTTGCGATATGCCACGAGGGCTGTACCGTGGCATTATAGCACGTGCCCATCCCCCATATGATAAGAGGTACCCAAAGTGGCCTCAGAGCCATCAGCTTGAATTGACTTTCAAGGTCTGCACTTGGCTCGCTTGCGTTGCTTGGACTCGTGGCTGGACAGACTGCAATCGGCGTCCTGAGTAATGTGGAGGTGTCGACATGTGTCTCTCGATGAATCCTGTCTGAGATGCGACATGTCTCAAGCTACGCAGCCATACTCAGTGAGGCATGCGTGTGCGTATTGTGCGTGTCTGCAGCACCTGGGCGATTCCTTGGACAGCATATCATGCGACTGGGCACCAGAATCTCCATTGACTTCACATCTGAGAAATCAAGCCCTCTTCATCCAGTCGTACCGTTTGTAGTGTCACCTCCAGGTAGATGTGCGCTGCTCATGCACCCAGGACAGTTGTGTATCACTTCATGCGCAGCCACATCACAGTCAATGCAAAAGTGGTTTTGACATGTCTCGCATTCATATCTGCTGGATTCCGATGCACCTTCAGCCCGCTTATGCCGTGGTTTCTCTGGGTGTTCAGTCTGTGTCATGTCGAAGTTCACTGGAACTGGTGGGAACCCAGACAGACAGCCGTAGCATTGTACGCTTCCTCTCTGGCGTGCTCGCTTCCACGACACCTCGACCCAATTCTGAAGTGGGAAAAGGTGGTGGTATGATCGTGCCAGATGTGTCGACAGGATCAACGTCAAGTCGCAGGTGGGGCACGTTGCCGGCAGACTGCAGACTTTCGCGCCACATCTACTGCATAGGTAGCCTCCCCGCGTCAGCTGCCCGTGGCAAGCGCAGAGTGTTGCCTTCTCTTCGACGATTCGTGACGGAAAGCCCATCATGAGGAGATTTGCCTGACTCCGCCTCAGTGCTTCGGCATCTGTCGAACGCATGACTGGCGGTGTAGTCGACTTCATCAGCTGCTCTCTGAAGTCCACATCGTCAATCGCCACGTTATAGCACGACTCGTCTCCTTGGTTCGTCTTGCGGCAAATCTCGGCACAGATGTGCATTTGTGCTGCAAGGCCAATGATGCTTACGCGGATGCGGTCTTTGATGCAGGCTTTGATCGTGTCGTGGATGTCGCCAGGATCCGATGTGAGCAGAGCACCCATAATGACCACGACTTCTCTGGTGCCGTGGGATGGTGTGTGATATAGAGCTGCACGAGCCATGTCCAGGCCGTTCTGGAGAGAAGGGTTGCCTTTCGGCTCATTCTTTGCGTACTTTGACAGTACTGTGATATGATCTTCTGGGTTGCCCGACATGTCACTGACTCGGACGGCTAGGCCATCTCTCATGCCTACTATGCCAAGTTGGGAGATCGGGTTCTGCTCAATAAATTCCCTCACGAAGACTTTGGCATACGTGAGCATGAGGAGATATCTCGTAGGCCGAAGATCCTTCTCCATCATCGCCTCCGAGAAGTCCAATAGTAAGATAACATGTCTGATGATTCCACGTTGAAGAGGAGTCGTGTCCTTGGTCAGTCGCTTCCGTTTGGCGGCTTCCTCTCTGCCTCCAAGCACATCCTCTATGCTGCCACCAGCCGCTTCCTGATATGCCAGTTTAGAGGTAGCTGAGGCTTCCCATCTAGCCTTTTCGCGCCCTTTTGGCCGAGATGCCATCTGGGTTCCCACTGATGGACCATTCTCATCATCATATTCCGGATCTGAGTCTGCCATGTTCTGTGACCCTTGTATTTATCCTTCCTTGTGTCGCATGGAAGCTGTGATCATCCTGACCGCGTTTGGCGTGGCGCGATATTGACCGAGCCTTGCGTGTTCTGCGATCCCCGTTGAATGTAGCGCTCGAAAGTAGAATCAGACTGGTGCTGGCGGCGTGGAAGTAAGAAGATCGAGAGAAGCACGAGCGATATTGATGCGAAAGTTATCCGCTATCACGTGTAAGAAACGCTACGCCACGTATGGTTAAGTGGACGTTCTTATCCCACGACTGGACCCTTAAACCTGGTCACAAAGCGCACTCTACAACGGGAGAGTTCAAGTCACCGCTGATGGGCAACATATAACAACACAGAACGACAACCACCGAGCACCCGCCCCTGGTCATCAGCTTACAGCAATCGCTCGCACTTCCTTGCCTCCGACGCTCGTGGTCAGCGCGAGCAGCAAACACGCCACATCATCGCACCCTCCAATCGAGCCTCCTGTGGACACCTCAGCGGCAAAGAGATAGCATAACATCGAACTCGCCAATCTTTCCACAATAATGGCCAACGACGAGTGAGTGGTACGAGGAGAGGCGGTGGCGCGATACCTGAGGACATACTCAGGGCCCCATAGCTTCTGCCTGTCCCTGGAGACCCTCTGGCTAACACACCTCACCCTAGATATGATTTCCTGTTCAAGGTGGTCCTGATCGGCGACTCAGGCGTCGGCAAGTCCAGCATGGGGAGAAGGGGAAAAAGGAAGAGCTGACAACATGCAGGCAAATCTAACCTCCTCTCGCGCTTCACCCGCAACGAGTTCAACCTCGATTCCAAGTCAACGATCGGCGTCGAGTTCGCGACCAGAAGTATCCAGGTGGACAACAAGACGATCAAGGCGCAGATTTGGGACACAGCAGGCCAAGAGCGCTACCGTGCTATCACCTCAGCATACTACCGCGGCGCAGTCGGCGCATTGCTGGTCTACGACATCTCGAAGCACAACACGTATGAGAATGTGACACGATGGCTGAAGGGTAAGCAGGGCTCTAAAGAACAGCTGTGGCTTCCAAACTACGTTTGGGGCACTTGGGCTAACATATACCAATTTCAGAGTTAAGAGACCACGCCGACACAAACATTGTGATCATGCTCGTCGGAAACAAGAGTGATTTGGTAAGGAGAAGTTTGCAAAGACAGGAGAGGAAGCGCGCTAACAAGTGATAGCGCCATCTCAGAGCAGTCCCGACAGAGGAGGCCAAGCAGTTTGCATCCGAGAATGGTCTTAGCTTCATCGAGACCTCAGCTCTCGATGCATCAAACGTTGAGCTTGCATTCCAGAACGAACTCACTGAGATTTACCGCATCGTGAGCTCGAAAGCACTCGATCAGGGAGAGCAAACCGCAGGACCTTCACAAGGTACGTTGCTGAAGGGTGCAAGGCGTGAAGAGAAATATTCGCACGCGCCACTCCACGCATATCCACTGCGACGCGCTTCTCGAGCACCGCTAACCTATTCGAACAGGTTCAGCAATTCCTCTTTCGAGCAGCACACCACCAGGCGATGCCACGAAGAAGTAAGTCAACCCAATTTTCAGAGCTCGTTGCGAAAATACTAACCCCGCCAACCCACAGGGGCCAATGTTGCTAGATTTCCTCGCATTTTTGTGATGGCTTCTACCTGATTTCACGATTGGCACATGCGGAGCCGGATTAGGAAGGAGCAATGACGAAGGCGAGGCACAGCGGCGTTTGGCGTAATTGGCAGCCAGGAGTCATATGCCGCGCGCGAACTTGAGATAATGCATGCAACGATAACACGCTTGAAACTTGCACCGAGTGTCTGCTGCATACTAGTTCATTTCATTCTCGTGAACTATCTGGTTGCTCTTTTGGCCATGAGCAGTAAGCATGCTGCTTCAGTAGAGAACCAGTCTGGATGCTCTCTGCTTGCAGGTACCTGCTCAGGTTTTCTCAATCTTGATGCGGGTGTTGTCGCCGACCTCGTCATCGTCCTTGTCTGCCTCCGTGCTTGCGACTTTTTCAGCCACCTCCCCCACAGCCTTCTTCGGTGCTTGCACACCCAGGCCCGTTCCCTTGCCCTTAACTTGCTTCGCCTTGTTGGCAGCTTCAGCTGCCTTGGCGACATACTTGGTCTTGATGCCATCGAGATCCTTCTGCAGCTGCTTGAAGTCCATCATGGCTTTCTCCAGGAACGGCTTGAGCTTCATGCGAACGTCGTGCTCCTTTGGGTCGAGCACTCCCTCCGTGATCATGCCGTCGAAGTAGGCGAAGATGTCCTCGAGGATCTTCATGACCTCTTCCTGTAAAATTTTGGCCTGAGCCTCGGCAGTGTCGTTGATCGCTTTTACAATGGCGTTGGCGGCTTCGTCAAATGGGGATGTGGTGTTTGCTGAGTCGAGGGCGTTCGCCATGTGGCCAGTTGACCGAGCCACACAGCCCTTGCCTTCTTCACTCTTGCAGCGATCGTAAGTGTCTTTCATCGCTTTGGTGAAATAGCCTGTATGGCGGTCTTGCGTCGCGTCGGATTTGATGTTACTAGAACAGGTCAGTAGGTTGCGCAAAGGGCACAGAGGCGGGAACATTACCTCAGCTCAAGCTTGTATCGCGCTTGATGGTCTCGAACGGCATTCAGAATACCCACAATCGAGCCCTCGATCATATGTTGGAATCCCTTCAGCTCGAGCTTGGAGTCTGGGCGGCGCTGGCGGATCTTCACGATGAGGCTGCCCACGTCATTGACGAGAGTATGCATTTGCTCGGCCAGTTTGGCCCCCTGAGCGGATTTGGTCTCAGACCACTGCTGACGGATGATGCGCGAGAATGCTTCGAGGAAACCTTCATTCCAGCTTTCCTTGGGACACGCAGAGGTGGCATAGTTGCCGTCTTTCCGCATGAAAGCGAGGATGGTAGCCCAGTGCTTGTCGCGTCTCTTGCGTTCGAACATACCGAGTGCGGTCTTGGAGCATTGAGCCGAGCGGGAGAGAAGTTCCTCGCCGATTTTCCTGTCGACATCATCCCTGAGCTCACCGAGATACAGAGTCAACTTGTCGTCGAGGCCGTGTTGTGGCGCCTTGACGAGCTTCTTCAGATCGTCGGAGCTCTCAACGTACTGAGAGGCAACCCACATCCATACTCCGCGCAAATAGACGTGGAGATGGTGCTTGATGTAATCATCGAGGACCTGCTGTAGGCCATGCGCAGCAATAGTCAAAGCATGTTCTCTCAGCGCCGGGATACCGGTCTGAGCGGCTGTCAGCTGGAAACTCTCCGGTTCTGCCGCTCCCTTCAGGACGAGATAGTGATGATTGGATACGCAGAAAACAGGCAGTTTCTGCTCAGGCGCAAGGTGGCCTTTCATCTCCTGCTCCACCCTCTGAACGTTCAGTTTGTTGCGGGCTTCGACCAGCAAGCACCCGCGCTCGTTGTCGATTTCTGCTTTCTCGTTCAACGCCTTGTCAAGCTGAGCCTGGACTTTGCGCACCTTGATTTCGCGCTCTCTCGATGGTTTTGCCTTCATGCGGCTGGCAAGAGTTCTGCGGGCTTGTGAGATTCGAAGTTGAATCTGCTGTGACTCTGCGTTCAATTGGTCGTATCTGGTGAGATGCATGCCCTTTTCTTCTTTCAGATAACTGGCTAGGCCTGGAGTGATGTTATCATCGGACCGAGTGGCGATGACGGCGATGTTGTCAGCGAAACGCTCGCTGAATCGCGCGACAAGACTGTCAACGGTGGTGTCACTGACAACGCGGTCCATGCGAGCGACGATCCAGAGGCCATGGCAGTGCCGAAGATAGTCGTTGGTGGCATTGACCTTCACCACGTTAGTATCAGATATGCCTGAATTAAGGTCAGCAGGTGTGATGATAAGGAGCATGCGATGCACAAACCGGGAAGATCGGCGAGCGTCGCGTTCCTGAGCATTCGGGAGTCTTTAACGCCAATCCTGCATATTGTCAGCATGAGTCCAAACGTAGCCAGCCGCTCGGTACACACCTCACGAATTTGACCAGCGGCCACAACGCAGGCTGATCGTTGTTGGTTGTTGGATTGACCATCGGATCGATCTGTTGCCTGAAGTCGTCCTTGGTATCTGCAGCTGGGTGCAAAACTAGCTCGCCGTCGTTTCCCAGGACGCCCTCGTAGATCGCCTTGCACCACATGTGCATGAGTTCCAGTACCTTCATGGTCTTCATGCGGTTTGCCTTCAAGAAATCCTTGGCAGCTTCATCGGTCTTGAAGTGCGTGTGCTCGCGGAATATGCTTCGGAATGTCTTCAGTGCTGTGTCTGAGCGGCGCTTGTACTGCAGCTTAAGTCCTTGATCCCACTCATTGTCAGAGTTGAAGACGTAAAGGTAGTAAGCATCCAGATGTTCCTTGAGCAAGTCCTTGACAGCGGCCATATCGAAGTAGGTGACTTCTGCTGCGAACTTCGTCTTCTGGTCCGGAAGAGCTCCAGTATACTCGCAGGGAACGCTTGTGCAACTCTCACCGCCAGCAAGCTTGAGCAGAGTCAGTACAGCGCTTCCCAAAAAGATGATATGCTTACCGCGCGAGCTAGGTCCGGACAGTCGATGAGCGAATTCAGCAATGACGATTTACCAGTCCCCGCATCGCCCAGGAGAGCTATCTTGACGACCGGTGGTGCTGGGATCTCCAGCAATCCAGAGCCAGTCTCCTGGAATCTGTTGATGTGGATACTGTTGGATGGCTTGTGGACCAAGATGTCGTGAATGCCCTTCACAATGTTTGTGAGGCTTTGCTTGATGCGCGGGATGTCCTCGTCGTAGGCTGGGACCTCTGGAAATCGTTCCTGATTCTCTTGGTAGATATCGAGGTCGGCGTCATCCACGCCGGTATCGTCCATGTCGTCCTCTCCATCGGCATCCTCAGGTAGAAAGGCGCCATCGTCGTCATCCCCGGGCTTGATGGGCTTCTCGTCGTCGTCATCACTTAGCTCAAGAACCTCAGCGCCGCCACGATACTTCGAAGAGTTGTCGTTGTAGTCCACCTCTGTGGATCGCTTGCGCTTGCCGAGAACTTCGGTTGAGGCAAGCTCGGTGGACATATCGTCCATGGCTGGTGGTGAGCTTGGTGCAGCACAGCGGCCGCCGAGATCTGGTGTGATAGTGACGATGGTGGTCATCGGTGTTAACCACACGTGCAGGCTGTATGGACGACGTGGAGTGTAGGGAAGAAAAGGGGGTGTTGTGGTAAAGACCAGAGAGCGAAAAAAAAAGGTACTCAAAGAAAGGCTACATCCTCATATGTGAGATTTGCAATGTGAGCTTGAGCTCGTTCACGCAAAGTGAGGTCTCATGTGCGATGTTCAAGGTGAGGTCAAGAGCATGCTGCACGGCCTGGCAGTGATGCAAGTGACGTTGAGAACTGGCAACATCCGGGACGAGATAGCTGGGCTCCAGCAACCTGCCGGGCCACCGGGGAGCATCATTTCGGGCATCGGGGCACATTGCAATGAAGTCCCTCAATGATCGAGGCAAGGCCCATGGTGATCTTTGTACACCTCGGTACCGCTGCCTCCGAAGGGCATGTCAAGGACCTGCGACTCGGAGTCATGAGGGCTCGCGGTGTGATATCCACAATGGCAGAGAATTATGTGTCGGCGGCATGAGGATGCATAGATGGATATCCTCCTATAAAATTGCATGCAACGATTGATGGATGGGGAAGAATTCCGACTGCAGGCAGAGATGAAGTCTGAAAGCCCGAAAGACCCCTGCAGCAAGCTCGACTAGGAGTAAGCGACTCGCGTCATACCCTGTCGACGTTCATTCAAGCATCCTCGAGCACGCGACAACGTTTCTTGTTCGCCTGCAGCCTTTGACTTGCGACATGCGGTGATCACCCTCCATACCGACCGTTAACCAAGCACCAACATGTTCTGCCTCAGATCCTGGGTGCCAGTACGTCTTGCCAACTTCCACTCTTTACCACTAGCACGCTGACCTTCTTTTCGCGAAGCTTCTTATTTTTGTAGCCAACAGCCCACCTGTGTACATCCTCCTCTTCCTCTCGGCGAACTATCTTCTACAACGGCCCTGCGTGTACTGCTCTGTGGGTAGCAAGCAAGTCCTGCCACAACGCCGATAACCGCCTGACAATCCACAGATCCTCCTCTTCGTCCTAGTCTTCTCCCTCTCCGACTTCACCGCCGACATCTTCGAGCCACGATGGAACGAGAACGCCTTCACGACAATATCAAAGACTGCGACATCAGTACTCTACGGGAATGCGACGTTCACGGAAGCTGTGCTGGAAACAGCCAGTCTCGCACTCTCGGCGGTCAATGGAACGGGTGGCAGCATCGTAAGCGCAACCATGGAGGGACTGCGAGAGAGGCTCATGGCCGAGGCTGCATCAGTCGTCAGTGCGACAGCCTCGAGTGCCATGAACGGGACGAATGCATTCGTGTGGCTGCGGACCTTGACGGATAAGTTTCAGTTCAGAATACCGTGCTTGGACGTGGTAGTAAGGTTATGATGCATCGATTGATTTTAAGGCGCATGGGCAGAAGGCGCAACAAAAGGCATGATGATTCACGAGAGCATGAGAGGCGTTTTGGTTGGACGAATAACTTCAAGAGTTAATACCCTCCATCGAGCAGGACATGGATACAGACTGAACCGAGGATAGAGACTTCATTCTTATGGTCATACGCATCCTGTATAGAGTGAGAGGTGATCGCGAATACCGGTCACGTGATCATCATAGTATTCCTGGTCTGAAGCTCTCCACTGCAAATCCCAAGCTTCGGGTCTCAATACATTGCCGATCCTGCATTAAAAGCTTTCCTTCGTTGCAGCCCATCTCGAACGTCTCGCTTTCGACGCATAGCTGGCATTCGCATGCGATATTCACTCGGGTTGCAGCGGCTTTTTACAGTTCCCACTATAGTTCGACCCGCCGGCGGGGCGTTTGCTCCATGCCACCATCAGTCGACCTTCCGCGTGTCTAGGAACTATTCCCCTACACAAGCGAGAGCCAGAGCACTAACAACATCAAATTCTCGAGATCTGACACGCCCGAGCGGTTCAAGACTACGCGAACTAAGGACGGCTGGCAGAACAGCTTGGAGTTCGCAACAACCACACCAAAGCAATCGATACTGTAGCAGCGAAGCTTCAAGCTTGCTAGTCAAGATGGCCTCAGACAGAGACATCTTGCCAAACAGGTTGGTCTATTCCATATTTCAGAGATGTACAATACTTAACCTCGTATGCTTGCAGTGTCAAACCGATCAACTATGCCATCTCCCTCAAGGACCTCAAGCCAGGCGAGCCATGGACCTACCAAGGAACAGTAGACATCACCATAGACATCAGGAAGTCTACAAAGGAGATTGTACTCAACACACATCAGCTAAAGGTGCACTCTGCAGAGGTGGTCACAGATTCTGGCAAACAGTCATCGTCAGTACAAGCATCCAACATTGCATTCGACGAGGTATCTCAACGATGCACGCTTTCCTTCGACCAGGCGCTGGATGAGTCGCCGAAGGTGCTGCTCGCGATAAGCTTCGAGGGTATCATGAACGATTCGATGGCTGGATTCTACCGATCGAGGTACCAGCCTGTCGTGGAGGCTTCGAGGGGCGTAGCGAGGGACGACAAGAACCACTACATGTTCTCCACACAGTTCGAGAGTTCCGATGCTCGTAGAGCGTTCCCTTGCTTCGATGAGCCGAATCTCAAGGCAACCTTCGACTTCGAGATTGAGATCCCTGATGATCTGGTTGCATTGAGCAACATGCAAGAGAAAAACACGAGAAAGAGCAAAGATGGCCACAAGATCGTGAGCTTCGATAGGACACCGATCATGTCGACATACCTTCTGGCGTGGGCGTTTGGTGACTTTGAGTACATCGAGGACTTCACGGAGAGGAAGTACAACGGACAAAGTTTGCCCGTGCGCGTATACACAACCAAGGGTCTGAAGTCACAGGGCAAGCTCGCGTTAGAGAGCGCCCATCAGATTGTGGACTACTTCTCGAAGGTGAGCTTTTGTCGACCTTTTCGGAATGCCCATTCAGGCTGACATAGGCAGATCTTCCAGATCGACTACCCGCTGCCAAAGGTGGATCTGCTCGCAGTGCACGAGTTTGTGAGTGTTGCCGTTCATGCTTGTGCGTCATATATGTGTAGACTGACAGCTTTCCACAGTCGCACGGAGCAATGGAAAACTGGGGTCTGATCACATATCGAACCACCGCCGTGCTCTACGATGAACAAAGCTCCGATCAAAAGTATAAAAACCGAGTGGTATATGTTGTTGCCCACGAGTTGGCTCACCAATGGTTCGGTAACCTCGTCACGATGGACTGGTGGAACGAACTGTGGCTAAATGAGGGTAAGCAAGGTTGGTGCTTTCACTCAAAGGCACATTCTAACAATCTCAAAGGCTTCGCAACCTGGGTCGGCTGGTATGCTGTTGATCATTTACACCCGGATTGGAATGTCTGGGCGCAATTCGTCACTGAGGGCATGCAGACAGCTTTCTCGCTCGATGGTCTCCGTACAAGCCACCCTATCGAAGTGGAAGTCAAGAACGCCCTCGAGGTCGATCAGATCTTCGATGCCATCAGCTACCTCAAGGGAAGCTCAGTCATTCGGATGCTGGCGGCCCATCTCGGTGTCAAGACATTCTTGCAAGGTGTCGCCGATTACCTCAAAGCACACACTTACTCCAATGCCACTACAAACGATCTCTTCTCCGCCCTGAGCAAGGCCTCTGGTCAGGACGTGGCGACGTTTATGGAACCGTGGATTCGAAAAATCGGCTTTCCCGTGGTCACTGTGGCTGAAGAGCCCGGTCAGCTCAGCTTCAGGCAATCACGATTCTTGAGCGCTGGCGATGTCCAGGCAGAAGAGGACCAGACTACTTGGTGGATACCACTTGGTCTCAAGACTGGACCGCAGGCAACTGACGCTCAGCGCGAGCCTCTCACGGAGAAGGAGGACACTTATCGCGACATTGATACTGACTTCTACAAAGTCAATCCAGACCAGACCGGCTTTTACCGCACTAACCTGCCTCCTCAGAGATTGGCTGCTCTCGGCCAGAGTCTCGACAAGCTGTCTGTGGAGGACAAGATCGGACTTATTGGAGACGCAGGCGCCCTCGCTGTGGCAGGTGAAGCCACCACACCCGCAGTATTGTCACTGCTTGAAGGCTTCCAGAACGAATCAAGCTATCTAGTGTGGAGCCAGGTCCTCTCTACCCTCGGCAAGATTCGCTCTACTCTCGCATCGGATAAGCAAGTCTCGGAAGCTCTAAAAGCCTTCTCGCTCAGACTCATCACCCCAGCGGTCGAACAGATTGGATGGGACTTCAAGCCAACTGACGACTTCCTGACTGGCCAGCTTCGCGCACTTCTCATCACACAAGCCGGCTCGGTTGGCCACGAGCAAATTGTCGGGGAAGCACAGAGACAGTTCAAGGCTTACACAGACGGTGATGAGAAGGCTATACATCCTTCCCTGAGATCTGCCGTGTTCGTCACGGCCATCAAAACTGGTGGCGAAGATGCCTACAACGCTTTGAAGAAAGAGTACCAAACTACGAAATCGGTTGACGGCAAAGAGATTGCTCTCAGGGCCATGGGCTCGGTGCAAGAGGACAAGCTCGCTCTAGAATACCTGACCTGGGCGCTCAACGGTGGTACCGCCGTCCAGGATATCCACAACGTGGGTACACCTCTTGGAAGCAACTCAAAGGTACGACATGTGGTGTGGGAGTTTGTCAAGTCAAACTGGTCTACCGTCCGAGAGAAGCTCGGTGCGAATATGGTTGTGCTGGAGCGATTCCTCCGTGTCAGCTTGATGAAGATGACTGACGAGAGCGTTCGACAAGACATTGAGAAGTTCTTCGCCGACAAGGACACCCGAGGGTTTGACCGAGGATTGGCAGTGGTGAATGATAACATCCTGGGCAACGCGAAGTACAAGGAGCGCGCACTTGAAGGAACACGCGAGTGGCTGAGTGCTCATGGGTACATCAAGTAGAAGAGCGTGGATGAGGAGACTTGAAGGAAGATCGAGAGCAGGCGAGCCACAGACTGCCGCTCCGGTGACTTTCACTGGTAGCCGAGCCATTGTAGGGGCACTCTACTTGCTCTGAGTCAGCGCTCGTTTGAGATACAGTGTCTCAGGACACGTGGAAGAGGCCGCTACAGCCATCCTCAATGACTGCCAAATTGTACGTATGCCCTCCACTGATCGTATGCTGATGCTGCCATCGTCACTCGACTCATTGCAGCTCTCAAACACACGTTGTAGCATCAGAACACATCGTTCTTGCCTCGGAATCGTCTGCCTTGGCGGGCTCGAAAGTGATTGCCTTCGCGAGTGAGTGAAGACGCAGGGACAAAAGACCCTGGTCACGCGCTTGCCATTGTCGACTACAAGGACCGACTATAACTACCACGAGCACCTCACACCTTCTCTTACTTGCACATCAATCTTGAGAACCACCACCAGCACCAGCTTGCATCAGCCAGCAACCATCGCATCGCGCTTTCCACTCCTTCATCGCTTGCGCTGCACGACTCGGTACAAACGCTCCTTCTCGACGGCAAGTACCACGCGCCACCTTCCATCGACGCGACTGCAACATCTTCGACCTCAATCTCCAACCACGCGACAACATCACACATCACCGACCAACACCACTAACCGCGACCGCCATCTGTCGACGATTCTGGCATCTTAACAACCACGCAAACGGCATACACTTGCACAGTCAGCGACTTAGAGCCACTAATAAACGCCACCCCCTCAACGCGACTCCAGAACATCACACGCTGTCATGGAGTGGACCGGATCTCCCACCAAGAAGGCTTCTGCTTCTTTCAGCATCTACGACGAGAACACCCACGGCCCGGTTTGTGCATTCACTCACCGGAATCCTTCCCGAAAGCCTGCTGATCATTCCCGCTTTTTAGATGGGCCTGAAGCGCACCTCGAGCACTCTGCCGTTGCCGCTAACGACGGCTAAATTCGCCAACCGCACGGGTCCTTCACCAAAGGTAAGTCGCGCGCTGAACGCCAAACTTCCAGGAGACACTCTCGACTTGCTTAGAACAAACGCCACATACACACACAACTTTATCCTTAGCTTTACCTTTTCGCTCCGACTGACACCAACCAGCAGCACCACAACATGTCGGGCCCTGTCAATGAGCTCCTCGCCAAACTCACCAGCCAACAAGAGCTACTCGCCCGCCAGAAGCGTGAGCTCGAGGACGCAGAGAACCGCAGCAGCGACTCGTCTGCCACCGACCCATACGCAAACACGCCACCCACTGATAGCTTCTCTTCCGATGGCCGCCCGGACGCCGCCGAGGTGATGCGCCTCAAGAAGGAACTTGCTCTGGCCAACGAGCGCATGTCGCAGATGGACCTCCAGCTCACCCAGTCTCGCCTTGTTCAGCACACCATGGAGGAGGCCATCGGCTCGCCATTTCCCGCCGCACAGCACCTGGCCGCGAGCATGCCGGTTCATAACATGATGTCGGCTGCTCAAGCCAACCCATACGCACGCGTCGACAGCCCTTTCGAGCGCGGCAGCTTCAACATGCCACAGCCGCAGTCGTATGTGCAGCCAAGGGTATCCTTCGGCCCACCACTGACGCTTCGCAGCTTCGACTCGATGCAAGTTCTCACACGCCAGTACGGTGGCTACAACAGTCAACCAAAGTACACCCCACCAATCACTCCGGCTCCGTACCAAGCACCTTACGCCATGCCAAACGGCGCCAGCAATCACCAGCTGCCACCAGTCGGCACCAAGCTCTCCCCTACTGCTGCTGAGTTCGGTATCGGCCGTGGCCAATGGTCGATGCAGCAAGCTCCACCAGCATACGCCTCCGCTACAGAGCCTCTCAACTACCGCCGCCTGCTTGATCGTAACATGAGCTGCAACTGGAAGTACATCGTCGACAAGATCGTTTGCAACAACGATCAGCAAGCGTCCATCTTCCTACAGCAGAAGCTCAAGGTCGGTACAGCTGATCAGAAATTCGAGATCGTCCAAGCCATCATCGATCAAGCATATCCTCTGATGGTCAATCGCTTCGGCAACTTCCTGGTTCAGCGCTGCTTCGAGCACGGCACAGCAGAGCAGGTCATCTCCATTGCCCAGAGTATCCGCGGCAACACACTCAACCTGAGCATGGATGCCTTCGGCTGTCACGTCGTCCAGAAGGCATTCGATTGCGTGCCAGAGGAGTACAAGGCAATCATGGTTCACGAGCTCCTTCGCCGCATCCCGGAGACTGTCATTCACCGCTACGCATGCCATGTTTGGCAGAAGCTCTTCGAGCTCCGCTGGAGCGACTCGCCGCCACAGATCATGAAGTACGTCAACGAAGCTCTCCACGGCATGTGGCACGAGGTTGCCTTGGGTGAGACTGGCAGTCTGGTGGTCCAAAACATCTTCGAGAACTGCCTCGAGGAAGACAAGCGCCCATGCATCGATGAAGTGCTGGCAAGCATCGACGTCGTCGCTCACGGCCAATTTGGCAACTGGTGCATCCAACACATCTGTGAACACGGCTCTCTTCCCGACCGCACTCGTGCCACCGAGCACGTCCTCCGCTACGCGACCGAGTACAGCATGGACCAATTCGCCTCCAAGGTCGTCGAGAAGTGCCTTAAGATTGGTGGTGGTGACTTCCTCGACCGTTACCTCGACCGCGTCTGCGAGGCTCGCCCGGACCGCCCTCGCATTCCACTCATCGACATCTCGGGCGACCAGTTCGGCAACTACCTCATCCAGTACATCCTCACCAACGGCGACCCTGAGCGTCGTGAGATCGTGGCTGCTCAGATCCGCAAGCACATGGTGTCCCTTCGTGGCTCCAAGTACGGCTCTCGTGTTGCCATGCTCTGCTGCAACCCAGCCTTCACCACCCGCCCAGGTCCCCCAGCCGGCCTCCCACTTACGCGCAACAATAGCGGCGGCGGCTATGGTGGCGAGCGCTTCGGCGGCGACTACACTCGCTCTTTCCCAGGCCCATCTGACCGCGGCTACGGCGGCATGAGTCGTGGCGGCTATGGCGGTGGTGCATACCGCTAAGCTATCTTGCAATCTATGGCGATACTGGACGAAAGACGATCTTCTGTCTACCAAAGCCACCACGTACATGCACAACATACCGGACATCAAGCATGACGCTCGCTCGAATCTACTGCTGCCGCATGCTCGCTTGTCTGCTCGCTTTCTACGCTGAAATACGCTTGGGATCTCTTCATCCTCGCTTATTGGATGCGTGAGGCATTGTTATCGAGCGTGCTTTATCTTGACGGCACTGTCTCCTCTCGAGCAGCAAGACGCTGGATCGGCTTGCATTACTTTCTTCATCTTAGCCATCTGCAGGCGATGTCTTCCTTGTTTCGGACACAGCACGAGTGACAGTGTAATCGAAGGCGAACGGTGCTGCAGATGGAACTCGCTGATATGGTATCTTGGGCGTTTACGAGAGATGGGCGCGATGTAATGATACTGCGTAATAGTTAGTGATTAGAGTTTAGTGTTTTCGAAATGGCATGTTTGCTTCCTACGTGTGTTCGCCAGATTCTCCGGTGTGCCGTCGCGGTACGCCTCAGTTGAGCCAGCCTTTACACTTTCACATGCCAAAGCTCCACTTCCCTGTCACTTTTCGGCTGCTTCTCGCTGTGCCGCTTTCGCTGCCCACCATCGAAAATAAGATTTCACCCCCGATGTTTCTCTTACCATGACAAGACCACGGTCGCGTACCCCCTTCCACCTCGCTAAATCCGCATCAAGGGCCCGGTATGGCATACGAGGCAGTCGAGAAAATTGAAGGCGTCGCACAGGCGATGCTGAAAGCGTCTCGCAATGTCCAAAGCCGCACAAGACAGAGTTGCGCGGCATGGAGAAGAGACTCGATGAAATGACGGATGTTCTGCACCACGAGAACAAGAGCCCAACGACCACGTCTTGTAAGAAGAGCGCGCTGATGCAGCAAGCCGGTGTGTGCTCTCCTTTGCCTTGAGTCACAAAATTTGCTGACCTCACTTCAGCCACCATTCCACCAACCGCCAGCCGAGCTCCAACTGAAAGTGCGCCATAGTCTTGATGAACCGAGCATGCTTGAAAGCATATGACCGTGGCTACGAAGGCGGCGCTGTAGGCGATGCACCGTTTCGTCCCGTGAAGTATGGCGAGCGCAGCGAGGCACGGAGCAAGCGAGGGTATTCGGCAAGGAGAGGCAAATGCATCACGAGAGTGGAGAAGACCTCGATGCACCTCGCTCGGTCTGTAACTGATGCCACAAGCACGGCAAGTCCTGCGATGGAAATGGGAAGTGCTCGGAATGCAAGCCCGAGGGCTACCCATGCGTTTACTCTCGCTGCCGTTACGACCTTTCGTGCATCAAGGGCAATTGTTGGTGCTACCACCACGGACAGCTGGTCAGTGCTCGCCGCAGCTACCACATCCAGGATGCCCCGAGTCGTGCCGCTGGCTTCGACCGCCGCGAGACACACCGTAAGGCCGAGAAGCTGAAGCGGGTCAGTAAGACGCGACCGTCAAGCAGTCTTATAAACGCTAGAGTATCAGGCAGGGCAGGCAGTACAGCGGTGATTCTAGGGAGCGCTGGCAGTTCTGCGAGAAGGAAAAGTCGGCCACTGGTGGATACGTCGTCAGGACGCTCCTTCGCAAGAGCATCTGCCAGCACTCTTGGGGTAGTAGATCTCTAGCACGAGACTCACGGTATCAGCAAGAGCATCATAGAAGAACGAACTGCTTACTCGCCAGTCTGATGCTTCTGGGGACCTGGCCTGGTGACAGCATGGTCAAGGCGTTTGACACAGCAAGACAAGCATTGTAGCATCACAACTTCATGTCTACATCGACATTGTGCTTGTTGTGTTCACATATCGCCAGCGCCACTCCATCTCTCTCACGCTTCATCGTCGCCCGCAGCAGAGCTATCCTCTTGCCGACATGCACCGTCTCGCACAATATCAGCAGGAGTCCTTCACAGAGAATGATCCGAGACGCTCACCTCACACTCCATCAACAGAACCTCACCCTGAAAGGTCTTTGGTCATTCTTTCCCTGAAGGACAAGTCGTCATTCTGAGGTCTGGCCATGGAGTAGTAGCATCAATAGTGTGCAATCAGAACAATGCGATAAAGAAGAACGGAGCACTTCATTCGCCGGTGGCATGAGCGATCTTTACAGCCGAGCTCGTGAGGGCGGAGTCAAGTCCGCTATATCGAGATTGTGGAGCAGTATTGATGGCCAATGTGGTGAACTCGGGAATTGAGCATGTCGGCCTCTGCCATGATAGTCAACGCCCACAGGCTATGCACTTTGGTTTGGCTGCGCTATATCGGAGGCTCTCTCTCGTGTTCATGCAGGCTGTTGACATGGGAGGGAGCGCGTTCGTGGGAGCAGAACGAAACCAAACGAGCACGCCGATGA
The DNA here is from genome assembly GCA_033816765.1 of Nothopassalora personata. NCBI lineage: Eukaryota > Fungi > Ascomycota > Dothideomycetes > Mycosphaerellales > Mycosphaerellaceae > Nothopassalora > Nothopassalora personata. The sequence goes on from CM066288.1 coordinate 4,582,248, forward strand.
GATCAGAATCGAACGATCTGATAACAATTTTGTCACAGCTCGGAAATGCCAATGGCTGGGACGAGTGCACGTTGTTTTGGCACGCGTCTGCCTTTTCGCGCTAGCAAGAGACGCGACTTGCCTGGGCACCTACTTTATGAGCTGCACGTCTCCTTTGTTTCCTGCTACATCATCACCACCTTTCACGCGCTCGACTTCGCCGCCACCATTGTCAGACTTCTTCATCTACATCACTCTCAGCATACTTACCGCCAGGCACCATGAGCGTCGACATAACGCCCTCAAAGAAGGTTCGGGATGACGTTCTCGCCACAATCTCGACATCGCTAACTCGACTTTGCAGGCTGCCTCTGCCCTCGAGGGTTTCCAGATGGAGTCGCCAGTCAAGAAGCTTGGTCTGCAGTCCGAGGCCGACAAGGAGAACATGGACGAGCGATACGCGTCAGACGAGGTCGCTGTTCCCATCAAGGGCATTCCAGACATAGTCGAGCCAGTCGTTGCAGCGAAGCCCACAGTAGCAGAAGGCATCAAGGAAGAGGAGGCAATAGAACCCATACTACAAGAGAACCCAGGGCGGTTCGTGCTGTTCCCGATCAAGTACCACGAGGTATGTTCGCGTCCGCGATAACGCGCCGAGACGCGTAAATGGCGTGCACGAATCACGCGCTAACACATTGGTACAGATCTGGCAGATGTACAAGAAGGCCGAGGCATCGTTCTGGACCGCAGAGGAGATTGATCTCTCCAAGGATCTGCACGACTGGAACAAGCGACTCAATGATGACGAGCGATTCTTCATCTCACACGTTCTCGCTTTCTTCGCAGCATCAGACGGCATTGTCAACGAGAACCTTGTCGAACGCTTCAGCTCTGAGCTTCAGATCCCAGAGGCACGATGCTTCTATGGTTTCCAGATCATGATGGAGAACATCCACTCCGAGACATACTCCCTCCTTATTGACACATATATCAGCGAGCCAAAGCAGCGAACATATCTGTTCAATGCCATCGACAACATCCCGTGCATCCGTAAGAAGGCTGACTGGGCGTTGCGATGGATCTCGGATAAGAACTCCACATTCGCCCTCCGACTGGTTGCTTTCGCCGCTGTTGAGGGTATCTTCTTTTCCGGTTCTTTCGCCGCCATCTTCTGGCTGAAGAAGCGTGGTCTCATGGCTGGCCTTACATTCTCGAACGAGCTGATCTCCCGTGATGAGGGTATGCACACAGACTTCGCCTGTCTCCTGTTCTCGCACCTGAAGAACAAGCCAGATCAGGCACTTGTGCAGAGCATCATCGTTGAGGCAGTCACTATTGAGCAGGAGTTCCTCACAGATGCTCTTCCATGCAAGCTTCTCGGCATGAACGCTGGTCTCATGTCACAATACATCGAGTTCGTGGCCGACCGCCTGCTTTTGGCACTGGGCAACAAGAAGTTTTACAACGCCACCAACCCATTCGACTTCATGGAGAACATCTCGCTGGGCGGCAAGACCAACTTCTTCGAGAAGCGTGTCGGCGAGTACCAAAAGGCTGGTGTCATGGAAGGGTACAAGAAGCAGCAAGATAAGAAGGACTCGACAGGTGCACCAGTGGAAGCGCCTGCAATGAACGGCGACTTTGCTTTCGACGAAGATTTCTAGACGATTTACACGGCGGCACCGGCGTTGAATATGATGGGACATGGGCATGGTAACGGCGTGATGCGGCATCGTGTTTGGGATACTAAGATACCTTCCTCGCTGCTCAGGTTGAGGGCAAGGAACAAAGAGGGCCTGTGTACCAGATGTGCTGTACCAGATGTGAAACAATTGCATAAAAGCTACATGTAAAATGGCAACGGTCTGATGTCACTCCACTTGGACTCGAAGATTGTTTCACCGACTGTCGTCTTCCTACAGCGGCACGCACCGTCTTCACACCACTGCTGTCACATGCTCGTTGCCGTCGTTGGCATTGACAAGGAGCACCACGCGCGATGTTCGTCAGTGCATCGCATGGTCACGAACGTGGAATCGCGTGGTCGAAAATGACGTCGGTCGTTCCTTCCGGACTTGGAGCATGTCGCGCATGCAATATTTTTAGTGATTCTGCAGGGATTTGAATTTGGAGATCCAGAGCGTGTGAGAGGCAAGGAGAACCTGGATGTCTTACAGCATCTTTTCTACTGTATCCATTCTCGTCAGCACGGACAAGCGTGAACGGTTCGCGCTCTGCAACGCTTGTGTCTCGTCTCATACATACGAATTTTCCGGCAGCAATCTTAAATCCGTCAGGTCCCGAGCCGCAGCGGCGGTTCGCGCTTCTTACGCAAGCTGGTGGAGTGCTATGGGAGGCGGGTAGACGTGGAAAGGAAATGCCCGTGGTGGTTGGAGGGCTGTACGCGCGCGTATAGTTTCTCAGGAGGATGTGAAGTGGCCGAAGCGAGTGTGCGGACATGGCAGATCAACCTGCGATCACGCTCCTCACGGATCCCAACAACCACAACCGACTCCCTTCGCCAGCCCAGTCGCCCATCATCAAGGACGCGAGTTATGGCGACCTCGACACGCGGTTCGCGACAGGCCGGCCCGCGACGGGAAACAAGACTTCGCATGGTATGGCAGCACAACAATCAGGACCAACAGATTCGCAGACGAGCGGGTGGGCATCACCGGGCCGAGTGATCAGGACGCTGCCGTCAAACAATGTACAGGCTGCAGGTGGTGCGTCCGTCCACGCCACCAATGGCAAACAAGAAGCGGCACAACAATCTGTGATCGATCCCTTGTCGCAAGTACGCATCCCCCGCCCCCCCCCCCCCCCCCACCTGTGCTTAGATCATCCTGAGATACGGCTGAGCGAGTCCCGATGCTGACTGCGTTGCCACAACAGCATATCTTTAGGCGCACCAACACTCCACTTAACATCCCCGCGAATCCTTCTCCTCGACCGCGAACGTCAGATGGCGGCAATGCGCAAGGGGAAGAGAAGCAGCAACAACAACGAGAGCAAAGCCCTGCACCGCCCACTCAAAGTTCATTACCGCGAACGGACACCCTCGATGGCACTACGCCTGCGACTAAAGACCCGAGGAAAGGCGCCAAAGCTGTCTCGTTCATTAGTCGGCTAATGGGTGGTTCGAAGAAGAAGGATGTTGACGAAGATGCAATGGACGACGAAGCCAGTACCAGCGAGGAGCGACCAGAGGGCAACAATGCGGAATTGTTTACCCAGAAGCTGGACAATATGGGCTTCCAGCCACGACACCCTCAACCGCCGGCATACATTAAGGTCCGAGTGAGATACAAGAAAGACCGCGACTTCGATCGCCTATTCTTGGCGCAAGAGCTGAGCGCCAACAAAGGCCCCAGGATGGAGCGGAGAGGTAGTGCCAACAAGCTTAGGAGGAAGAACTTGGCCAATCCACATGAAGGTAATCCTATATGGGCGATGGAGTTCAGCAGGGATGGAAAGTACCTTGCAGCTGCGGGCGCGGACATGATTGTCAGAGTGTGGGCAGTGCTGGGCAGCTCGGAAGACCGACAAAGGCACGAAAGGCAAGAGTCGAACGAGAGCCAAGCGAACGGTGATGATGCTCACGCGCAGCATTTGAGCGCACCGGTTTTCCAAAGCCAACCCATCCGAGAATACGAAGGCCATGGATCAACGATTCTGGACCTCAGTTGGAGCAAGAACAACTTTCTGTTGTCCTCATCAATGGATAAGACCGTGAGGTTGTGGCACGTAAGTCGATCAGAATGCCTTTGCACGTTCAAGCACAACGACTTCGTCCCTTCGATATGTTTCCACCCCAAGGACGACCGCTTCTTTCTGGCAGGCTCGCTGGACTCCAGACTACGGCTATGGAGCATACCCGATAAAAGTGTTGCCTACGCAGCGCAAATACCGGATATGATCACAGCAGTCGCTTTCACACCGGATGGCAAGTTCGCAATGGCAGGATCCCTCAGCGGACTTTGCATGTTGTATGAGACCGAAGGATTGAAGTATCAGACACAGATCCACGTGAAATCAACGAGAGGACAGAACTCCAAAGGCAGCAAGATCACCGGCATCCAGACTCAGTATGGATCCAGTGGCGATATGAAGGTACTGATAACCAGTAACGACTCACGCGTTCGGCTGTACAACTTTCGCGACAAAAGCCTCGAGCTCAAGCTCAAGGGAAACGAGAACAACTTCAGCCAGATCCGAGCGATGGTCAGCGATGATGGGCGGTACGTCGTTTGTGGAAGTGAAGATCGCAAGGTGTACATCTGGAGTCTGCATCAGTCACCTGGCGAGAAGCGTGACAGGACGCCAATGGAGACATTCGATGCGCACGACTCCATCACGACGGCGGTCTGCATAGCGCCAGCGAAGACACGACAACATTTGAGCAAGTCTGGGGATCCATTGTACGACCTTTGCAACCCGCCTCCGATCACATTGCTCAGCCACGCAGAACGTGCCGAGTCGCAGGCATCGACTCGACCGCCAACATTGAATGGCAGTGAACGTGGCAGCATACAGGCAACGCCTGCAGACCTTGAAGGGAAGTTTGAGCGTCCCAAGGAGTCACCAGCGTACATCGCTCGTACTGCGCACAAAGGAGGCAACATCATAGCGACAGCAGACTACGGTGGCAAGATTAAAGTCTTCCGTCAAGACTGTGCGTGGGCAAAACGACTCAGAGACGACGCTGACAAGGCTTCGCTATTCTCTAAGCGTGGCAGCAAAGCAAGTCGCAACGCCTCTGTCGCAACTAGAAGGAGCCAAAGGAGTCTTAGAGATACTTCCCAGAACTCAATCTCATCACAGGCTCCTTCTGATCGGATACTGTCCTGGCGTCAAGGCATAGCAAGTACGCCGAGCATTGCTGAAAGCCGAAACGGCTCGTCGAAGGACACGAGTCGTAGCATGTCACCGCGGAAGTCACAGAACCAACATGGCAGATCAGTGAACACATATCCGCCGACCAAGAGTTCCAGTGTAAGATCAGCACATCCGCTTGCAGCGGACTCATTGGCACGATCACCGTCACCGATGAACAGAGATACCACAGCAGGTGCCAAACATGACTCGCCGGAATCCACAGGCTCCTCTCGCCGCAAGGACAGCTTAGAGAAAGAGAACCCTCTCAATCTGCAAGGCGATCGCTCGTATATGTTCTGGGACACTGACCTGTGGAAAAGTCGCGCGGAAAGGATCCATAAGATGGCGCAGGAGCATGAACGTGACAGGGGTTTGCCTTACAATCAAGACGGCAGCGTGAAGGACGGAGATCATCTTGCTGTGCAGCCGCATCTCCACACAGTCCCCAGTTATGTGTCTGAACTCAGCGACGAACATAGTAGTGTTGAAGAGTTCGATGATGCGAGGGAAGAGGCTGAGATGAAGTGCTCGCGATGTGGGAGTTTGAGCTTTTCGGCTAGGAAAGAGAAGGATGGGTCCATGAAGTTGGCCTGTTTGCAGTGTGGGACTCCTGCTGCGTGAGAGCTTGGGTACTGTTCTTTCAGCACGAGGGGTTTTGACAGGCATGAGGAGGGCCTGGTTGTATAGAGGAGAGCTCTCACGAGCGAGGATGAGTTCGCGAACATCGTTATCACCTGTAGATCATCGTACCTCTTCATTCAGCAAGAGCAACTGACCTGCCCGGATATCTTACCATCCCGCCTCCGTACCACCTCAACAGCCGGCTACATATAGCGGTTCCTCAAATGGCGATAGCTCCGTGGGGTACATAAGGCATCCTAGCCTTCTCCAGACTCTCGCCCGAGCTAGCAGCCATGATTTGGAGAAATCTCAAAGCGCATACAAGGGCTATGGAAAGAATCATATTTACCCCTGCTACCGTACTAACTATCTATATCGATATATGTGGATCACCACCTCGTCGGGTAAAATATTATTCTTGCCATAGCCTGTACATAGCATCGGCAATCGAGATTTCCCGACAACGCCGAGATGCACGGTCCAGACGTCAAACGGGTTTCTCCAAAACTTATGCGAGTCTGACTGGCGCTTTAGGGCTCCGGCACGATGTCTGCCGAGGCTTTCGGTGCCGTCAACGCCGCTCGCGAGGAGAGTGATCGCCGTGGTGGTCAGGCGTCCACGCGAAACCATTGTTATTAATTGCCGTCCTTTCCTCGTCGGCGGGAGGGAAGACGTTCGCACCAACACGTTAGACGTTGCAGCCGCTTCTCCTACTCATACATTCTCCTAATCTGCAACATGGCTCATGCAGATGGCGTTAATGGAACTGGCAGTTCCCACTCCCTCCTACAAGCGACCGATCTCCCTCCTGGACAGCCTGGAACGCCCTACGTAATTTCTACGCAGGATGGCGAGATTCTCTATATCCCGGTGTCGAAGTCGGCCACGAGGTTATTGGTGACGGGCAAGGAGAGTGAGAATTCTTTTGCGGTGGTGGGGAGTAGTGGAAGTCAAGGTGATCCTGTTGGATTTCATTATCATCGGGAGGCGCATGATGTCTTCTTGTGTTTGAAGGGGAAGGTGGATGTGTGGGCGAATGAGAGGTGTAGGACTTGTGAGGCGGGCGATTTTGCGAGTGTGCCGCCGGTATGTGGGACCTTTTCGTTATCCATAAGATGAAGGCTGACGAGGGTAAGGGAACTGTGCATCAGTACCAGATCCTGGGCGATCATTCTGAGATGGTGGGTCTCATTGTTCCTGGTGGGTGGGAAGAGTTTTTCAGGTTTCTTGGAGACCCGTATGCTGGACCGTTGTGGCCACTGGATGATCAGAGGAATGTTTTCGAGGTTCTGATCCCGAGGCTGAAAGCGGCCGAGGAGAAGTTCGATATGGTTCTTCAGCCTCATTACAAGCAGTCTGAACCTCAGCCTTGGGAGGAGAGTGAGAATCAGCTACCTGGGAAGCTGGAACCGTACTTTCTCAAGAGTGGAAGCGGACCGGCGTATCTGGTTGGCGGCACAGTCGTACGCCCACTCATCACCACCGCGGAGTCGAATGGCAAGATGGTCATTGGCAGTATCGAGGGGTCCTCGCACCACCACGAGCATGATCTCTTCAGTGTAGGCCGGAGGTTGAAGTTTGATACCACACATCATGCTTTCCAGGTCGTGGAAGGGGCGGTCGAGTTCACACTGGGGTCGTCCACACCTGCTTTCCTACACGCAGGTGAACTGATATATGTTCCTGCCGGCACCGAGCTCGGGATCCGATTCCGATCCAGGTTCGCGAAGTTCTATGCCTTCTCAAGCGGAAAGGGCGTGGTCGAGCTGTTGACGAAGATCGGAAAGGCGTATTCTGCACCGATACCTCCGGAGAAGGCGGACACAGCTGACCATGGTTCGTTGGAAGGGTTGAAGGCCGAGCACGGGGTTAGTGTTATTCAGTAAACGAATGATGCTGATGCGGAGTGGGATTTGGTGTCTGTAGTGATCAGGACCTCTTGCTTGAGAACGCCTGTGAGAGTCCAGAGCATGGAGACAATCTAACGCGTGTGACCGCCTCCACGAAACTCCGCTTGATCCAAGATTGCAACGGTGAAAATGATGTTTCCGACCGCCATGTTGTGTCAAGAGTGACATGGATGGTTTGTCGTCAGGCTGACTGATGATATCACTGCTGAGCCCCCCCCCCCCCTGTGTAACTGAACGTTGAAATTGCAGCGCTCTGTAACGGCTGCCTATAAAACAGGACCCGTTTCTTGGCTGTATGGAGCAACCTGCTTTCTTTAAGCAGATCGGTTTCTTCTTTACTTCCAGTCACTCCTTACCACCAACATGTCGTCGCAATCCAAGACCGAGGCGTTTGCAGACCTTCCGCAACCGGCAAATGCCGCGGTAAACAGCTCCAACAACACGAACGGGAGCACGCGACGGCCTAGGAAGAGCTCCAACCTGGGAGGAGATCCACGAGGCGACACTGGCGGCAACTCGATAGCGACGTCGCTGCAGAGCCAGCAGTCTGTACCAACGAAATCGACGCGCGGAGGCGGGAAGCGCAAGAAAGCGAAGAGCTTGTTCAATAGGTGGAAGCGCATGTCGCTGAAGCATACCTGGGTGAATCCACTGATCTTGGTGCTTGTCATCCTCGGCGCCTACTTGGTCAGTCCAGGCGACCATAATCCTCTGCACCATGCCATCTTCCTCTCGTACCCGAATCCTCCGCTGAACGAACGAACGAACACGCTCCCGGCGCACATTGGGAATGTCACGCAGTATGGCAAGGGCAAGCTAGACTTTGCGTTTGTCGCCTTCTACACGATTGTCTTGTCCTTCACGCGGGAGTTCCTCATGCAGCGCATGATCCGACCCATCGCACTCTGGTTTGGGATCAGGAACAAGGCGAAGCAGAGTCGCTTCATGGAGCAATTCTACACAGCCATCTACTTTGGCATATTTGGACCCTTCGGATTGTACGTCATGAGCAGGTCGCCGGTATGGTATTTCAACACGGCAGGCATGTACGAAGGATTTCCGCACAGGTCGCACGAGGCCGTCTTCAAGGCGTACTATCTCCTTCAGGCATCGTACTGGCTGCAGCAAGGAATTGTGCTCATGCTGCAGCTGGAGAAGCCTCGCAAGGACTTTAAGGAGCTGGTCCTTCACCACATCATTACTCTGGCGCTGATCGGCTTGAGCTACCGCTTCCACTTTACGTACATGGGAATCGCTGTGTACATCACGCACGACATTTCGGACTTCTTCTTAGCGGTAAGTGCTAGGTTCAGAACTGGTGAGGATCAGGCTGATTTTGTGTAGACATCGAAACTTCTCAACTATATCGATTCGCCAATCACGGCGCCCTACTTCGCATCATTTATGCTCATCTGGGCTTACCTGCGACACTATCTAAATCTGAGAATCCTCAAATCGCTACTCCCTGGAGGAGAGTTCAGAACGATTGGTCCTTACGAGCTGGACTGGGATACGCAACAATACAAGTGCTGGATCTCGCAAGCGATCACGTTTCCTCTGCTAGCGGCACTGCAGGCAGTGAACATCTTTTGGTTTATCTTAATATTGAGGATCTTGTACCGAGCCATCGCAACGGGCGAGGAGAAAGATGAACGTAGCGATAACGAAGACGAAGAGGATGAGGTAGACGAGGGAAAGAGCTATGCGGACGTGGTGAAGGAGAATGGCGAGGCAGCGAAGCCACAAGTGATGTTGAATGGGAAGCCGATTGCTGCGACGGGTGTGGAGACGAGAGCTGCCGCGAAGAGGCGGTCGTGACGGGTGTGTAGGTTCGATTTTGGGTTTGACAAGATTGCAGCGTTCAAGCATGATCATGGAGGGACAGAAGGCACGCTACAGCGGCCATGTCGTTCGCTTTGAAATTAGCGAGCATCAGACAGAGGTATCTGATGACGGTATAGCACTAATGGCATGTACTGCAGGTGCAAATGTGCCTTGTTGACATGAAGAGATCTACGAGTCGGAATCCAAATTCGGTCATCGACAACATGCGCCACCCAAAAGGAGTAGCAATGGCGTAGCAATCCAGCTTATCGAGACTACAGCCTTGCGATCCAGCACTCGCACGCTTGTCGGACCTTCCGTCATCAAAGTGGCTGCGAAGGTTGCGAGTCCAATAGTCGATGTACTGACCCCTTGTGCTTGAGGCGAGAGGCAATTGGGTTGGATGAGAGTTTTGTGATGGGGTGTCAGCGGCTTACTGCCTGACACGGACGTTTCACGACAGCCATATGCTGCTGAGCGGCGAGGTGAGCTCGAACTGCTAAGCTGCTGCTGGTAGGTACCCTTGTACTGGTACCTCGTGTGTCCTCAAAATCAATCCCAACCCAAGGTGGTAATCACCATTTAAGCACTATTAGAGTTCACAGCGAGCACAAAACTCCCAGCCGTTCTCTCATTCCTTCCTTCTTCCTTTCTGTTCATCATCAGGAGCGGTCGTTCAACGGCAGGACGCTGAGGGGCCCTAGCTGTCTCATTCTTTTCGACATGCGACGGGTGGCAACTCTTTTAGCCAGTACCATTCAAACTCAGAGATGGAGGTTCAATTCCTTCCCGCTCCACTTTTGGCGCTCTGTGCAAGTCCTTTTTCATCAGTTTCGTTGGCTTTCTGCTGGCGTCTGGAGAAGAAGTTGTCTGTCTTGCCTTGCGGTTGTGTCGCCTTGTCGTCGCTGCGCCCGATGTTCTATTACCTCGTCGTACTATTGTCACATCATCGTCGCTCTCGCTGCTCGCTTTGTTGTCTCCGCCAGTCTTGTCATCATTCCACGTTCCAAGGTTCTCTTCTGTCAGCTTGGTGGCTTTGCCGACAGCTTCTGCAAAAGTAGAAGTGTTGACACAACGATAATTTCTGACGTGTTTGAGCACATGTCTCCTGGTTTCTCGTAACGTTGGTTATCGTGACAGTTCGTATACTCATTGTTCCTTCTTGTTTTCTTTCGCGCTTTTGCGGGAGGGGGCATACCTCATGCACTTCCTTGAGCACTACCAGGATGCGTGATCCATGCTAGCGCATGCGCTTCCCTCTTCCCGGGCTACAAGTACAAAGATAATCTTTGTGACCAGGAGATGCATTCCTGCTCCAACATCGCTGAACCATCACGACTCGAATTGTCGACCTTCGGACCCTGATGCTCTGAACCAGCGCATTGCAAGACACTAGCTGCCGCAGAAACAATATGCGCATGTGTTGCGGATACGATACATTGCGGACAGCTTGCGCTGCGGCCCGAGACAGCTCACGCTTAAGATCGACACGGACGATGCGCAATGAGGATGACGAGGTCTCCTGCTTTTCCATCAGAGCGTCGGTCGAGAGCTGGCATCTGGAGAAGGGTGAGGATAGGCTGAGAGATATTCGCGACATTAGCACGGCATTGAAATAGGTCATACATGCTTAATCATCCTATCATGGTACTGTACTCCAACTTGCAACCCCATCCCTCACAACAACGCAACAAGCCCAGCAACTCCCATGAGGCCAGCCACACCAGCAGCTTCAGTCCTGCCAGCAGCACCTCCCGAACTCGTCTGACTCGCACGCCCACTGGCCGTGCCATTGTTCGCACTCGCAGTAGCCCTGGTCTGCCCATATACAGAAGGAGCCTCGCTCGTAGCGCTGCCGGTCGCTTGAGCCACAATGTACGCCGCACTTCCCGTCACACTAGGCGTGAAGTACAAGCTGACATCCGTCTTGTTACCGATCGGATCACTAAAGCTCGAAGAAGCGGCAGGCGCAGACGTCGAAGCGGGACCCGGGGCGTACTGGGAGAACCAATCGGCCAGTCCAAGAGTAGGAGTTGTGCTCGCCGCGCAGTATTGAGATGATAGGGAGGCAAGGTTATCGTTGGTAAGCCCAGCATCTGCTTCGCCGGCGCCGTGGGCTTTGTAGCAGTCTACACATCCATTCGCTTGGTCCCAGAACTGAGACTGGCAGATACAAGAGCGCTGGATGCTGTTGGGTTGCACAGGCGCATCTTGATCGTCACTGGAGTCGGAGGACTGTCGCTTAATGAGGGAGCTGCCGGCGCTGTATTGAGAGAGGATTTGCTGGAAGTAGGATTCGCTGTACATGCATTGGACTTGGATGGCTTGGGCGGCGTTGCAGGGTGCATTCCAGTCTGGGAAGCCGGTATCGTTTGTTGGTGTGCATACTGCGCTAATGTAGGTGTCCGACGAGCTGTCGACAGGACTGGTGTCGCCGGAGTCGCTCTGGGCGTAGACGGCGGCTGCCGAGAAGAGGATGGCGATAGTGTACTTCATGGTTGATGTGGCCGTGACGACAGGCGGTAGGTGTCTGTTTGAGGTGAGATGTTGGCTTCCCAGATGGATATGCTGTAGTGCTGTTCGTGAACGAGCGTGTCGAAGGAAATCAGACGCACAAAACAATGGAAACCAACAGCGGCAACACAAGGAGCAGTCGCATCCCACATATGTCTCTACCGAACCGCAAGCACCACTCCGTGCCAACCGGTCCCATTGGTCATGCTTGCACAATCTTCTCCAGATGGGACACATCTCAGCCTAGCGGATCGTCCAACCACGCGTGACTGCTTTCTCGAAATTGCGCAGGAACAATGCAGGGACTTTGCCGTGATCTTTCACAGTTTCTTGGTCCTCGACCAGTCAGAAAGAGGACAGAAGCTTGACTTGCAAGCGCGAAAAAGGGACATGGCTGGATCGCGGGTGCGACATCATGCGGCGGTCCGTTGCAGCCGTTGCAGGCGAGAGCCGGTCAATACATACTTCGCCTCCTTGGTGGCACTGGCACCGGTGGTATGGAAGTGAAGATGACCATTGGCCGACTTTTCGCTCTTGTACACAGGCCAGGAGGTCGTTGGCTGAGCGCTGCTGTTGTAAAAGAACCTTTTGCTGCAGCACGCAAGATGTTGCAAGCCGAGACGATTCAGAGCCCGAACGGCTTCATTCGAAAAAATCGATTCTTCGCCATGTACATTTTGCATCGTTACATCTCTGTGTTCTATCATCATCTGTGATCATTTCATGACATCTCGCGAACCGGTCTTTCACCCGTCGTCGCCAACAAGTTAGTGGTACGACTGCCTCCTCTTGAAGGTCATCATCTGGCTTCTCTTGCCAGGCTTAGCATACCCATCCTTGCCGCCATATCTCGGACTGCTCTCACTGTAGAGCTCGTAGTTGCCCTCTGGGTACTCCTTGATCTTACCCGAGTTGTCTTTGCCATAGCCCGGGTGGCTGCCATGCCCGTTGCCGCCGGATGAAACCTGGGAAAGACCCAAGCATTCGGCCATCTTAAAGAAGATATCAATGCTGTTGTAGACACCGCCGAACAGCTTTTGGCAGCCCTTTGGACCCATGGCGTAGACGGCAACATCAGTGAGCGAGTGTACACCCTGGTCAGCGCTTGTTGGGAGGGTTCCGTTGACGATGAAGCCAGACTGGGCATCTGATGGGTTTACGAAGTAGTCGATTTCTGGGAAGCCAGTGATGTTGATTGCTGGCTTTCGCGGGCCCGTCTTGTGAACTTGGTAATTCTCGCGGTGATCTGGGTTGGCCGCAAAACCCTGCGCAAGAGTGTAGCGCGGGTCCCAGTTGGTTGGGAAGTTGGAGTCGACATATTTGAGCTCGTTGCCGTCACCGACCGTGTTGATATACTGAGAGAGACCAGACTCCTGGTAAGTGCCAACAGCCTTGCGCTTCTCGCGTGCATCGGTCTTGTCGTTCAGGTACTTCGTATCCACGCTGCCGAAGACATCGAAACCGTGACCGTGGTCAGCAGTGACGACAACAAGGGTGTTTTCGAGTTCGCCAAGCTTCTCGAGGTGCTGGATGGAAGCACGAACGGTGTCATCGAGCTCCAACAGCTCACCAAGCGCGCGGTCATAGTCGAGAACATGCATCATCTTGTCAACGGAGGCAGCTTCGGACATGATGAACCAGCCCTTGTCACCGTCGGCCTTTGAGCGGGTCTCAAGGATGTCGATGGCTTTGAGAGTCATCTCACGGAGACCTGGTTGGTCAATAGCATCGGCACCGGTGCAAGTTGGGTCGTTCTTGCCTCCCCGGAGGTTATCGGTGTAAACATTGCGGTCGAGCCACTTGGCCATGTTCGACTTGGTGAAGATACCGAGTGCCCGATCCGAGTTCGAGGCAGCCTCGAGAGAGCTGCCATTGTAGAGGACATTGTAGCCAGCATCAGCAAAGATCTTGTAGTAGTCTTGCTCCATGTAGGTTTCGCCTCCAGCTTCTGCTTCTGGGCCGCAGAAATTCTCGGCGCCTCCCCCAAAGAGAACGTCAGGTCCGTTCCACTCAGTCCAGGTGTAGTTAACGATTCCATTGATGAAAGAGTCGATGACTGCGCCGTATTCGCCACGGTCTCGAGTGTGCGCAGTCAATGCTGCTGGAGTGGCATCGGCAATGAAAGCAGTGGACACGATACCGACGTGACCTCCATAGACACGATGGAAGATCTCAGCAATGGTCTCGACCTTCGGGTCATCAAATGGATCTTCCGATGTATCTCCGTAAACACCGAGGGCGTTGACGACAGACTTGTGGCCTGTGTACAAGGCAGTTGCAGAGTTGGCCGAGTCGGTAATAAAGGTATCAATGGAGTGGGTCTAATCGCAAAGGGTACAAGGTTAGTAGACGTCTAAGACATGGGGAGGTGCCTAAAATCCTTTAATTCACTTACCATCTGGTGCCCGAGCACTGGGAACTTGTCCAGCTGCATCAAGCTCTGATAGCGGCCATTGACAGTCTTGTGGGCGATCAGGCGTGCAGCTGTAATCATGTTGGTGGTCATACCGTCACCAATGAACAGGAGGACGTTCTTGGTCTTGCGGACCTGCTCGATATCACGAACGTGCCAGTATGCGGTTGTGTTGGTGCCATTGTAGCTGAGAATGGCCTCGTAGTCACCTGGCTCGTACAGAGCCACTCTGCGCCACGCCTTGGACGCAACATTGACAATTGAGGGAGTGTCGGCATCCTGGGCGTACAGGTCTCTGCGCATGAAAGTCAGGCCTCTGGCATACCATGTATTTCCTTAAAGTCGGACTCACTCGAACCAGCTAAAGTCCCAAGTCTCAAGCTCAGGCTCCTCAAGCTCAAAGTACGCGCTCACGTCCTTTGCCTCTGCTCCGACCTTTCCAATTGTAAACGTGAAGTTCTCGTCCGGCTGGCCGTTGGTCGCCTCAGAGCCATTCACGGGCGCATGCACCTCAACACGAATGTCAAAGTACTGTCCCGCCAGGAAATCCTGCTGATCCGGTGGAATAACACACCCCAAGGTAGGACAAGTTCCAAATCGTCGAAAAGTCTGCGCACTCGCAACAGCAGCAAAGATAGCTGGAGCTACGACCGTCGAAGGAATGGCGAAATGCATCGTGACACGAGGGGACGAACCAGACCTTGATGAAGCCCAAGTGCAGCGCGAAACCCTGGTCTTATTTAATTACAAGAAATTAGATCCGCGACCTACCTGGAACTATTCCTCTCGCCTCATGCCATGCACAGAAGTGACTTTTCCTTGCCACGCCGCCGTACTTGCATACCCATCATTCGCGCAAGCCTGCTTCAAATACCAGAGCCCTTACCACTCGCATCGTCCAGACGCCATCGACGTCAACCCGGCCAGGCAAGCAATCCAGCGGCGTACCCGTGCAGCATCAGACGACGACATTGGCCCCACGGCATCGTTGTGCCATGTCTACTGCTTCTTCAGGACAGCCAAGCAGCCTGGGCAAAGCTGCACAGTACCGACAGGAAGAGGCGGGCAGCCAAGACGTCCTCTATAACGGATAGATAAAGACCACGTGCATCCAGTGCGAGAAGTTGAGTGGTTGGTTACTCTCAGATTGCCTAGAGAGGAAAATTGCGCGGCGAGGCTTAATTCGCGTAGCGAGTCTGAGACCAAATACATTGCATTAGCTATACTAGAAGCGTCTGAGCTCGCTGAGGTAAGTGGTTGGCAAGATTCTCAAGGTCTCGCTGAATGGCCTCCGTACTGCTGTCGTGCTACAGTGATTGCATCGGCCAAGACCACGTGGATGCGATCCGACAAACACGCTTGCTTGGTAGTTGCACTGGAGACGTCAACGTGCAGAGAAGTGTAGAAGAGCTGTTAGAAGGATTATTGATTTCGGCAAGTTTGAGGTGAGTCTATGATCATCATGATTGTCGTAACTTCATCGTAGATACGTAGCGAGGCCTCGCCCACGTCGCACAAAGCAACGCAACGCAACACAAACGGCAACTGATCCAGCGCCTTCGCTTTTCGTTGCGCCTACCATCCGGCTTGCTCGCTCGCTCGCTTTCATCATATCGTCGTCAAGATTTGCTGCAGGGTATGGTGGGAAAAATTATCTGCAGTGTACAAAAGGGAACGAGCAAAATATACACCGCGGGGGCAGGCCTTGATGCGCATCACAAGAAACCCGGCGAGTCGACGTCGCGAGGCACGATATCCCGGATAGCTCTTCTCCAGAGGCCATTGTCAGGCCAGGATGTTGGTCCCTCGTTTGAAAGCACGAACCAGTGTTCGCACTTCCGGCGCCAGGCTTGTTCTTCCTCCTCTTGAATGCGGCAGAAGCGTGGACCGAGATCGAACTCCTCGTGTAGTTCGCCAGCACCTCCAGCTGCGAGAGACACCGGACTTGCGAGACCGCCAAGGCCACCAGCACCTGGAACGGGAGTGTTCTCGTCTTTTAGGTCCTCGATGCCAGCGAACGCGTCCTCCTCATCATCCGCATCTGTGACGGATGGAGAAAGCTGTCCGGACACATCTCGTCCACCTTTGACCTTGAGCCACTTCATCTGATGCGGATCGTATACCATGCCGTTCTGCACTTGGATGTTGTGGCCGTTCCCCGTAGCTACGTGGGCGATGAGTGCTGGTCGAGAGGGCGAAGTAGATGGGCCGTGCTGTCTGTCCATGTAGGATGTCTGCGTGTTCGTCGACGGCGTAGGTGTCTCGAGCGGAAGGAGATCGAATTGAGCCAATGTGTTCTCATTGCCTTCCCAGCGCAGAGTTTGCGGGTTGTACACCATACCCTTCTCACCTAGTATCATGTTAGTTCTGCTTCGCGGATCCTCAATCTCGCTTAGCACGTACTCTTGGGTATGTGGGACCCTCCGATGCCAGCGATCAAAGCGGGCCTTTTGCCCGGCTGTTTATTTGCACTCGGACTGCTGTGAGGACTCCTAGCCGCCACTTGAGCTTTCCAATTAGTAGTGAGCGGTTGTAATGGTCCTTCGCTCCTGGGTCGTGGTTGGTTAACGAGTCTGGATTCTCTGGCAATTCTACTTGCTGCAGTGTCACGCAGATAGCTCGGTGTATTATCATGTAGGCCCTTGACAGGACTTGAAGGTGTCTTCGGAGGTGCCGGTGTCATCATACGCTCCGGTACGGCAGAAACAGAGTATGCAGAATTACGCTTGGTGGGATCCATAAATTCACTCCGGCTCTGAGTTCGTCGCAGTGTTCCTTGCTTAGGGGGGCCACGAGCAACGGGCTGTTTAGTAAACTTGCTTTCCTTCGCGGCAGACGTGGGTAGATCATCGAAGATCTCAAGTTCGGAACCATCGCCAAAGTTGCGTCTTCGTGTAGGTTTCTTAACAGTCTGCATGAGTTTCGCCTCACGAATCAGCGACGCCGGTGCTATATCTTGTCTCTGCCTTGGAGCACGAGACGGTGTATCCGGCGTTACTTGATGTGCGAGCCTTGATGAAGGTCGAGGTGGTGGCGATTGAGCCCCCTGGCGGTTGGGATCAGAGTCCCTCCTTAGGTGATACGGCATTGCTCGCTGGGCGGTCACATGCGAAGACTGGTAGTTGGAGACACCAGCGGGAAGGAAGGGAGCAGGACCCTTCTGTAAGGACGTATTGCTCGACTGATTTCGTAACACTGGCATCGAGCGCTTAGACCGAAGCAGCTGAGAACTAGTCGTGGTCGGTTGCCTTCGTTCTCGGACATGATGTGAAGCACCAGACTCAAAAACAGGGTCCAAGCGCGATGTGTGTCTTGAGCCAGACACTGGCCGGGGGATATGGGAACGGTTGTAGATGGGTTTGTCAGTGGGTCTGTCGTGGAAGTTGAGAGTTGTGGCCGGCCTTTGTGTGGCGGGTGTCGTCGCTTTCGACGCTCTGACTTGCACGTTCTTATTCGTAGTCCGTTTCCGAACGTCGAGGATGCCACCTCGTCCGAGATCAAAGTCATTGTCGAAGTCGTCGTTGTCGTTCGATACAAGTTTTGACTTTTTGTGTGCGTTTGTGTTCATGGTGGCTGGTTGCTCCAGAGCAGGCGTGGTGCTGGGCTGTGATAGATCAGACAGCTCAGCATCTGCCGCTCGACGTTTCTGCAGCTTGGCTTCCAAGTCCATTGGGCCTTCTGGCAGTTCGAGACCGCCCAAGTCATCGACCTCACTGTCAGCGGTGGCAGAGCCCAAGCTTGGACTCATGACCGAAGCCGACGAGCTTCTCGCGCGTGTGCCGTCGCGTTTCGTGCCTGCAAATCGAATGCCTAGACTGCCCTCGAGGTCATCAAAATCGTCCATTTCCTCTGCTGACACGACGTTGGCGTCTTCTACGCGAGGCTTCAGCTGGAGTGGCTGGTCAGACATGTCGAGATCATTGTCCCAGTCGTCGTCGTCGATCTTTTGCTTCGACCTCTTCTTGCCCAGTCGCTTGATAGTGCCTCCAAAGAGAGCACTGGCGGGGATGTTGGTGGGTATGGGGATTCCTGCCTGTTTCGCGGAATCGATGGCATGGGTCGTGGCCTGATCGTCGTTCGGTTGTATCACCACGTTCCACGAGTCTTCCTCTCCGCCAGCGACCGACTCAGAGCGGAGTGACAGGCGCGAGGAAATGGCGGTGCCGGGGGTGCTGGCTGCCGCGAACGTCTGAAAGTGGCCTTCGAAGTCGTCGTCCTCGTCCCAGCTTTCGACTTGTTTCGACGAGGCGGCGGCGGAGGTGGTGGCCATGGCGCTCAGCTTCCACTGCGCCGGGAGAGAAAGTCTCTCCGATGTGCAGGAGCGAGGCAATGGGGCGGGAGGTCGTCGGTCTGGTGCATTCGCGATTCTACAGTAGTGCACTACTCCTGCTGCAGCGGGAAAGTAGTTGTCGTTTATGAGGTGGTCGGTCGCGCTTGCACGGCCCGTTTCGAACGGCTTACCTCCTAGGGTCCTGCACGACGAGGACTCGTCAAAGCCAAACGCCAGAAACACGACAACGGCAATCGGCTCGATGAGGGGAGGCCCATTGCAGCACCATTCACTCCGTGAAATGACGCGTTGTCACGAGACAAAAATTGCACGCCTTGCACCGTTCCAATGTCAGGACGGCCGCTGCATATACTGTATTTCTCGCGACGGGGTCCTGCACGCTGATTGTCCGGCGATCGATAATCGGGACCTCTCGATCTCTCCAACTTCATCTTCCTGCCACCTCCGTCTTATTATTACGTGGTGCATCTCGCCATGGCGATCTCGTCCCGAGAAGAAGTCCTTCGCCTGAAGCGCACCGACCACAAGACGGCACATCTAGTGCTTCATGTCGCGGACCACTCGACAAGCCAGGACGCGCTAGATCTAAAGCTTATTGGGACCGACTCGGACTATCTGTATCATGGCAACGTGAAAGAATCCGCTCTCAACTCCCTGCAGGCAACCAATTTCAAAGGCAACCTTGCAGAATTCAAGACAGTGCTTTCATATGCATTGCTTCGCCGCCGACCCGATGCGTCCTTTCCAGACGTCTTGGAAGGGGTGGAGACCGTGGCGGCGATTAGTGGCCAGACCTTGACTGTTACTATCCGGAAGAACATCAGCGGCATTACCCAGAAATTGGCCGCGATCACGCTCCAGGAGGACACCGAGCGAGAAGAGGTCACTTTCATCGAATGGACCGATGCTGTTCTCAATGATAGAGATGAGCTACAAGATCAACTAGCCACGGCTCAGGAGAAGGCGAAGGAGCAGCAAGCACAAGTTGCAAAGCTATCTGCAGAGCTTGATAAGCTAGTCAAGGCGAAGAAGCAGCATGAAGAAGAAATGCTGAGCAAGTTTGCTGCGCTACTGAATGCGAAGAAGCTGAAGATTCGAGATCAGCAAAGACTGCTTTCAAGTGTCAAGATTGACGTCGATGCAGCAGAGGAAGTTGAGGAAGCTAGATCATCGAGTGCCAAGTCCTCCAGACGAGCAGGGGCTTCAAGGAAAGGGAAGCGGAAAGCTCACGGCACCGCCAAGCCGACTCCTCCAGAAGCCGAGGACGAGGACGGTGATGATGCAACTGCGGATGGTACAGATGACGCCCAAGAAGAAGATAGGAGACGTCAAGAGACGCCAGAGACCGATGAGGAAGATGTCGCGGACGAAGATGGCGAAGTGGAAGCAGATGGCAGCGGTATGGCGAATGCCATCGACGGCTCCCAAACAACGCGTCGAGTTGTCACAAAGCAGACTCAACAGAGCCAACGAAGTCAGCGCAGTTCAGAAAAGATGGACGTCGACAAACAGAAGTCGCCATCACCTCAGAGGAAGCTGCCCAGCAGAAAGGCGAAATCACCTGCAAAGGAACCAAGTCCGCCGCCACATTCTAACGACGTAAACGATGAAGCCGAGGACGAGACAGACGATGAGCTTTGAGCGATTTCAGCGCAATGCATTAGACAGGCAGAACATGCTGTAGAAAGAAAGGGTGACTCGGCGACCGCGTGGTTGCTATGATCCAGGATGTCTTGCTATGTTCCGGGATGTCTTCATCTCGGCGAAGGTGACTACGGAAGCGCTTGTCTTGTACCCTGGCGCAAACTTAGCAGGGGCTCGATGATCGGCCGGGCGCGTGCCTTCGCGGAAGACCGGGTCGCAAGCGAATCCACCGTGGTCGGGTTCAGCAGATCTGGTTGGCCGCGTCTTGTTTCTGCACCTCATCATCGGGTCAACGTCTGTGAGGGCGAGACGAAGACCAAAAGTGCCGTCCGTAGTGGTGAGTGAAGCCGCAGACGTGACCGCTGTTGAACACGATAGCAATGCGCGTGCAAGCAGACAAGCAGACTCACTTGCGCGGAAAGTGCACCTCGAAGTTGGCATGATCTCATAACAGGTGTGTACCTCGACTCGTTGTCGTTGTACCGTGCTGTCCCTCGACTCCATTGTCCTTTGCCGCATCCTCTCACGAACAAGACATACTACGCTCCACCTCAGCGCATGATACTCCAACTTCACCGCCTACCACGTCGATAGTATCGCACATATCGCCGAGTCGCACGGCAGACAGTCTAGCATCGTGGGGCATTGCGAAGCTGGCGAAGTAGCGCTACGTAGAACTACCGCAGCCCAAGACGGAGTGCGCATCGGCGCATATCTCCATTGATCGTCACCTCCGTCAATTGACACAGGCGGAAAGCCACGTGCGCCAGCATTCAGCCTCCAATTGTCACGTCTTCGCAAATCACTTGCTGGCGCGTAATCATCTCGCCAACTGCAACTCCGAACACAACATCCGATGCACCACACACTCCAAGGCCACCAATCGCTCTCGACATCGCACCTCTAATGCTGTCTACCACCTCAACCTGGACCGGATAGCGTTATCATGCCTGCGGTGACGGATACGTCACACGACAGGCAGCCGAATCCTGGGAAATGGGTCCCAAGCAAAGAGGACCAAGAAGATCTCGATGCGATTGACGCCGCCATTACGCGCATGCAAAAGTTCACCAAGCCTGATCCCTACATCCTCAGCATACCGCAGGACGACGTATTACGATACCATCATTCTTACAAGGCGCATGTGAACCAATGGCAATATCACGCGCCATTCGACGTGAGCGACCGCGAAAGTGACCAGTATCAGACGTACATCTACCACGATCCAGACCATGATATGTGGGTGCAGCGAAACAGCTACTCAATCGAGCCGCCCACGACCGACACTGTTGCGAAGACGAGGCCCGGGACCGGCGCGGATACCCCGAATGGCGCGCCGAAGAAGACGCTCAGTCTTGGGGAGTACAAGCAAAAGAAGAAATCAGGTGGGACTGCGAACCCTGAGCCCAAGGTGGTAAAGGGCTCTGACGCGCCGACGAAGCAGCCAGCTGTGAAGGGACCGATTGAGCGAATCAAGGCCGAGAATGATGAGATACTTGCTACAGTCGCCGAGGTCGAGAATGAGGGAACTGTGGCGGTGAAGGACACACCCAAGCCACAGCATGAGCTGAAGCGTAAGAGAGAGCCAGAGGTCATGAAGCCAAAGCAAGAGCAAGAGCCCAAGACGGCGGAGGTGAAAGTTAATGGGGAGACGCCCGCTGCAAAGAAGCCGAAGACTGCAGATTTTACACCTTCGAAACAGCAAAAGCCAGATACGGCGAGGCGGAAAGAGGAGTCCACGGCGCAGGTTCCAAATAAGACGAAGAAGGAACGCCAGAGCCAGGAGACAAGTCTCCCTCCTCGACTGTCACCACTGCACACATCTGCTATGCCGGAGATGCTCTCACCTCTGCAGACAATGAAGACGGAAGAGCAGCCTGCGCACGCCTCATCTCTCGAAATTCTGTCTCCGACCATTCCAGGCAACGTGGCGAAGGCATTGGAGGCCCGAACATCTGCACCCAACTCTGCAACCAAGAAAAACGACAAGCTCACGCCCCTCAAGAAGCCCGAGGGTGTAACGAAGCACAAGTCACCCGTGCCACGCAATGGTTTTCGTGCTACGTCTAGCTCGCCTGCTGTGCGATCAGACGTGGAGGATAAAGGTCAACCAAAGAGTTCTGCGCCACTTGCGAAGAGTCCGGAGCACAGCGACGATGCCGCGGTTAACATCACGGGTGCTACCAAGAAGGTAAAGCACCCAGCGAAGGGAAGTCTGATGGTCAAGATCAAGTATAAGAGAGCGCGACGAGAAGATATTGTGCGGATACTGAAGATGCGCCCTCAGCCTGATAAGAGTATCTCTGCGTCAACTGCCTCTGGACCGCCTGTGGGAGCCGCAAAGGCGCCCATCAAGACGGTGGCCAACTCAAAGCTGAACGGCGAGTACAAGGAGGCGACATCTGCCAAGGGTGTAGCTCAGAAGGTAGGGCCCGCCAAGAAGGAGAAGATGGAGAAGAAAGACCAGAAGCCGGCACAGCCTCAGGACGAGCAACGACCAGTCGTAGAAAAACGGCCACTTCCGGAAGACGCCAACGTCGAATCTGTTGCAAAGCGGAAGAAGACTGAAGCATCCGACACACGAAAAAAGCTCTCGACACCAGCGCCAGGTGAACTCGACTCGCCGTCCCAGCCTAGATATGGACCTCAAGCGACGCCAAGCACACGTAAAGGTCTCCTGGCTGTATCTATGCAGCGTGAGCAATCTCAGGACAGCAATGGCACTCACGCCACTCCTCCGGCGCGATCGAATACACCGGGTAATAACGGCCAAGTGAACGGAACGTCTAACCGGCCACCGTCTAGTCAACGTGTCAAGACCGAGGCGCAAGTGGCTTGGGATATCGAGCAGAAACGTTTGGAGACCATGGGCAGGGACCTTAAGCGGGCGGCGAGCAGTCTTCTCAACGCTGAGAACTCGACTCAACGGGACAAGAAAGTCGCTGCAGCTCAGGCTGTGGAGTCTTTGATCTGTTACCTGCTTGCTTTCACTTGCGCTGATGAGGCCAGCTCGGCTGCGAAACCGAAGCGGGCTGCACAATATAGGAATTGGCACAGTCTGCACGGTCTCTACAATCTGACAAAGCGCGCATGCCTAGCATACCCTCAACTTCGCGGCATAACGGCAGGTCTGGGCATGTCATACAGCTCGAGGATAATGTCGATCAACAACGAGCACTCAAAGGATAATCCCAACCCCGCCCCGAGTGCTTCGACACTTCAAGAAGCAATGGCGACGCAGGAGAAGGCATGTCGGTCGTGGGACGAGGAGTTTCCAACCGTTAAGAACATCGAGACGGTGTTTCCATCTGCCTGGCGCGGCATCACCGAAAGGTCCCTCAACAACGAAGTCTTGGAGCCCAGTTCCCTGGCTGGACCATATGTGCTTCCGATAACCGCCTACACCAGGCCATTCCTTGCCGCCAGGGCTGCATATGCGATGTTGAAGGAATGGACCGAGAAGGAGAACTTACGATATACTTTCCAGCTTGGGCTCACTGCTTGAACATAAGTGGGAAGGCCGACTTTGCACGATGAGTGGGTGCGGTTTGGATTTTGTATTATGATATGAGGCTGTATTCAAAGGCAGAGCAGCATGGGTTGGATTATGGGAACAGTGGCGATGGATGGAAGGCGTTTTGCTTTCAATGCTTCAGGCAATTGATACCCCAGTGAGTAAAGTAGCGACAGTACTGCCAACAACACGTAAGTTGGAGGGAGAGTACAGGAAGTGGCATGTGTGTTTTTGGTATAATACCGAGATGAGATGAAAAATAAGGCGACTGAATGCTCTCATCACCTTTTTCCCTACTTACCCTCCAAATTAGAAGCACAGGCCATCGATTTTCGGATCATCATTCTCCCTCGATCTTCAAGCACAGTCAGCACCTGATCTTACATGCCTTCGTTCCACCCTCCCTTGACAGGCAATGTCATTGCG
Source organism: Nothopassalora personata (assembly GCA_033816765.1). Lineage (NCBI taxonomy): Eukaryota > Fungi > Ascomycota > Dothideomycetes > Mycosphaerellales > Mycosphaerellaceae > Nothopassalora > Nothopassalora personata. Next base: position 4,606,262 of record CM066288.1, read on the forward strand.
ACTTACAAGCATCGGTCGCTCCTCGGCACGAAACACATACAGAACCCGCCTCGCACAGCGTTTAACCTGTGTACGCTTCTCGCAATGCCTCAGACTCCATGAAACCGCCTCACCAGCACCCGAACAACCACTCAAGGATCTACACCATGGCCAACAACAACGTCAACAGAGAAAGAGTAGCATAAAATTCCCCGCCCTCGCTCTCTTCGCCCTCGCCATCCCCGTAGGCTGGTACCTCCTCCCAGAGTACTACCAATCCGGTCTCGCCTCCCGCCACGACTTCGTCCCCTACACCCTCATCGCCAAAACTCCCGTCTCCTCCACCTCCTCCATCTTCGCCCTCAAACCCGCGTCATCCACATCGCTAGACCTCTACGACCCCGCCGTCGAACGCGCCCTCACATCCGTCGAGTTCAAGCAACCGCAGCTCCAGATCGCGAGGTCGTATACGCTGCTTCCACAGCAGGTGGGCCAGCATGAGGATGAGGTGCGGTTTCTCATCAGACGGGAGGAGAAGGGGGAAGTGAGTAATTTCTTGCATCGGTTGAGCGTGGGGAGTCGGGTGGAGGTGCGAGGTTTGCGGAAGGAGTTTGTGCTGCCGGAGGGGGTGCGGAGTGTAGTGTTTCTGGCTGGCGGGACGGGGATTGCGCCGGCGTTGCAGGTTTGTGATCTGGTTGGGGAGGAGGGGCAGGGGAGGGTGCATGTGCTGTGGGCGACGAGGAGGAGGGAAGAGTGTGTGGGTGGCAGCAACGATACTGTGAAAGAGGAGAAGGGAAAGTGGTGGTGGCCTTGGAGAGGTGTTGGTGTGAATCAGGAGATGGTGGACGACGAACAGGAGAAGGGAGTGCTGGTGAGGATGCTTGAGGATATGAAGAGTGAGGCTAGGACGAGAGATGGAGAGCAAAGCAGGATTCTGGTGGATTATTACATCGACGAGAAGGGCACGTTCATCGAGCCGGAAGATGTCGAGGCGGCTCTGAATAGGCTACAATCAAGTCACGATGACAAGGTCACCGGCAAGAATGTTCTGATTGTCTCTGGACCCGACGGCTTCGTCAACTACTGGGCTGGACCGAAGCAGTGGATGAATGGTCGCGAAGTTCAAGGACCGCTTCGTGGAGTGCTTTCTACACTGAAGCTGGACGATTGGGTGGTGTTCAAGCTATAGTTTCAACACGACGGGGAGGTGTTGTGCCACCACCTCGTATAGTACAGGCACAGGCCATTCGTCTACAACGCATCAATCAACCGAATGATTCGAGATGCTAGGATGCATATGCCGCGACGCACTACCGCAGCATCTTGAAACGTCAGAGGTTATGTCGTCAGCCTGGAATTCAAGAGATACCATGAATGCAGTCAATCGATGCGCTTGATTCGACACATTCAGGTGCATCTATACTGGCAAAATGATTGTGCCATGTGTCAAAAGGCCCCTTGCAAGCATCAACGACATGATCACTTGCGCCGTCCGCTAGTGTGAAGCGCCATCAGCTTCTAATGAAATTGCAACATTTGGCACAAAAGCCGACTCAACAGAAGAAGGACAATTGAATACATGCAGCGCGGAGGCATTCGTGCTTACAGAATATCGAGTCTCGTCTCCAGATTTCGCCGCTGTACGTGAGTGGACCTGCACGCATTGTCCTGCTCCGTATGGACCACATCACGGCAGCCGGCATGGCGGCATGGCGGCATGGCGGCATGGCGGCATTCCGCGATGGCCCATACACTAGTGCGTTCGGAAGGTGCTTGCTGTATCGGGAAGTTGACTTGCTGCACTGGGAGAGTGCTTGATTAAGTCATCCCTGGGAAAAGTGATGAAAGCGATTTGCCGGCATGTTCTCATCTGAAGATATCTCCTCAAATTGATGTCTGCTGTCCTCGACATCGATCGACCAACAATGCTGGACACCAAGGATGACGAGAAGGGCTCATCAACGACCGGAACTGAGACGCAAAGCGTCGGCGGCGATGGAATCGACGAGATGGCGGCCATGGAGCAGGTCCAGACGAACAACGTGCGACCGGCGTGCTTCAAGAATACTGCTCAAGAGATTCTCTTTGTCTTAACTGCAACTATGGCGATTGGCATGAGCAGCTTCTTGACAGGCGTGGTCACTGTCACTTCATCCTTAATCGGGCGAGAGTTAGTCAGTCCATATGAGATGTCTACGCAGCTGCTGACCACTCCGATAGCTTAGACATGACAACAGCTCAGATCACATGGATCTCCTCTGCAAGCTCCCTCAGCGGTGGGGCCTTCTTGCTCTTCTTTGGCAGGGTTGCTGACATGTTTGGACGTAAGATGATGTTCGTTGGCTCGCTCTTCCTCTTCTCGGTCTTCTGCCTGGCCGCTGGCTTCTCCCAGGACGCCATCACCATTGACGTACTGAATGGAGTACTCGGCCTCTTCAGCGCGTCCGCCGTCCCACCTGCTGTGGGCCTCCTTGGCATCATCTATGAGAAGCCGAGCAGTAGGAAGAACGCCGCTTTCGCTTGCTTCTCTGGTGGTAACCCACTCGGCTTCGTCTTCGGGACCATCTTTGGAGGGATCGCGACGAGTCTGCTCGGATGGCGGTCATCTTTCTGGCTGCTGGCGATCATTTTCCTCGTGTTTACATTCGTCGCTATCGTCACTGTACCCAAGGACTTCACAGCGAAAGAGCCATTGACCTGGGAGACGGTCAGACACTTTGACTTCGTTGGTACAGGCCTCACCGTTGGTGGCATTGGTATGTTTTCCGCAGCATTGAGTCTTGGCGACACCGCTGCGAATGGCTGGAAAACCCCGTATGTATTGGTCCTGCTAATCCTTGGCCTCCTTTTGGTCATCGCGTTCGTCTTCTGGGAGCTTCACTTTGGTTACCCTCTCATGCCAATGACAATCTGGAAGGACCGCAACTTCAGTCTCGTACTCTCCATCCTCGCTCTTGGCTTCGTCGCTTTCACGCCAGCAGTCTTCTTCGCGTCGCTTTACTTCCAGAACGTGAAGCATATGTCAGCGCTTATGGTCGCCGTGCATCTGCTTCCAATGGCTATCACCGGCATTCTCGTCAACATATTCGCCGGCTGGGGTCTACACCGCATCTCCAATAAGCTCCTGATGTACATCGCAGCGGGAGGCTATGCGGTAGCCATGCTCCTCTTCGCCGTCAATACTGTTCACGACAGCTATTGGGCATTCTACTTCCCGGCACTCGCGATGATGGTCGTCGGCGCGGATCTGGAGTTCAATGTGGCCAACATGTATGTTATGTCCTCCATGCCGGCAAGTCAGCAGAGTACGGCCGGTGGGATCTTTCAGACTGTCTATAGGCTTTGCTCGACGCTTGGGCTCGGCGTTGCCACTGCAGTGTTTGGCACTGTTGAGGATGACCCGAGTCTTTCGAGCTATTGGGATCGGCCTACCCAACCGTACTCGGCGACGTTCTGGACTTGCTTTGCCGCTGCTGCGGTCAGTGTCGTGCTTGTACCGTTGATTACTCTTGGCACCCAAGGTGGGCAGGAGCAGAAGCATACTCAGGAAGACTATTTGGAAGATGTCAAGCATCGTGACGACAATGATGCTGCCGCTTCGAAGGATGGAGCCATGGTCGAGCATACGCTGCCACTTCAAGGATGAGAACACATCACTTGGGTTACGTGCTATGGTGAATGCTTCATCATGACTGGCCAACCAGCCAGTCGTTTTCAAGTAACTTTCAAGCACGCAAGTTGTTCAAATAACTTTCAAGCAAGCAAGTTGTTTCAAGTAACTTTCAAGCAAGCGAGATGTAAGTATATAGCTGATTCATGTTCTTTTAAGCAATCAAGTGTCGTTGTCTGAAGCGTTGCAAAGCTTGCTCATAGTTGTGGCCGTCGTCGTAGGAGGTGAACAGCTGGTGGATAGTCGATTGGCATGTGAAGGAAGTCGGGGGACATTGAGCAAATATCGACAACCTCATGGCTATGAAGAGCTAATTACGGCAAGGGGTGACAACGATAGACAGTGAGCTACAGTATTCAACGGGGTGAGAACACGACAGGATCCTTGATCCTGGCGTGACCCAAGTGCAAATGGGTGGGGCTAGATTCGGACTTCAAGATGGAAGAAGTACAGTACTTGTTCATAGCCATCTCGCAACATGGTGGTTTTCTCCACTTCTCGCTAGAACTAGCGCGTTGTCACTATTTTTGCGAAGGGCTGTCACATGGCACCTTCCAAGGTTCTCCTATCTCAGCGTGCGCACCTTATTAGTTGTAGTCGTGTACCCAATAATATCTACTATCAGCCTAGAGCGGGCAAGGTAGTCTAGTCTAGTACTGTAACACTTGTCGCCTCGAGTCTAGGTATCAACCAACGTGCGTCTGAGCCTCAACTTAGAACAAGCTTAGTGCGATGCCCGTATTCGTCCTCGCATTTGATAAGAGAAGCCATTGGGCCTGGTGACAAGACTGGCAGACACGCGAGGCGGGTCACACAGTTATATAATAACACAGTTATATACCTTCCCAGAGCACAATGGCGTCAATACTCAGGGCGGCTTCGGCTCTCTGCTTGGCGGTTGCAGCGCCGACGCTCGCCCAATTCGTCAAGGCACCGACTAACCTGACGACGAGCAAAGGCAATCTGGGCTTATCTGTGCGCTGGAAAGAGGTGCCGGAAGGCACATGCGAACTCACCCCCGGTGTCAAGAGCTACAGCGGGTACGTGGATATTGCAGACGACCAGCACATCTTCTTTTGGTTCTTCGAAGCGCGCAACCAGAAGCCAGCAGATGCTGAGCTCACAGTATGGATCAATGGAGGACCCGGCTCAAGCTCCATGATTGGGCTGTTCGGAGAGTTGGGTCCATGTCGTGTGGATGCCGACGGCAACGCAGTGAACAACCCATATGCGTGGAAGTGAGTGGCGTCGATTTCAATGTGAAGTGAATGGGCACATATGCACCGAACTGACCAACGAAAAAGCAATGTCTCCAACATGCTCTTCATTGACCACCCAGCTCAAGTCGGCTTCTCCTACTCCACGCCCATCCCGGCTTATATCGCCAGCGACAATTCCGTGGTGCAGCTTTCGAATGCGACCTGCCCGGAAAGCGCAGCAGACGTGAGCTGCGGCACGTACTCTCAGCCAAAGCGCGCGAATCTTCCCAACTCTACCGCAGCTGCTGCTCCCTCGATGTGGAAGACGATCCAGGGCTTCATCGGTGCCTTCCCACAATACTCTCGCAATGACTTCAACTTCGCAACAGAGAGCTACGGTATGTATCGAACTCTGGACGTTACCGGTCGAGACATGCTCGCAGAGAGCACTGTCCGCCACGCTGTAAGACTGTGTTGGCAGGAAAGCTGACATCTTCTGCTTGCCAGGCGGCCATTGGGGACCAATTTTCAATGCCTACATCGAATCGCAGAATCAACGCATCGAGAATGGCAGCCTGTCAGGAGCGGAGCACATCAGCCTCCGCACACTCCTGATCGGCAACGGCTGGTACGATCCGCTAATCCAGTACCAAGCCTTCTACAACTTCACGGTCTCCCCGGGCAACACGTACGACTACCGACCTTATAACGCAAGCGTCGAGGAGCAAATCTTCAAGGCTCTGTACGGATCCGGGAACTGCTACGACCAGACGGTAAAATGCAACAACGGCGGCTCCAATCAGGTCTGCATAGCAGCCGACAATTACTGTGCCGACCACATCGAGTATGCGTTCGATGATGAAGGCCGTGACGAATACGACATCCGAGAGTTGACCCCGGATCCCTTTCCGTCCAGCTACTACACGGACTACCTCAACACAGAGAAATTGCAGCAAGCCATTGGCGCGTACGTGAACTGGACCATCACCAGTCACGCCGTCAACAGAGCCTTCGCTGCAACCGGAGATGACGACCGCGAAGACGGCACGATCGAGGCGACGCGCAGCCTCGTCGAGCAGGGCGTCTACGTCGTTCAGTACGCCGGCGACGCAGACTTCGACTGCAATTGGCTAGGCGGCGAAGCCGTCGCCGACAAGGTCGATGCTCCAGGTTTCGGCACTGCAGGCTACACGAACATCACCACCTCAGACAACATCGTGCATGGACAAGGTAAAGTCCCATCATCCCTGCTCCCCCCCCCCCTCCATTCTCCTCTGGACTCTAACACACAACGCCCACCCCCCAGTGAAGCAATCCGCCAACTTCGCCTTCGCACGACTCTACGACGCCGGCCACCAAGTCCCCTTCTACCAACCCGTCATCGCCCTCGAAATCTTCAACCGCTCGATCCACGGTCTTGACATCGCGTCTGGCCGACAGAAGATTAGCCTTGGGTCGGGGTACAAGAGTGTGGGAACGGCCAAGAGTGAATACAGAGAGGGCAATGGGACCGTGCAGTTCAAAGTGCTGCCAGACGATGCCACGTACAATACTACGTTGAATGGGCCAAACCCGACCAATGGCACAAACAGTGGGGCTACGAAGCATGCGATGCTGGAGAAGCAGAGCCACAAAATTAGGAGGGCTTTCAAACCCAGGTTTGAAAGAATGAAGGAGAGCGTAAGAATAAAGTAGAGCGTTTGTTTGCCAAGGCAAGGTTGGCGAGCGAGCATATCCGAACATCCCCGTGAGGACCGCTTGAAGCAGCCAGTGAACCGAAAGCTGCATATCTCAGATTCTATGCACATCATCATGAGTATCAGCTATCTAATAGTAGCTTGCACGTTCTGCATGTTGTGTGACTGTATCTCGATTCTGCGTGCAGGTGCCCCCGAAAACTCGGCTACGGCTTGCCGTGCTCAACTGTGGATGTTTACTTTTTTCTCGTTATCATCAGAACAGCAGCAAAATCGTCTAAGCTGAGCCAGCGTCGACCTTGGCAATGTAGGCCAGGAGGTCGAGGACACGGCGGGAGTAACCCCACTCGTTGTCGTACCAGGAAACAAGCTTGACGAAGTTCTTGTTCAGCGAGATACCGGCCTTGACGTCGACGATGGAGCTGTGGTTGTTGCCGTTCAAGTCGGATGAGACGATCTCGTCCTCGGTGACGTCGAGGATGCCTGTAATCTTGTTAGCTTACTTGTTCTGCACGTTCGTCTCTGTGATCTTTTCTCACCCTTGAGCTCGCCCTTGGAGGCCTCCTTGAGAGCGGCAATGATCTCGTCGTAGCTGGCACCCTTCTCGATGCGGCAGGTCAAGTCAACAACGGAGACGTTGGCGGTTGGCACACGCATGGACATGCCAGTGAGCTTGCCGTTGAGGTCTGGAATGACCTTGCCGACAGCCTTGGCAGCACCAGTCGAGGATGGGATGATGTTCTGGGCGGCGGTACGGCCACCACGCCAGTCCTTGCCGGATGGTCCATCCACGGTCTTCTGAGTGGCGGTGTAGGAGTGGATGGTGGTCATGAGACCCTCGACAAGAGTGAATTTGTCGTGGATGACCTTGGCGAGTGGGGCCAAGCAGTTGGTCGTGCAGGAGGCGTTCGAGATGACTGGGATGTCGGACTTGTACTGCTTGTTGTTGACACCCATGACGAACATTGGTGCGTCGGCGGAAGGCGCGGAGATGACGACCTTCTTTGCGCCGCCCTTCAAGTGTGCCTGGGCCTTCTCGGTGGTCGTGAAGACACCGGTCGACTCGACGACGTAGTCTGCGCCCGTCTCGCTCCATGGAATACTGGCTGGGTCACGCTCAGTGTAGAAGCGGACCTTCTTACCGTTGACAGTCAAGTCCTTGCCGTCGACCTCGATCGTACCCTTGAAGAGACCGTGCGTGGTGTCGTACTTGAGCATGTACGCCTAGAGATATGGTCAGTGGTGCACCGGAAGCTCAGAATTACTGGCATCACCCATTGGATCGAGCACCAGCTGGGGCTGTCGACTTACGGCGTAGTGTGGCTCAATGAAAGGGTCGTTGACCGCCACAACGTGGACATCGTCGTGCTCGACGCTGTTTGTAGTCAGACTCTTGCTCTTCCTGGCCATATCGTAGGCGGCGACTCACGCGTTGCGGAAGACAATGCGACCAATGCGGCCGAAACCGTTGATGCCGACCTGTTCAACGTGTATGTATGAGTATGTTTCCAGCTCTTCCCGGCGACGTTTGCTCCGTGACCAACCTTGGTGACCATTTTGGATGTTTCGAAGTGGTATGTAGCTGATGCGGAGTCAGTCGACGTTGGATGAGGTGTCTGTAGATGGCGTACAGTGTATTCTTCAGTTGACGGTGTGGTGTCTGAGCAGTTGTCAGTGGTTTGTTTGGGAGAAGGAAACCTTTGGAAGATGAGGGCGAGGGGCAGATGTAGGTGGGGAGCGGTCGAGAGCTTTTTGTGAGATTGACTTACGTCAGGCGATAGCTGTTTCTTTGAGAGACTGGGACTGACTACTACTACTTAGTACTACTATTCCACGGCAGGCAGGCTCATGAGAAGCGCTTTGCCCATGAGTTGACTATTATATATATACCGCTGGGCCGTGTGGCCTTTGTCGGACCACCAAGAGCCGTTACCATCAATCGCTTGGCTCCGATCCTGCCCGCATCGTTCTCTAGAGGCGGCATGCTGTCCCGCCTTTTCCCGCAGCATAAGGGCAATATGTGATATATATCATTCTAGCCGCGGATCTCCTCTTGGCTCTATCCCGACCTCACTCCTTCAAAGATGTGCTGATTGAGCTCGCTAGAGCGTCATCATCGTCCGTCGACAGGGTTGTGCTCCACGAGCTCGCTCTCGCTCACATCGGTCCTTTTGCGGTCCACGTCCGTGGCTCCCGAGACTGGTGGGATTACAAAGATGGCGGTAAGAAGCTTGGCGCAGGCTCAACGAAATACATACTAGCAGAATGAAACTCTCTGTGGATGCGGCGAGATAATTAGCTGTCCCGTTCCAGCCACGGCAAAATCCAACGCTGCCCATTAAACCTGTTCCCCACCATGGCATAGCCATATTCCATATGGTCATGCTTGCAATTTTTGAACACTACTGTGAAACTAGTGGAGATAGAAGTTTGGAACTAGGGTATTAAGTCTGGAAATCAGGGTATGAAAAACCACGTTTATTACAAGTAGTGGCACCCTTAAGGTGCTTATATAAGTCTTCTTTTAATAAGAGGCCCTCAATCCCTGTAATTCAGGTGCCTAATCTCATTTCCTAAGAACAAGTAATTACTATACTTAATTAGGTTATATCACCCTTAAAACCTGCTATCTATGCATCATCCTAGCGCTTTACACACCCCCTTACTCTACATAGGAACTAAGTAGAGTAATCTTGGCGCTAAGGACCTTTATATCCTTTATAACCTTGTTTATGTTATCCTTAACTTTATAGATAAGGTCTTCGATAACTCCCTCCTAACTAGTAAGAGTACCCTTTATCTTCTTTTTCGGGGTTTCCTCTTTATTAGTTTCTTCGTCTTAGGGTGCCTCTCTCTTCTTAGAGGCTATTCCCTTCTTTAGAGTAGACTTGATTATGCTCTATTAAATACCCTAAAGTAGCTTAGTAAGGTTATTAATGTTGTAGGTAGGTATATAATCCTCATTTCCTAGAGTAGTACTCTTATACTAATCTAGGGACTGCTTACTAATTTCTACCCTAGAATCGTGACTAAGGTCGCTACGGATGCCTAAGAATTGCTTAATAAGTCTAAGGATAGGCTTAAAGGCCTTATTTTTCTCTCTAAGGTTAAATTTAGGGAGGCGAGGTTTTCGTCCTTTAGCGAGGGTACTAAGTGACCTATAGACGTAGTTTCGGATTTAGCTCTTCTGCTTAGAGTCCTTGTGCGCCTTATTCTAAGCCTTTTGCTTGTCCTCTAATACCTCTTTTATAGGGGTCTTCTTTGCCCCGTACTTCTTTCTTAGGCTACTATACGGCTTAGTGTCGGACTCGTAGCCTATCTCCTAGCTCGCCTTAAGGAGTCGTTAGAATTCTTTAATAGATATAGAGGACTTGTTTCTAGGGTTTAAGGGTTCTTCTTTAGGTGTAGTTAGTAGAGGTGGCGCGTTCTTAGGCTCGACTAGACCTAAATTAAGTAGTGTAGGTGTCTTAACTTCTAAAATAGGCTCTATTTTAAGGGTTCTAATGCTTGTATTCTAGTGTTCTAGGATGTAGTCGTACCCTAGTATAGTGGTTAAAGGGTGACTAACTAAGCTAAGGGGCTACCTAGTAAGGAGATTAACGGCGGTGCGAAGTGGATTGTAAAAGAGAGAGTTACTAGAAGGATTAAGAAATTAGATATAGGCTATATTTGCGCTAAGTATGTGAGGTTATTGCGTTATAAGTGCGTGTAACCGTTAGGTAAGCTTTGCTACGAGTTGTAGGCCTTATATTATTCTTAGAAGTCCTTTAGTCCTCTCTAGTTATAAAGGCAGGGTGTCTGTTACGGTTCTGATCTGGGGCTGAAGGAAGCTAACCAATCAGATCTCCACAATTGGTGGGCGCTTCCGCCCGAGAAGTGCTCTCTCACCCGCAGGAATAAAACCAAGGAACCGAGAGAGCAACTGAAGTGATCTCCTTGATCTCGTTGATCTCGGTGATCTCGAGAGAGCATGGAGAGCATGGAGAGCACGGAGAGCAAACGCTCTATCTCCTTTGTATTTAGGAACGCTAGAAACCCTTATGGTTCTGATGCGTTCAACTCATGTTACTATCTCACTGATTGGAATACAACTCTTATTCCTATCATTCATCTTCGCTCAGCTTGCTTCAGCCTCTCCAAAGAATAATACCGCCACGTGACTTGACTTATCTCTCTTTTGAGACTAGCCCTGGAACGAGACAATAACAGTGTCCTTAGCCCCTAGCTAAATGAATTGCGAGTGTTTATTTTAGAAGTAAAGTGAAGATAGCACCCCCTAGCTATTAAAGCGAGGGTATGCCTGTTTGCTAATCTCCTAAATTGAGGTGATTAACAAACCGCTAGTGCTGTTAAGGAGTTAGGACCTTAGTTAGACCGTCCGCGGCTATCTCCTATATCCTTATCTAGCTAATTTTAAGACGTCCTACTTAGTACTGTTCCCTAAGCCAGCATTGTTAGACGTCTACATGCCTTATCTTAGTATTAATTCTGCTATTTAGGGTCTTAACAATCCTTATAGTCTGCTGGTTATTACAGTATAGCAGTATCCGATTCTCTAATTTAAGGGTAACTGTACTAAAGAGCCTATCCTACTATAGGACCTCTAAGGCGGCGTAACTAAGGGCATATAGCTCTAATTTAGTGCTTGATTTCGTAACTATTCCCTACTTAACTACTCTCTAGTCGATAATCCCCTTAAAAAGGAAAAAGACAAAGGCCTCACTTAATCTACGAGTTTCCTTATCGTCGGTAAATGAGGCATCTAAGGCCCTATAGAATTCTAGTAGCGTTGAGTCCGAGGGTTCAGGTAGGCCGTAGTACTTAATCGAATAATCTATAGTGTAGAGAAGGTATTAAATTAAGTGTCTTACTGCCCTAAGAGCCTCCTTTGTAGGGTTAGTTAGGTGCTAAGAAAGAAGAGAGACTAAAAAGGATATATTAGGGCGCGTTTCTACTGCTACGAAGTTTACCGATCCTACTTAGGACCTATAAACGTTAATCTCTTCCGTAGTGGCCTAAAGTTCATTTCTAAGGCCGATATATCCCCCTAGTAGGGGAGTTTCAATCCTCTTCTCCGGTCTTAAGATACCGTAGCGATAACTAATCTTCTCGATATAGGCCTTCTAATTGAGTTTAAGGATCCGCTGTTAACGATTGCGAGTGATGTGAATCCCGTAGAACTATTTAATAGGTTCTATTACCTTTATCTCGTATTTGTTAGTTAGTCCTTAAACAAGCTCCTTAGCTCTTAATTCGGATTTTAAGGGCTAAGTGAAGCAAATATTATCTATATAGAAGAAAACCAGGACTAAAAATTCCCTGTTAATAAAGAGACAGTCCGTAACTTTAGATAGGCTGAGGTCGTTAAGGGTGTTTTTAAGCTCTAAATACTATAGTAGAGGGGACTCCTTAAATCCGTAAAGGGCTTTATAGCACCTTAGAAGTTTTCCTTCCTTCTTAAATCCTTTAGGGGCATACATGTATACTGGCGATAGTATAGGGGCATTGAGAAACGCGTTTACGGCGTCTATCTGCAGTGTCTTAAGGTTAAAATAGGCCACTAGGGCTATTATATACCTAAAGAGTCTTGCATAAAGGGTTACTACGTAGGTTTCCCCTATAGCGTCCTTTTAATCGCCTCGAGCGTATACTCGAGCCTTGCATTTTAGGAGTTCTACGTTTTAGTTAAGCTTGTATTTCTATACCTAAGTTATTAACGTTATCGGGTGTCCTACTGCTTCGACCTTATTACACTAAGATAGGGTGTTTATCGTGAATTGCTTCTTAAATTCTTTAACACTTGCTGCCCTAAATGCTTCCCTATAAGGGTGTATGTTAAGGTCCTTCTATCGCTTTAGTTTAGGGGGTAGTATGTTCCCTGTTCCGGTTGTTTTAGACGATGTAGTTAAGGTATTACTCTCTTAAGGTCCCTTCGAGAGAGCAGCTAAGACTTTGATCCTCTTAATAGCAAGAATCGAGTGTACTCGTTCTTCGTCGTACCTCGGTTTCTTGTTCTAATAGATTGTGTCGTAGATATCCTTAGAGTCTAGAGTTTTAGGTCTAGGTCTAATTAATCCTCTTAACTTATATGTATCCCCTAGAGGAACGAATGGTCTAAACAGCTAGAGTTAGGTTTCTGGACCTATTTGCGGATCTGGTTGCAAAGTTTAGGGGTGTATCTATTGATAATTAAATTCCGATTCCCTCATTTTAATCGGATTATTATTGTTATTGTCTCGTTCCAGGGCTAGTCTCAAAAGAGAGATAAGTCAAGTCACGTGGCGGTATTATTCTTTGGAGAGGCTGAAGCAAGCTGAGCGAAGATGAATGATAGGAATAAGAGTTGTATTCCAATCAGTGAGATAGTAACATGAGTTGAACGCATCAGAACCATAAGGGTTTCTAGCGTTCCTAAATACAAAGGAGGTTCGTATGCCATCCGGTGTTAGATGTCCGTCTGTCCACTCGACCGGTCGTCTGGTCGTGTGGTCGTGTACGTCCATACGCTACTTCTGCGGTCGTGTTCGACCATGCACTAAGCGCGCGCTCGTGCACGTGACCCGGACGTGGGGTCCCTTTCTCTTCCTAGCGATTGGTTCGTGTCTTCTGATTCTTCCTCCCCATGCCACGTCCTGCACCGTCCTTCATCCGAACCGTAACACCATCCCCCTTCCTGCTGAAACTCGTCCTCGAGTTTTCTTTCTTCTCCTGTGAGTTCCCATCTTTTACCATGAGCGGCGAGCGGCTAACACGTCAGGAGCGCCGCGAACGTTAAGCACTAGGCATCGAAGCCGAGGGCCGCGAGATGCCATCCCCATGTTCTGGTTGTCGAAAGGCCAGAGTGCCTGAAGGAAAGAAGAGTCCTCGTTGTGTGGTGGATGTGCGCTTTGGGTGTTGTTCGGAGTGCGTTCGCAAGGGTGTCAAATGTGACGTGACTGTCACGTGGACTGAGTGGGAGCGGCTTCGCAACCAGCGTCGAAAGCTGAAGCGAGAGCTTGATGAGGCTGAAGAGAAGGTGACAGAGGCGATGTCAAAGGTGCATCGTCTTAGGAAACAACTGCGCGTTGCTGAGGACAGGGAGGAAAAGGCGATAGCGAAGGATTTCGAGGATCTTCGCAGTTTGCCGAGCGTGGGTGTCGATGCCTTTTCCGCGCCTTCGTCCTGTCTTCTCGTTCCTGAAGGAAGCCCCGAAGAGCTAGAGGGGGTTTTCCAGATGTCGATTCCTTCCTGGGAGGACCTTTCGATGATTCCGGATGATGCCCTCTGGTCATATCCGACCCTTGAGGACGCCGCAGCAGCTTCTTCGAGCGCTGGTCCTTCTGGTGGATAGGTGTTTGATTTCTCATAGGAGATATGTTCGTGTAAGTTCTCCGTTTCCCTTATTAAACCTGGTCATGTAGCTCAGTGGTAGAGCGCAAGCTGTCTACACTCTTGAGGTCGTAGGTTCGATTCCTACTCTGGCTGCTTCCAGCCGACTGGTCGCCAATCGGTGACTAGTAGGCTGGCCGTTTTTTGGTCTTGTAGTATTCCTGGATCTTTTGCTGACAGTTTCGTAGGTTTTGTTTTGGTTCCCAGGTATTTTCTGATTCGTCGTATCCTTTCCATTTCACAAGGTATCGCTGACCTTTCTTATCTAGGATTCTTTCGACTTCGAATTCGTTTTCTGCTTCCGGTTCGAAATGGAAGCTCTCCTGGCAGGGTGTTTCGGCGTCTGCGGGTTCCAACTTGGAGATATGGAAGACTGGGTGGATTTTTGCGTCAGGTGGTAGTCGTAGTCGATAGTTAACTGGTCCTACGACTTTGTCGATTAAAAATGGTCCGACCTTGACGTGATCCAGTTTCTTGGTCTGTCTTCTTGTTCTCAAGTTTTTTGTGAGGAGATAGACCTTATCCCCCTCTTTTAGCAGAGGTGCCATTTTTCTCGTGTCCTGCCGTTGTTGAGACAGTTTTCGTTGTGCATCTTCGATCGCCTTGCGTGTTTCTTTGTGCACTTCCTTAAGAGTATCCGTCGTCACGATTGCTCTCTCGGCTTGTGGATGGGATCCAGGTGTTCCAAATAGGTTAGGATCTTTACCAAAGTTCGCATAAAATGGCGTCGTTGAAGTTGTCTCCGATTTGTGGTTGTTCAGTGCAATCTGCGCCATTGGCAGTAATGAAACCCAGTTGTCTTGTGCATAGTTGATGTAGTGTCGTAGGTATTGTTCCAGCGTTTGATTCATCCTTTCGGTTTGTCCGTCTGTCTCCGGATGATATGCTGTTGACAGCTTGTGTTTAATTCCGATCGTTCCCATAAGCGTCTTCCAGTAGTTTGATGTGAATAGCTTGTCTCTGTCCGTTATAAATGCTTGGGGGAATCCGTGGTATCGGATGAGTCTGTCCAGTACAAGGTATCCGAGCTGCTCTGCATTGTACGTTTCCGATGCAGGAATGAAGTGTGCGTATTTCGTAAGTCTATCAACCATGACTAGTATCATGTCGTATGGTTGTTTCGTAACTTGATCCTTTGACGGTGGGAGTTTCGTAATAAAGTCCATTGTGACTTCGTCCCATGGTTTTGTCGGTGGTGTCCTGAACTGTAGGTGACCGTATTTTGCATGTCTCGCAGTCTTGTTTCGTTGGCAGTGTACGCATTGTTTAATATAGCGTGACACCTTAAGTCTCATCTGTGGGAATGAGAAACTGCGTTGTATTAGGTCCATTATTTTTGAAGTTCCGGGGTGTCCGTAATTTGGTCCGTCGTGATGTTGTCGTATGCATTCTTCTTCTCGATCCTTAGGTACTTGGTATTTTCCTTGCGATATAGGGAATTGTTCGTCCCTGTCGCCTAGTATCCGTACGATGTTATTGAATTCTCTTGTGTTGGCACTAAGACTTCCGTCGGGGTTTGTCTTTAATATCTTATGTTGCACTGGTTCTTTTCCTTCCATGTAGTCGCTTCTTCGGCTCAGCGCGTCGGCGCGGCCATTCTCTCGTCCTGGAGTATATTTAATTTCGAACTTATACTGTCCCAGCAGCTCCGACCAGCGGGCTTGCCTTCGAGTAAGTTCTTTCGTCGTCGTAAAGTACGTAAGATTCTTGTGGTCAGAAAGAATCGTTAACTTCGGTGGGCCCTCGACATATACTCTCCAATGTTGCATAGCAGCAACAATGGCTAGAAGCTCTTTATCATGGATGTCGTAGTTCTGTTCCGCTGTGGTCATTTTCCGGGAGTAATAGGCTACTGGGTGTCTCTGCCCATCGTGTGTCTGTGTTAGACATGCGCCTATTGCCATATCAGACGCATCGGTCTCGATGTGGACTTCCTTGCTACCATCGAATAGTCGAAGCGTAGGGGCTGAAGCGCATTGTTCCTTGAGTTTCTTAAATGCTTCAATCTGTTCCTTTCCCCATTTCCAAGTGACGTCCTTTCTTGTAAGCATCGTCATTGGTGCTGCTATTTTTGCGTAATCCTTGATGAATTTCCGGTTGTAGTTCGCTAGTCCAAGGAATGATTGTACGTCCTTGACTGTTTTTGGTTCTGGCCACTCTCTAATTGACTGTGTCTTCGCAGGGTCGATCGTTATCCCTGTAGTGCTGATGATGAAGCCTAAGAATTTGACTTCTTTCTTATGGAATTCGCATTTCTCGGGTGCCGTCTTAAATCCTGATTGCGTGAGTCGTTCGAAGACGTCCTGGACTTGTTTTATGTGTTCCTGTAGGGATCCTTTTGTGTAGACTAGTATGTCGTCCATGTAGGCGATAACGCATACGTCGAGTAGGTCTCTAAGTGTTTCGTTAACAAGGTTCTGGCAGGATGCGGGTGCGTTGGTCAATCCCATTGGCATAACCAAGAATTCGTAAAGTCCGTATCTTGTCCTGAAAGCGGTCTTCCATTCTTCTCCTTCCGCCATTCGTATAGCGTAGAAGGCATCTCGTAGGTCAATCTTCGTGTACCAGTCTGATCCGGTTAATCTGTCTTGTGCTTCTTCGATGTTGGGTAGCGGGTATCGGTTCTTGATCGTGATCTCGTTTAACTTCCTGTAGTCTTGTACGAGTCGTAACTTCCCGTTTGCTTTTGGAACGAACATGCATGGAGTTCCTGCACTTGAGGTGGATCTTCTTATCCATCCTTTGGCTAGCTTCTCCTTCAGCCATTCTCGTAGGGTCTGTAGCTCTTTCTCAGACATTTGATATAGGGGTCCCCATGGAGGCTCTTTCCCTGGCTGAATGTTGATCTTATGATCCCATGGGCGGTGCTTAGGTAAGGCGGTTTTGCCTCTCTCCTCTTCAAAGAGTCGCGACCACTTGCGATACTCCTTGGGAATACTCAACTCTGAGATGTTAGTATTCTTCGATGGTGCGTTACTTCCATCACTTCCAGTGACTTCGTGACCCGGCGGCCCCACGCCAGTGTCTGTCCCGGTCGAAGGTGGTTCTTCTGTCCTTCTGTTCGGCGCAAGCTGTATCTCGTTTAGCTGTTTCCTTGCCTCATCTGCCAGTGAACGCTGCCACTGCGCAGGCTGAATGTCGACAACGCAATCGCATTCCCTAAATGTGAGTACTCCTCTTCTCCAGTCGATTACTGGATTGTGCTTTCTCAACCAAGGCATACCTAATACTATGTCATGACTGGCCATATCAGTGACATCCAAGGTAATATTCTCGTGGTGCTGTTGGATAGCCAGTGGCAATGGTATCGTCTCCCATTCCACGCTAGGTAACGATAATCCGTTTACCGCGATCAACTCGTAACCCCATTTCTTCTTTAGGGTAGCTAACCCGTTTCTTCTTGTGAAAGACTCGGAGATAAAATTCCCCGCTGCTCCTGAGTCGATCATGACACTGGTCTTGTGTCCGTTGACGATCGCTTGTGTCTGGAAAACTGTGTTTGATGTCGATGCGTGAGCCTGAGTATTGCATAACTCCCTCCGGTCGCTCATTCCTGGGGAGCTGATCCTTTTCCCGAATGGTATGTGGTTCGCTGTGCTTCGTGCCTAGAGGCTTCGGCTAGAACCTGTAGCCCGCCTGTGTCCACACCTGTAGTCTGTTGCGTTCCTGGATCTTCTGCGTTTCTGAGTAGAGTGCGCGTGCGTGTTGCACTATGTTGCGTAATTCATTCGATACGAATGTTCCTGACGGTGTTTGGTACCCGGTACCTGTTATTCGGCTTCCTATAGGTGGTCGTTCTGTAATGGCGGTTGCTAGGTTTTCGGTTGTTTCCATGAGTGGGTATCCCCAGGCCATGCCTCGTAGGGTGTCAAGTGTCTTGTCAAACTCAATGGAATGTAGCCTCCTTCGTCCACCTATCTTAGGTAGGAATT
This sequence comes from Nothopassalora personata, assembly GCA_033816765.1. Classification (NCBI taxonomy): domain Eukaryota; kingdom Fungi; phylum Ascomycota; class Dothideomycetes; order Mycosphaerellales; family Mycosphaerellaceae; genus Nothopassalora; species Nothopassalora personata. Next base: position 4,624,107 of record CM066288.1, read on the forward strand.
CCTCGTGCCTTCTTTGTAGGTAGATGATCATGTCGTATAGTCTCTTGGGTGCATCTACCGTGAAGGTAAGTTGTTCGTTGTCGTCGTCAGTGTCGCTCTCTTCTCCTTCGGAGGAATCTTCTTCGCTTGATTCTTCCGGATCCTGTTCTTCCTCGATGGTATCTAGCCCGGTGGTTTCTTGACTTTCTTCCTGTGGTTCTGGTGACCATGATCCGTTCCATCCTGGGTCCTGATTTTCTTTATCGCTTCCATCTTCGTTGAAGTAGGATTCATCGATGTCCACTTCTCTGAGCGTGGCGTCTTGCCTATGCGTCGCTCCCAGGGTTCCTCGTGGTTGCTGAGGCCAATACCCTGCGCCTGACTTCGCGGCGTAGTGGATTTGACACGAGTCTTGGTAACAGAATCGCCAATGAAGGCTTCCATGACCATTTCGAGACTCAGGTTCGGTCTCGTAGTCGACTCTTCGTGTCATCATGTTGAACTGTCGTGGTTGGTTCTTCGCATCAAATGGAATGACCACCATTTGCTGCCCATGGTATCCTCCTCGTCCTTCTAAGGGGTCCAGGAGAGGCGTCGTGCTTCTGTTGCTAGCTCTCTCCCACTCTCCGAGTATAGTCGGTATCTCCCCGAGATCCAACGCTGCTCTCAGATTTACTAGTTCGGGGTTGCATCATATTGAACTGCTCGCGGCGCACCATATTTTTACCGCGGCAATCCCGCGCCATGTGGCCTTCCTTGCCACAGGCATAGCATGTGAGTTTTCCTTTTCCTTTAAAGGGCTTTCCGTGGCCCCTACTCTTAACGATCCTCCGTCCTCGTTGGGTAACGTCCAGTTCCATTGGCTGTGGTCCATAGTAGGGTTAGCTTTGTCGTGAGAATTCTCCCTTCGCAACGTATCCTCCTAAGGGTCTGCGATCCGGAGCGTATCCTGCTATTCCTCCTACTTTGGAGTCGTATTTCTTCTCCTGGTGTCGTTCCCAGAGCTGGTCATCGATATTGATCGACGCCTTCATTAGCTCTTCGAGGTTGGTGATCCGTCCCCCGTGTCTTATCAACTCGTCCTTGACGGAGTCCTTAAGTCCACGTCGGAACATAGTCATCAACGCCGTCTGGTCCCATCCGGTGATTTGTCCGTATTCTTCGAATTTGGCGGCATACTCTGAAGTAGACGTCTTCTGCTTTAGGTGTTGAATAATTCGTATGGCCTGTTGGACTTCGTTCGAGGTTCCAAAGATTGACTTCATCTTCTCTTTGAAAAGGGTGTAGCTCCTGAACATTCCAGTGGGGTCTAATCGTCCCATACCTTCAAGGTATTCCTTAAGGTAAGGTTTGATCCAGTTCTGCGCACTTCCGCGAAGGTACGTGATGGCGAAGATAGTCCTTTTATCGGCATCGACTGGGTTGAACATGAGGTACATATCCATCTGATTGATCCAGTCGTCGAACTTGGCTCTGTCTCCGTGGAAGAGGTCTGGCTTAGCAGCCTTAACGTCGTTCTTCCTTGGGGTAGGCTCGTCATCGTCATCAGACTCATCGTCCTTCGTGGTGGTAGTCTGTTGTGGTGGCGCACGGCGGATGCTTCCTGCTTCGCTGGGGGCGGGTGTTCCCCTACCAGCTGCTTGAGTAGCGCTCATCCTGAGGGCGTTCAAAGTGTTATTGTCTCGTTCCAGGGCTAGTCTCAAAAGAGAGATAAGTCAAGTCACGTGGCGGTATTATTCTTTGGAGAGGCTGAAGCAAGCTGAGCGAAGATGAATGATAGGAATAAGAGTTGTATTCCAATCAGTGAGATAGTAACATGAGTTGAACGCATCAGAACCATAAGGGTTTCTAGCGTTCCTAAATACAAAGGAGGTTCGTATGCCATCCGGTGTTAGATGTCCGTCTGTCCACTCGACCGGTCGTCTGGTCGTGTGGTCGTGTACGTCCATACGCTACTTCTGCGGTCGTGTTCGACCATGCACTAAGCGCGCGCTCGTGCACGTGACCCGGACGTGGGGTCCCTTTCTCTTCCTAGCGATTGGTTCGTGTCTTCTGATTCTTCCTCCCCATGCCACGTCCTGCACCGTCCTTCATCCGAACCGTAACACCATCCCCCTTCCTGCTGAAACTCGTCCTCGAGTTTTCTTTCTTCTCCTGTGAGTTCCCATCTTTTACCATGAGCGGCGAGCGGCTAACACGTCAGGAGCGCCGCGAACGTTAAGCACTAGGCATCGAAGCCGAGGGCCGCGAGATGCCATCCCCATGTTCTGGTTGTCGAAAGGCCAGAGTGCCTGAAGGAAAGAAGAGTCCTCGTTGTGTGGTGGATGTGCGCTTTGGGTGTTGTTCGGAGTGCGTTCGCAAGGGTGTCAAATGTGACGTGACTGTCACGTGGACTGAGTGGGAGCGGCTTCGCAACCAGCGTCGAAAGCTGAAGCGAGAGCTTGATGAGGCTGAAGAGAAGGTGACAGAGGCGATGTCAAAGGTGCATCGTCTTAGGAAACAACTGCGCGTTGCTGAGGACAGGGAGGAAAAGGCGATAGCGAAGGATTTCGAGGATCTTCGCAGTTTGCCGAGCGTGGGTGTCGATGCCTTTTCCGCGCCTTCGTCCTGTCTTCTCGTTCCTGAAGGAAGCCCCGAAGAGCTAGAGGGGGTTTTCCAGATGTCGATTCCTTCCTGGGAGGACCTTTCGATGATTCCGGATGATGCCCTCTGGTCATATCCGACCCTTGAGGACGCCGCAGCAGCTTCTTCGAGCGCTGGTCCTTCTGGTGGATAGGTGTTTGATTTCTCATAGGAGATATGTTCGTGTAAGTTCTCCGTTTCCCTTATTAAACCTGGTCATGTAGCTCAGTGGTAGAGCGCAAGCTGTCTACACTCTTGAGGTCGTAGGTTCGATTCCTACTCTGGCTGCTTCCAGCCGACTGGTCGCCAATCGGTGACTAGTAGGCTGGCCGTTTTTTGGTCTTGTAGTATTCCTGGATCTTTTGCTGACAGTTTCGTAGGTTTTGTTTTGGTTCCCAGGTATTTTCTGATTCGTCGTATCCTTTCCATTTCACAAGGTATCGCTGACCTTTCTTATCTAGGATTCTTTCGACTTCGAATTCGTTTTCTGCTTCCGGTTCGAAATGGAAGCTCTCCTGGCAGGGTGTTTCGGCGTCTGCGGGTTCCAACTTGGAGATATGGAAGACTGGGTGGATTTTTGCGTCAGGTGGTAGTCGTAGTCGATAGTTAACTGGTCCTACGACTTTGTCGATTAAAAATGGTCCGACCTTGACGTGATCCAGTTTCTTGGTCTGTCTTCTTGTTCTCAAGTTTTTTGTGAGGAGATAGACCTTATCCCCCTCTTTTAGCAGAGGTGCCATTTTTCTCGTGTCCTGCCGTTGTTGAGACAGTTTTCGTTGTGCATCTTCGATCGCCTTGCGTGTTTCTTTGTGCACTTCCTTAAGAGTATCCGTCGTCACGATTGCTCTCTCGGCTTGTGGATGGGATCCAGGTGTTCCAAATAGGTTAGGATCTTTACCAAAGTTCGCATAAAATGGCGTCGTTGAAGTTGTCTCCGATTTGTGGTTGTTCAGTGCAATCTGCGCCATTGGCAGTAATGAAACCCAGTTGTCTTGTGCATAGTTGATGTAGTGTCGTAGGTATTGTTCCAGCGTTTGATTCATCCTTTCGGTTTGTCCGTCTGTCTCCGGATGATATGCTGTTGACAGCTTGTGTTTAATTCCGATCGTTCCCATAAGCGTCTTCCAGTAGTTTGATGTGAATAGCTTGTCTCTGTCCGTTATAAATGCTTGGGGGAATCCGTGGTATCGGATGAGTCTGTCCAGTACAAGGTATCCGAGCTGCTCTGCATTGTACGTTTCCGATGCAGGAATGAAGTGTGCGTATTTCGTAAGTCTATCAACCATGACTAGTATCATGTCGTATGGTTGTTTCGTAACTTGATCCTTTGACGGTGGGAGTTTCGTAATAAAGTCCATTGTGACTTCGTCCCATGGTTTTGTCGGTGGTGTCCTGAACTGTAGGTGACCGTATTTTGCATGTCTCGCAGTCTTGTTTCGTTGGCAGTGTACGCATTGTTTAATATAGCGTGACACCTTAAGTCTCATCTGTGGGAATGAGAAACTGCGTTGTATTAGGTCCATTATTTTTGAAGTTCCGGGGTGTCCGTAATTTGGTCCGTCGTGATGTTGTCGTATGCATTCTTCTTCTCGATCCTTAGGTACTTGGTATTTTCCTTGCGATATAGGGAATTGTTCGTCCCTGTCGCCTAGTATCCGTACGATGTTATTGAATTCTCTTGTGTTGGCACTAAGACTTCCGTCGGGGTTTGTCTTTAATATCTTATGTTGCACTGGTTCTTTTCCTTCCATGTAGTCGCTTCTTCGGCTCAGCGCGTCGGCGCGGCCATTCTCTCGTCCTGGAGTATATTTAATTTCGAACTTATACTGTCCCAGCAGCTCCGACCAGCGGGCTTGCCTTCGAGTAAGTTCTTTCGTCGTCGTAAAGTACGTAAGATTCTTGTGGTCAGAAAGAATCGTTAACTTCGGTGGGCCCTCGACATATACTCTCCAATGTTGCATAGCAGCAACAATGGCTAGAAGCTCTTTATCATGGATGTCGTAGTTCTGTTCCGCTGTGGTCATTTTCCGGGAGTAATAGGCTACTGGGTGTCTCTGCCCATCGTGTGTCTGTGTTAGACATGCGCCTATTGCCATATCAGACGCATCGGTCTCGATGTGGACTTCCTTGCTACCATCGAATAGTCGAAGCGTAGGGGCTGAAGCGCATTGTTCCTTGAGTTTCTTAAATGCTTCAATCTGTTCCTTTCCCCATTTCCAAGTGACGTCCTTTCTTGTAAGCATCGTCATTGGTGCTGCTATTTTTGCGTAATCCTTGATGAATTTCCGGTTGTAGTTCGCTAGTCCAAGGAATGATTGTACGTCCTTGACTGTTTTTGGTTCTGGCCACTCTCTAATTGACTGTGTCTTCGCAGGGTCGATCGTTATCCCTGTAGTGCTGATGATGAAGCCTAAGAATTTGACTTCTTTCTTATGGAATTCGCATTTCTCGGGTGCCGTCTTAAATCCTGATTGCGTGAGTCGTTCGAAGACGTCCTGGACTTGTTTTATGTGTTCCTGTAGGGATCCTTTTGTGTAGACTAGTATGTCGTCCATGTAGGCGATAACGCATACGTCGAGTAGGTCTCTAAGTGTTTCGTTAACAAGGTTCTGGCAGGATGCGGGTGCGTTGGTCAATCCCATTGGCATAACCAAGAATTCGTAAAGTCCGTATCTTGTCCTGAAAGCGGTCTTCCATTCTTCTCCTTCCGCCATTCGTATAGCGTAGAAGGCATCTCGTAGGTCAATCTTCGTGTACCAGTCTGATCCGGTTAATCTGTCTTGTGCTTCTTCGATGTTGGGTAGCGGGTATCGGTTCTTGATCGTGATCTCGTTTAACTTCCTGTAGTCTTGTACGAGTCGTAACTTCCCGTTTGCTTTTGGAACGAACATGCATGGAGTTCCTGCACTTGAGGTGGATCTTCTTATCCATCCTTTGGCTAGCTTCTCCTTCAGCCATTCTCGTAGGGTCTGTAGCTCTTTCTCAGACATTTGATATAGGGGTCCCCATGGAGGCTCTTTCCCTGGCTGAATGTTGATCTTATGATCCCATGGGCGGTGCTTAGGTAAGGCGGTTTTGCCTCTCTCCTCTTCAAAGAGTCGCGACCACTTGCGATACTCCTTGGGAATACTCAACTCTGAGATGTTAGTATTCTTCGATGGTGCGTTACTTCCATCACTTCCAGTGACTTCGTGACCCGGCGGCCCCACGCCAGTGTCTGTCCCGGTCGAAGGTGGTTCTTCTGTCCTTCTGTTCGGCGCAAGCTGTATCTCGTTTAGCTGTTTCCTTGCCTCATCTGCCAGTGAACGCTGCCACTGCGCAGGCTGAATGTCGACAACGCAATCGCATTCCCTAAATGTGAGTACTCCTCTTCTCCAGTCGATTACTGGATTGTGCTTTCTCAACCAAGGCATACCTAATACTATGTCATGACTGGCCATATCAGTGACATCCAAGGTAATATTCTCGTGGTGCTGTTGGATAGCCAGTGGCAATGGTATCGTCTCCCATTCCACGCTAGGTAACGATAATCCGTTTACCGCGATCAACTCGTAACCCCATTTCTTCTTTAGGGTAGCTAACCCGTTTCTTCTTGTGAAAGACTCGGAGATAAAATTCCCCGCTGCTCCTGAGTCGATCATGACACTGGTCTTGTGTCCGTTGACGATCGCTTGTGTCTGGAAAACTGTGTTTGATGTCGATGCGTGAGCCTGAGTATTGCATAACTCCCTCCGGTCGCTCATTCCTGGGGAGCTGATCCTTTTCCCGAATGGTATGTGGTTCGCTGTGCTTCGTGCCTAGAGGCTTCGGCTAGAACCTGTAGCCCGCCTGTGTCCACACCTGTAGTCTGTTGCGTTCCTGGATCTTCTGCGTTTCTGAGTAGAGTGCGCGTGCGTGTTGCACTATGTTGCGTAATTCATTCGATACGAATGTTCCTGACGGTGTTTGGTACCCGGTACCTGTTATTCGGCTTCCTATAGGTGGTCGTTCTGTAATGGCGGTTGCTAGGTTTTCGGTTGTTTCCATGAGTGGGTATCCCCAGGCCATGCCTCGTAGGGTGTCAAGTGTCTTGTCAAACTCAATGGAATGTAGCCTCCTTCGTCCACCTATCTTAGGTAGGAATTCCTCGTGCCTTCTTTGTAGGTAGATGATCATGTCGTATAGTCTCTTGGGTGCATCTACCGTGAAGGTAAGTTGTTCGTTGTCGTCGTCAGTGTCGCTCTCTTCTCCTTCGGAGGAATCTTCTTCGCTTGATTCTTCCGGATCCTGTTCTTCCTCGATGGTATCTAGCCCGGTGGTTTCTTGACTTTCTTCCTGTGGTTCTGGTGACCATGATCCGTTCCATCCTGGGTCCTGATTTTCTTTATCGCTTCCATCTTCGTTGAAGTAGGATTCATCGATGTCCACTTCTCTGAGCGTGGCGTCTTGCCTATGCGTCGCTCCCAGGGTTCCTCGTGGTTGCTGAGGCCAATACCCTGCGCCTGACTTCGCGGCGTAGTGGATTTGACACGAGTCTTGGTAACAGAATCGCCAATGAAGGCTTCCATGACCATTTCGAGACTCAGGTTCGGTCTCGTAGTCGACTCTTCGTGTCATCATGTTGAACTGTCGTGGTTGGTTCTTCGCATCAAATGGAATGACCACCATTTGCTGCCCATGGTATCCTCCTCGTCCTTCTAAGGGGTCCAGGAGAGGCGTCGTGCTTCTGTTGCTAGCTCTCTCCCACTCTCCGAGTATAGTCGGTATCTCCCCGAGATCCAACGCTGCTCTCAGATTTACTAGTTCGGGGTTGCATCATATTGAACTGCTCGCGGCGCACCATATTTTTACCGCGGCAATCCCGCGCCATGTGGCCTTCCTTGCCACAGGCATAGCATGTGAGTTTTCCTTTTCCTTTAAAGGGCTTTCCGTGGCCCCTACTCTTAACGATCCTCCGTCCTCGTTGGGTAACGTCCAGTTCCATTGGCTGTGGTCCATAGTAGGGTTAGCTTTGTCGTGAGAATTCTCCCTTCGCAACGTATCCTCCTAAGGGTCTGCGATCCGGAGCGTATCCTGCTATTCCTCCTACTTTGGAGTCGTATTTCTTCTCCTGGTGTCGTTCCCAGAGCTGGTCATCGATATTGATCGACGCCTTCATTAGCTCTTCGAGGTTGGTGATCCGTCCCCCGTGTCTTATCAACTCGTCCTTGACGGAGTCCTTAAGTCCACGTCGGAACATAGTCATCAACGCCGTCTGGTCCCATCCGGTGATTTGTCCGTATTCTTCGAATTTGGCGGCATACTCTGAAGTAGACGTCTTCTGCTTTAGGTGTTGAATAATTCGTATGGCCTGTTGGACTTCGTTCGAGGTTCCAAAGATTGACTTCATCTTCTCTTTGAAAAGGGTGTAGCTCCTGAACATTCCAGTGGGGTCTAATCGTCCCATACCTTCAAGGTATTCCTTAAGGTAAGGTTTGATCCAGTTCTGCGCACTTCCGCGAAGGTACGTGATGGCGAAGATAGTCCTTTTATCGGCATCGACTGGGTTGAACATGAGGTACATATCCATCTGATTGATCCAGTCGTCGAACTTGGCTCTGTCTCCGTGGAAGAGGTCTGGCTTAGCAGCCTTAACGTCGTTCTTCCTTGGGGTAGGCTCGTCATCGTCATCAGACTCATCGTCCTTCGTGGTGGTAGTCTGTTGTGGTGGCGCACGGCGGATGCTTCCTGCTTCGCTGGGGGCGGGTGTTCCCCTACCAGCTGCTTGAGTAGCGCTCATCCTGAGGGCGTTCAAAGTGTTATTGTCTCGTTCCAGGGCTAGTCTCAAAAGAGAGATAAGTCAAGTCACGTGGCGGTATTATTCTTTGGAGAGGCTGAAGCAAGCTGAGCGAAGATGAATGATAGGAATAAGAGTTGTATTCCAATCAGTGAGATAGTAACATGAGTTGAACGCATCAGAACCATAAGGGTTTCTAGCGTTCCTAAATACAAAGGAGGTTCGTATGCCATCCGGTGTTAGATGTCCGTCTGTCCACTCGACCGGTCGTCTGGTCGTGTGGTCGTGTACGTCCATACGCTACTTCTGCGGTCGTGTTCGACCATGCACTAAGCGCGCGCTCGTGCACGTGACCCGGACGTGGGGTCCCTTTCTCTTCCTAGCGATTGGTTCGTGTCTTCTGATTCTTCCTCCCCATGCCACGTCCTGCACCGTCCTTCATCCGAACCGTAACAATTATATGGGATTTCCTTATCTACCTCTTCTTAAGGTATGCTATCCCCCACCCCCTAAGCTTAAGGGGCAGTCGAAAGGTCAATTGTTAATAGCAATTCCTCAAATTGTCCCTTATAGGCTGGCCTTAGAGGTTCTACGTCACATAGAAGTCTCTCGTTGTCTTAAATAGCTAGTCCGAGGTTAACGTCGTATAGGCCCTCGTACCTCAACTTCTTATTAAAGGTAACATCCCTAGATCTTATAACTTGTCTATAGGATAGTATCTAGATTCGGTAGATGTTATAACCTTTAAATCTAACTAAGTAACCGATGTAGCATCGAGAATCCATTTTGTAGGCGCGTGGGCGTTCTTTCTTATTCGTCTTATAAGCGTATGCCCTAGAACCTATTTTGTAGATGTAAGTAAGGCTTAGCTTAATGCCCGTAGCTGCTTTAAATAGGGTCCTCTAGCCTAACTTCTTAGATGGTGTTCTGTTTATAAGGTAAGTAGCTATTGTAACGATCTTAGGCTATAGGTTTAAAGGTAGGCCTACTAACAATGTTAATGCCCTAGTAGTAATAATTAAGTGCTTTCCGGATATTTCTACTAGGTCCTAAGCGGGCACATAGGGGGTAGTTGGTTTCTAAGTAACCCCGTCTCTTAGTAGCTAAGACTTGAATACTACCCCGTAGGCCTTGTCGTTATCTAAATACAGTACGGTAAGTAACCTTCTAAAGGATCGAATAAACCTTGTAAGTTCTAGGTATGCTGTTACGGTTCTAATCTAGGGCTAAAGGAAGCTAACTAATTAGACCTCTACAATTGGTAGGCGCTTCCGCCCGAGAAGTGCTCTCTTACCCGTAGGAATAAAACTAAGGAACCGAGAGAGCAACTAAAGTGATCTCCTTAATCTCGTTAATCTCGGTAATCTCGAGAGAGCATAGAGAGCATAGAGAGCACGGAGAGTAAACGCTCTATCTCCTTTATATTTAGGAACGCTAGAAACCCTTATAGTTCTAATGCGTTCAACTTATGTTACTATCTCACTAATTGGAATATAACTCTTATTCCTATTATTTATCTTCGCTTAGCTTACTTTAGCCTCTCTAAAGAATAATACCGCTACGTAACTTAACTTATCTCTCTTTTAAGACTAGCCCTAGAACGAGACAATAACACTTTAAACGCCCTTAGGATAAGCGCTACTTAAGCAGCTAGTAGGGGAACACCCGCCCCTAGCGAAGCAGGAAGCATCCGCCGTACGCTACTACAATAGACTACCACTACGAAGGACGATAAGTCTAATAACGATAACGAGCCTACTCTAAGGAAGAACGACGTTAAGGCTACTAAGCCAGACCTCTTCTATAGAGACAGGGCCAAGTTTGACGACTGGATCAATTAGATAGATATGTACCTCATGTTCAACCTAGTCGATGCCGATAAAAGAACTATCTTCGCTATTACGTACCTTTGTGGAAGCGCGTAGAACTAGATTAAACCTTACCTTAAGGAATACCTTAAAGGTATAGGACGATTAGACCCTACTAGAATGTTTAGGAGCTACACCCTTTTTAAAGAGAAGATAAAATTAATCTTTAGAACCTCGAACGAAGTCTAATAGGCTATACGAATCATTCAACACCTAAAGCAGAAGACGTCTACTTTAGAGTATGCCGCCAAATTCGAAGAATACGGACAAATTACTAGATGGGACTAGACGGCGTTAATAACTATGTTCCGACGTAGACTTAAGGACTCCGTTAAGAACGAGTTAATAAGACACGGAGGACAGATTACTAACCTCGAAGAGCTAATGAAAGCGTCGATTAATATCGATAACTAGCTCTAGGAACGACACTAGGAGAAGAAATACGACTCTAAAGTAGGAGGAATAGTAGGATACGCTCCGGACCGCAGACCCTTAGGAGGATACGTTACGAAGGGAGAATTCTCACGACAAAACTAACCCTACTATAGACCACAGCCAATGGAACTAGACGTTACCTAACGAGGACGGAGGATCGATAAGAGTAGGGGCCACGGAAAGAAGCCCTTTAAAGGAAAAGGAAAACTTACATACTATGCCTATAGTAAGGAAGGTTACATAGCGCGGGATTGCCGCGGTAAGAATATAGTGCGCCGCGAGCAGTTTAATATAATGCAACCCCGAACTAGTAAATCTAAGAGTAGCGTTAGATCTCGAGGAGATACCGACTATACTCGGAGAGTAGAGGAGAGAGCTAGTAATAGAAGCACGACGCCTCTCCTAGACCCCTTAGAAGGACGAGGAGGATACCATAGGTAGTAAATAGTAGTCATTCCATTTAATGCGAAGAACCAACTACGACAGTTCAACATAATAACACGAAGAGTCGACTACGAGACCGAATCTAAGTCTTAAAATAGTTATAGAAGCCTTCATTAGCGATTCTATTACTAAGACTCGTGTTAAATCTACTACGCCGCGAAGTTAGGCGCAGGGTATTAGCCTTAGCAACCACGAGGAACCCTAGGAGCGACGCATAGGCAAGACGCCACGCTCCGAGAAGTAGACATCGATAAATCCTACTTTAACGAAGATGGAAGCGATAAAGAAAATCAGGACCTAGGATAGAACGGATTATAGTCACTAGAACTATAGGAAGAAAGTTAAGAAACTACCGGGCTAGATACCATCGAGGAAGAACAGGATCCGGAAGAATCAAGCGAAGAAGATTCCTCCGAAGGAGAAGAGAGCGACACTAACGACGACAACGAACAACTTACCTTTACGGTAGATGCACCTAAAAAACTGTACGACATAATTATCTACCTATAAAGAAGGCACGAGGAATTCCTACCTAAGATAGGTGGACGAAGGAGGCTACATTCCATTAAGTTTAATAAGACACTCGACACCCTACGAGGCATAGCCTAGGGATACCCACTTATAGAAACAACCGAGAATCTAGCAACTACCGTTATAGAACGACTACCGATAGGAAGCCGAATAATAGGAACCGGATATCTCATACCGTTAGGAACATTTATATTGAATGAATTACGCAACATAGTGTAGTACGTACGCGTACTCTACTTAGAAACGTAGAAGATCTAGGAACGTAATAGACTACAAGTATAGACATAGGGTAACGAGCTATAGGTTCTAGCCGAAGCCTCTAGGCACGAAGCATAGCAAACTACATACTATTTGGGAAAAGGATTAGCTCCCTAGGAATAAGCGACCGGAGGGAGTTATATAATACTTAGGCTTACGCATCGACATTAAACACAGTTTTCTAGACATAAGCAATCGTTAACGGACATAAGACTAGTGTTATAATCGACTTAGGAGCAGCGGGGAACTTTATCTCCGAGTCTTTCACAAGAAGAAACGGGTTAGCTACCCTAAAGAAGAAATGGGGTTACGAGTGTTACGGTTTGGTCTAAACAGCGGCCCCGACTAGACACACGTAACACTAACCACTTAGATACACGTAATACTAATCACCTAGACGCACGTGACACTAATCACTCCACGAACTAATTAGTGTAATCAGTATGCTTAGTAGGACTAATTAAGGTAATTATACTAAGCTATAGGCTCTACGCCGAGAATCTCTTTGTATTTAGGAACGCTAGAAACCCTTATGGTTCTAATGCGTTCAACTTATGTTACTATCTCACTGATTGGAATACAACTCTTATTTCTATCATTTATCTTCGCTTAGCTTACTTTAGCCTCTCTAAAGAATAATACCGCTACGTAACTTAACTTATCTCTCTTTTAAGACTAGCCCTAGAACGAGACAATAACACTTTAAACGCCCTTAGGATAAGCGCTACTTAAGCAGCTAGTAGGGGAACATCCGCCCCTAGCGAAGCAGGAAGCATCCGCCGTACGCTACTACAATAGACTACCACTACGAAGGACGATAAGTCTAATAACGATAACGAGCCTACTCTAAGGAAGAACGACGTTAAGGCTACTAAGCCAGACCTCTTCTATAGAGACAGGGCCAAGTTTGACGACTGGATCAATTAGATAGATATGTACCTCATGTTCAACCTAGTCGATGCCGATAAAAGAACTATCTTCGCTATTACGTACCTTCGTGGAAGCGCGTAGAACTAGATTAAACCTTACCTTAAGGAATACCTTAAAGGTATAGGACGATTAGACCCTACTAGAATGTTTAGGAGCTACACTCTCTTTAAAGATAAGATGAAATTAATCTTTAGAACCTCGAACGAAGTCCAACAGGCTATACGAATCATTTAACACCTAAAGTAGAAGACGTCTACTTTAGAGTATATAGCTAAATTCGAAGAATACGGACAAATTACCGGATGGGACTAGACGGCGTTAATAACTATGTTCCGACGTGGACTTAAGGACTCCGTTAAGGACGAGTTAATAAGATACGGACGACGGATTACTAACCTCGAAGAGCTAATAAAGGCGTCGATCAACATCGATAACTAGCTCTAGGAACGATACTAAGAGAAGAAATACAACTCTAAAGTAGGAGGAATAGTAGGATATGCTCCGGACCGTAGACCCTTAGGAGGATACGTTACGAAGGGAGAATTCTCACGACAAAGCCAGCCCTACTATAGACCACAGCTAATAGAACTAGACGTTACCTAACGAGGACGGAAGATCAATAAGAGTAGGGGCTACGGAAAGCCCTTTAAAGAAAAAGGAAAACTCACATGTTATGCCTATAGTAAGGAAGGCCACATAGCGCGGGATTGCCGCGGTAAAAATATAGTGCGCCGCGAGCAGTTTAATATAATGCAACTAAAGGTAGGCAAATCTAGGAGTAGTGTTAGACCCCGACAATTTAACTATACCTAGAGAGTAGAGGAGAAGGATAGTAACCGGGTTGCGACGCCTCTCCTAGACCCCTTATAAGGACGAGGAGGATACTATGTTTAACAATATACACCACTACCGAATAACTAACAATTAAAGACTATTAGATTATTTAGCATAATAGCACGAGGAGTCAACTACGAAGTTGAGAAAGAATCTCGACACGGTTACGGAAGCCTTCATTAGCGATTCTGTTACTAGGACTCGTGTTAAACCTACTACGACGCTAAGTTAGGCGTAGGGTACTAGCTACGATAACTAGTAGGAACCCTAGGAGCTTAGTATAGACAAAACAAGCTCTAAGAAGTAGACATAGACGAATCTTACTTCAATAACGATAATAAAGAAAACTAGGATCTAGAATGGGACGGACGCTAGTTACTAGCACTAGAATAACAAATAAATGAACTAGACACTATCGAAGAAGATTACGTACCGGAGGAGTTAAGCGAGGACTCATCCGAAGAAGAAGAGAGCGACACCGACGACGAAAACGAAGTATACACATTTACGGTAGATGCGCTAAAGAAACTCTACGAGTTAATTATCTATCTCTAACGAAGGCACGAGGAATTCCTACTAAAGTTCTTAGGGAAACGATACCTAAACCCTAACGAATTCGACAAGACACTCGATATAATAAGGGGCATAGTATAGGGCTACCTAACTATAAACAATACTAAGAACTTAGCTAAAGCGGTTATCGAACGACTACCTATAGGAAGCCGAATAACGGATACCGGATACCTAATACCGGTAGGAACTTTCGTCTCGAACGAACTACGAACAGCAGTACAGCACGTACGCGCACTCTACTTAGAATCGTAGAAGATCTAGGAACGTAATAGACTACAAGTGTAGACATAGGGCAACGGGCTATAGGTTCTAGCCGAAGCTTCTAGGCACGAAGTATAGCAAACTACATACCATTCGGGAAAAGGATTAGCTCCCTAGGAATAAGCGACCGGAGGGAGTTATGCAATACTTAGGCTTACGCATCGACATTAAATATAGTTTTCTAGACATAAGTAATCGTTAACGGATACAAGACTAGTGTTATAATCGACTTAGAAGTAGTAGGGAATTTTATCTCCGAGTCTTTTATAAGAAGAAACGGGTTAGCTACCCTAAAGAAGGAATAGGGTTACGAGTTAATCGCGGTAAACGGATCATCGTTACCTAGCGTAGAATAGGAGACGACACCATTGCTACTAGCTATCTAACAGCACTACGAGAATATTACCTTAGATGTTACTAATATAGCTAGTTATAACATAGTATTAGGTATGCCTTAGTTAAGAAAGCATAATCTAGTAATCGACTAGAGAAGAGGAGTACTTACATTTAGGGAATGCGATTGCGTTGTTGACATTTAGCCTACGTAGTAGTAGCGTTCACTAGTAGATAAGGCAAGGAAACAGCTAAATGAGATATAGCTTACGCCGACTAGAAGGATAGAAGAACTACCTTCGACCGGGATAGACACTAGCGTAGGGCCGCCGGGTTACGAAGTTACTAGAAGTAATAGAAGTAACGCACTATCGAAGAATACTAACATCTTAGAGTTGAGTATTCCTAAGGAGTATCGCAAGTAGTCGCGACTCTTTAAAAAGGAAAGAGGCAAAACCGCCTTACCTAAGCACCGCCTATAGGATTACAAGATCAACATTTAGCTAGGGAAAGAGCCTCTACAGGGACCCCTATATTAAATGTCTAAGAAAGAGCTATAGACCCTACGAGAATAGCTAAAGAAGAAGCTAGCTAAAGGATAAATAAGAAGATCCACCTTAAGTGTAGGAACTCTATGCATGTTTGTTCTAAAAGCAAACGGGAAGTTACGACTCGTATAGGACTATAGGAAGTTAAACGAGATCACGATTAAGAACCGATACCCGCTACCTAACATCGAAGAAGCATAAGATAGATTAACCGGATTAGACTAGTACACGAAGATTGACCTACGAGATGCCTTTTATGCTAAACGAATGGTAGAAGGAGAAGAATAGAAAACCGCCTTTAGGATAAGATACGGACTTTACGAATTCTTAGTTATGCTAATAGGATTAACTAACGCACCCGCATCCTACTAGGATCTTGTTAACGAAACACTTAGAGACCTACTCGACGTATACGTTATCGCTTATATAGACGACATACTGGTCTACACGAAAGGATCCCTATAGGAGCACATAAAACAAGTCTAGGACGTCTTCGAACGACTTACGCAATTAGGATTTAAGACGGCACCCGAGAAATGCGAATTCTATAAGAAAGAAGTTAAATTCTTAGGCTTCATTATTAGCACCATAGGAATAACAATCGACCCTACGAAGACATAGTCAATTAGAGAATAGCTAGAACCGAAAATAGTTAAGGACGTACAATCATTCCTTGGACTAGCGAACTACAACCGGAAATTCATTAAGGACTACGCGAAAATAGTAGCACTAATAACGATGCTTACGAGAAAAGACGTCACTTAGAAATGGGGAAAGGAATAGACTAAAGCGTTTAAGAAACTTAAGGAATAATGCGCTTCAGCCCCTACGCTTCGACTATTCGATAGTAGTAAGGAAGTCTATATCGAGACCGATGCGTCTAATATAGCAATAGGCGCGTGTTTAACATAGACACATAATAGGTAGAGACACCTAGTAGCCTATTACTCCCGGAAAATGACTATAGCGGAACAGAACTACGACATCTATAATAAAGAGCTTCTAGCCATTATTGCTACTATGCAACATTAGAGAGTATATGTCGAGGGCCTACCGAAGTTAACGATTCTTTCTAACTATAAGAATCTTACGTACTTCATAACGACAAAAGAACTTACCCGAAGGTAAGCCCGCTAGTCGGAGCTGCTAGGACAGTATAAGTTCGAAATTAAATATACTTTAGGAAGAGAGAATAGCCGCGCCGACGCGCTAAGCCGAAGAAGCGACTACATAGAAGGAAAAGAACTAGTGTAATACAAGATATTAAAGACAAACCCCGACGGAAGTCTTAGTACAAACACGAGAGAATTCAACAACATCGTACGGATACTAGGCAATAAGGACGAACAGTTCCCTATATCGCAAGGGAAATACTAAGTACCGAAGGATCGAGAAGAAGAATGCATTTAACAACATCACGACGGACTAACTTATAGACACCCTAGAACTTTAAAAACTATAGACCTAATATAGCGCAGTTTCTCATTTCCATAGATAAGACTTAAGGTGTTACGCTACATTAAACAATGCGTACACTGCTAACGAAACAAGGCTACGAGACATGCAAAATACGGTCACCTACAGTTCAGGACACTACCGACGAAACTATAGGACGAAGTCATAATAGACTTTATTACGAAACTCCTACCGTTAAGAGATTAAGTTACGAAACAACTATAAGACATAATACTAGTTATAGTTAATAGACTTACGAAATACGCACACTTCATTCCTACATTAGAAACGTATAATGTAGAGCAGCTCGGATACCTCGTACTAGATAGACTTATCCGATACTACGGATTCCCTTAAGCGTTTATAACGGATAGAGACAAGCTATTCACATTAAACTACTAGAAGACGCTTATAGAAACGATCGGAATTAAACATAAGCTGTTAATAGCATATTATCCGGAGATAGACGGACAAACCGAAAGGATAAATTAAACGCTAGAACAATACCTACGACACTACATCAAGTATATATAAGATAACTAGGTTTCATTACTGCTAATAGCGTAGATTGCACTAAACAACTATAAATCGGAGACAACTTTAACGACGCCATTTTATACGAACTTTAGTAAAGATTCTAACCTATTCGGAACACCTAGATTCTATCTATAGGCCGAGAGAGCAATCGTGACGACGGATACTCTTAAGGAAGTGTATAAAGAAACACGCAAGGCGATCGAAGATGCATAACGAAAACTGTCTTAATAACGGTAGGACACGAGAAAAATGGCACCTCTACTAAAAAAGGGGGATAAGGTCTATCTCCTTACAAAAAACTAAAGAATAAGAAGATAGACTAAGAAACTAGATTACGTTAAGGTCGGACCATTTTTAATCGACAAAGTCGTAGGACTAGTTAACTATCGACTACGACTACTACCTAACGTAAAAATCCACCTAGTCTTCTATATCTCTAAGCTAGAACCGGTAGACGCTAGAACACCTTGCTAAGAGAGCTTCCATTTCGAGCCGGAAGTAGAAAACGAATTTAAAGTCGAAAAAATCCTAGATAAAAAGGGTTAGCGATACCTTATTAAATGGAAGGGATACGACGAATTAGAAAATACCTAGGAACTAAAAGAAAACCTACGAAACTATTAGCAGAAGATTTGGGAGTATTAAAACGGCGCTTGCTTAGAAGTAACTACACTATAAGACATAGTAACTTTTAAGTAAACGGACGACTAGAGTAGGAATCGAACCTACGACCTTAAGAGTATAGACAGCTTACGCTCTACTACTAAGCTACCTAGCCGATTAATAAGAATAGGGACACAACTTATAAATAAATACCCTTACGAAGGAGACGGCTAAGCTACCGACGGCACCGTCTCGCTAGAAGGAGAAAGCTAGAAGTCGTCCGGAAGACCTTCGACAGCACTCTAGGTCTAAGGAGACAAGGACAGATTAGGAGCACTAGGATCCGCGTCTACTATAGCGTACTCCTACGCCCCTAGATCCTCGTCTAGTAACAACCGATCTTCTAACAAACGACCCTCCGTAACCTTCTAATTAACCGCATCTAATTGCTTACGAAGGCGCATTTCCTTTATATACGCTTCTATTAAGGCATCCTTCCTTTTACTAAGAATCCTCTTCGCGGTATCTAGTTCCTATAACAATTTCTTCCGCTAAAGCGATAAGCGCTTCTACTCGCCCTCGGTTACCCTCGCATTGCAACTCTTTAGATTCCGCTACTAGCACTCGGAATAGCGACTAGATAAGATGTGCACCTTGTATACACGGCCCTCCTTTTAACAAGAATCACACGGACGCATCGCGGTATCGCCGTTACGAAAGATCTACTAGGCTTTCTTCTTACGGCGAGCGGTAGATTTGGATTAGGAGGAAGAAGACATCGTTACGAGATACGAAAAGGAAGTATAACATAACTTATGAAGCTCTAGGATAGAGCTAGGCTAAAAGGGGGATGGTGTTACGGTTCTAATCTAGGGCTAAAGGAAGCTAACTAATTAGACCTCTACAATTAGTAGGCGCTTCCGCCCGAGAAGTGTTCTCTTACCCGTAGGAATAAAACCAAGGAACCGAGAGAGCAACTAAAGTGATCTCCTTAATCTCGTTAATCTCGGTAATCTCGAGAGAGCATAGAGAGCATAGAGAGCACGGAGAGCAAACGCTCTATCTCCTTTATATTTAGGAACGCTAGAAACCCTTATGCTTCTAATGCGTTTAACTTATGTTACTATCTCACTAATTGGAATACAACTCTTATTCCTATCATTCATCTTCGCTTAGCTTACTTTAGCCTCTCCAAAGAATAATACCGCCACGTGACTTGACTTATCTCTCTTTTGAGACTAGCCCTGGAACGAGACAATAACACTAGGGTGAATTCGGCCTTCGTAGGTTTATTAATTATATATACGTTAGACCCCCTATCTAGCAGCTAGGAGTCCTCCTCCGACAAGTTGTTAGAGGAGTATACTCCCTAGGTCTTAATTGCGCGTAGTCCGTATAACCCTCTAGGTCTCGAATCCGTTCCCTCTATTCTTTAGTCTTTATTAGAGTTAGACTAAAGATCCTTTATAAGTTTAAGGGCCTTAGGATCCTTGTATCTGCTTGCCTAGCGCTTGTAGAACTAAGGATTGTCCCTTAGATACTTGCGGTAGGTCTTTAGCTAACCTTTCTAGGTATTGTCTATGCTTTCCTAGGGTAGTCGTAAGTTATAATTAACGATATTGCATTTTCTAAGGAATAGGCATGCTTTATTAGGAGGTTTTCTAGTCATTTTAGCATATGTTTGCCTTAGGCGATCCCTCGTTGTCTTTTCTAGGGGATAACTAGTAGTCTGTTAATCCCCTAATATAGCAAATAAGTTGCTCTTCTTAGTGTTACTATTTGCCTTGTACTTGCTAGGGTTCCTTCTAGTAAACTTAAGACACCTCTAAACAGCGTCTTTAAGGTCTTTGCTTAATTCCGCAATAATTCTGCCTTTAGCTATATCGATAGTATCCTCAATTATGCGGCATAGGTCATCTTTTATGTATAGGGCAAGTAGATAGCACCTCTGTCTAAGCTTTCGGTTAAGCTCGAGCCACTTTATAAGAAATTAGTCGATATTCTTACTCTTAGGTCCCTTTATAAGCTTATTGTGTTAGCTCTAAAGAATTACCCTTCTGCTCTTAGTCTTAGGCTCTAGTTTGGCTTTAATGTATGTCCACCAAGTAGAGAGGGTATCTAGTCGGCTGAGAAGGTCGTTAAGGTACATTTGTAGAATGGTCCTCTCGAAGTAGGATTTTAGGGAGCGTTTGCGAGTTACAAAGTCCTCGTATTCTTTCTTCTAATCCCTATACATCGTATACCGGAGGTTGTACGATGTGCTAATTCTACTAAACAGGGTCTATGCAGCTGCATTATCGTCTTTAGTAGGAGGGTTTGGTAGAGGGCCTATAACTGGTTCCTAAGGTTTAGGCAATAGATCGAGATTCATTTCCTAGGTTGTCGTACCGTCCTATAACTTCCCTTCTATATACTTCTATAAGTCCATTCTAACTGCTTTGGCCTAAGTCTAAAGGTAGAAGTTATTAAACATAGAGGGATTATAGCAGTTTAGTTCCTTGATTGTCGTAGCGGACGGGTAGTCCTAAAGGTATTGCCTAAGGTCTATTGTGTACCTCGATTAGGTCTAATAGATATGTGCAATTCTAAATAGAGACCCTAAGTTGCTTAACTCGGGCTTATAACTGTAAAACTAGTAGAGATGGAAGTTTAGAACTAGGGTATTAAGTCTGGAAATCAGGGTATGAAAAACTATGTTTATTACAAGTAGTGGCACCCTTAAGGTGCTTATATAAGTCTTCTTTTGATAAGAGGCCCTCAATCCCTGTAATTCAGGTGCCTAATCTCATTTCCCAAGAACAAGTAATTACCACACTCAATCAGGTTATGTCACCCTCAAAACCTGCTACCCATGCATCATCCTGGCGCTTTACAACTACTCTTCGTTCTCGTACTTCAGCAATCCACGTGGGAACTCGGTCTCCGATGGAGCAACGGACGCGCTTCGGCTTGTAGCGTTGCTGGAACCGTTCTCGACTTTGGTTAAGGCGACACGTGTGCTGTTGGCTGCCGTGGCAAAATCATTTGAGAGCGATGCCAAATCGGCCTGGGTCCCCATGGGAGTCATTGGTCCTGTGCTGGCTGGTTGGCAGGATCGATTTGACGTGAAAGTGAAAGGCTGGTCGGAGGTGACGGTCACACCGCCAAAACTCCATTTCTATGAAGCCGTCAGCGTACCGAAAGTCCAGAAATGTGTACGATCACACCTGTCGTGGCGCTGCCCAAGGTGTTTGATTTGGCGGCCCATTGTTCTTCCGCCACTGCTTTGGGAGCGGAGGCGGTCGTGGCTCCAGCGCTGGTGCGCCTGATGGAGGAGGGAGGTGTGATGTCTTCAGTTGCCAGACCGGCCGATCGGTCTTACGCCATTGATTAGGATGCATGAGGTGACACTGCGGTGCAGTGCACCTCATGCCCTGCATGCAGGCCACATAGACGCAATTGACACCACCCCGGGCCTTGCAATTGTTGCATCTCGCGGTATGATCACAGGATCCGCCCAGTCCTGCGCCGATGCATTCTCGACATACTGGTCGCCGGCCGGGTGGACCTGCACGGAAGCCGTGTCGCTGACGCTTGCCCTCCGATACATTGGTATGCTCGAATGGGTACGACCGCTTCGCACCCGCCGATGGGAAGCTCCGCTGGCCGAAATCGAGTTGCAGATCAGGCTGGTGACTCGGATAACCCGGTTTCAAAAGAGTACTATGAGGTGGCTCAAAGCTGGGGTGCTGAGACTGTGTTGGCGGCGGGGCACCTGTCCCGTGTGAGTGTCTTCTCTTGTCGAGATCCGGGCGAAGCATACCTTGCGGACCGGCGGTTGGAGCTTGATCTCTGAGAACGAGCACGGTGGATGTGGCGTTGTCACCATTCGAGCCATCGCGAGCATCTGATGGCGCGCTGGTGCCTGCGAAGGGTCAGTCCAGTGCTTGTCAGACGATCGAGTTGCGGCTGGTACCATCAGTGAGCATGCCTAGTGATGGCACGGCGCTGCCTCGATTCGACGATGACTCGTCCTTCACACTGACATATGAAGTGTCATCCCTGGTCGCCATAGTGGCGCAAGATAGGGTCATTGCGATATCCTTCAGCTCACTCGCTACGGGGTCGGATGTCTGGCTCGCTGCGAGCAGGAGCCGGATGACAAGCATCCGCATGCTATCGCCACCTTCAGCATGTTGGTGCTGTCCCACGGCGTGCGCTTGCTGTTGCTCTTGGTCCTGTGCCATCGCTATATCGTCGGCGGAGGAACGATTGAAGTATTTGAACAACCACTGCGACATGGAGGAAGTCAATGTGATTGAGTTTGTGAGAGAGTGGAGCTGGAGACGAGTAGTCGAAGTTGTTGACGCGGAGTGCAAACAGGCAGACAGGGAACTTGCCAATTGAAACGGCTCCCGCTACGGCAAGCACTAGCTGCTGCATCCCATTCCGAGACAGCAGGAGGCCAACCGCAACTCGAACTCGGCGGAGCACCTTCATATGATGCAAGTAAATCGACAATTGCTCGCCCCCCATCCCAGAGGACAGTAAATCCATCGGCGCTACTGGCGTGCCTCCTTGACCACTAAGAAGGGGTCCGGAAGTCGACAGTGCCGGTATTGCAGAAATCAAGCACCGAGGGCCCCTGAATCAACCAGTCTCTCGCTTGTGGGTAAGTGTCCGACAATGCTAGAAATCCAACACAGGTCCCTCCTCTCCATAAACCGGATCCCTCTCAAACCACCTCAAACTCCTAATCTTCTCAATCTTCGCCTCCTCTCCCTTCTTGCCATAGCACATATCCCAATTGTAACCCTTCGGATAGCTCCCAACCATCTGAGAAAGCCCCAGTCAGTCCAATTGTCGACGCTTAGGCTTGAAACTACACATTCTTCACCTCATTCGAACTTTCCACTTGGAGATTAGGGAGGCTCACCTCAAACCCATCTCCACCCTGACTCAAATCCTCAAGCAACCTATGTCCCACCCCAGCCGGCACCACCATAACATCCCCCATCATCGCTTCAACTTCGACCCTCTTCGGATTCTCCTCATGTCCAAAACATAGCTTCGCTTTGCCGCTGCTCACTGCCAGAACTTCATGGGACGTACTGTGGAAGTGCGTGGTGCTGTACATCGTGTACCGCCACTGTGGCGTCACAACATCAACTGAGGAGAGATGTGATTCGATCTGGGAAGCTGAGGCGTTGGGGAAGGCGGTTTTGTAGATGAGGAGGGGTTTTTGTTGGATCGAAGTGTTGGGCGTGAGCCCGTGGGATGGGATTTGATGCCGGAGGACGCGGAGTTCTTTGAGGGGCGTGAGTTTGGTGGTCATTTTGGTGGTCGATGTGTCGGTTTGTATTGTTCTGGTTTTGTGATACATGTACTGATCAATGCTTATGATCAGCAATCTACGTCATCGTTGCCACAGATCCAGGTACAGAAATTGAGCACGTGAGCATAATGTGTGATGAAGTAGCGGTTGCACTGAGTCGATTGCATCTTCCTACGCTCTCTCAATCAATATACGTGAAAATTCATAACGTTCGTACCAGAAGAGACAATGGACCCCTTTTCAGTAATGCTACACGCGGCAGGGTATTCCAAGCTTCTGATTCTCGCTTCATTTCACCTCATCACACCCCCAGATGCGTTTCCATAATTTGTGCAAGACGCCTACCGTGTCTGCGCCTTTGTGAAGACTCTGAAGTCCTTTGGTAGGAAAAGTTCAAAAACATAATAAACAAGAGTCATGAGTCGATCCGTGGCCGTGTCCGGGTTGAGCTGCGGCCTCTGCCGGCTTCGACGTCGCTCACCGCGGCTTCATAGGTGGGTATAGGTGGACTGCTGCTGCGTAGTATGTGCTGCTGTTCTTCATCGGGCGCAAAAGCACCGCTTGCTCGTTGAGTGGTGTCCGAGTCGGTGGCATCGTCCTCCTCCGGACTTTCATAGTCAGGTGGTGGGAACTCTGCTGGCTCTAGAGGGAGTCCTGGGTCAATCAATTGTTGGCTGCTTGAAACTTCGCTTGTACCCTCGCCAGGGTCATCCTCTTCTTGCACATCCATGATGTTGAATTGCGCCAATGAGATATCCGTAGGCGATCGCTCTGGTCCTGGACTTCGTGTCGGCCGGCCTTGGAGTCGGATCTGAGCACTACTCGTACGTCCGTGGCCTGGCACCCAACCTTGCCCTTCTCGAATACCTTCCCTGCCGCCCTCCAGGAGGATGCTGCCAGCTTCGCTACCATACGGTGGAGGTGGCGCCAGACTGCCAGTCATCGGTGCCAGACCCCACTTCTTAACATTGGCCTCGATAAAGACGAATCCCATCTGGCCAAAGTTGACATGGACCGTCGCAGGACCGTTCGCACCCACTGTCGGGAAGAAGTTGTGTAGTTTCATGCCGTGACATACGTCTTCCAATTTCTTACCATTCCTTGTGAAGAAGATTGTCCCGGTTCGTGGCCTGTATCCAACCCCCACTACATCTCCCTGCACGAAAGGCGGTCCATATCCAGTCGAGCTAAAAGGTTGGTTGAACCGCCGATGTCCGTTCGATTGATACGATATCGAGTACTTGTGTAGTCCGGGTAACCTGAAAAGTGGATAAGGCTTCGTGGTGACGCCTACGCTCACCAGAGTTGACTCTGGCTTGTCGTACAGCTTGGCTTCCCAGTAATACACCTCATTCTGCTTGGGCATCGGTAGGTTGCTCTGTACGCTGCACTCCGAGTCAAAGAACTCAATCTCTGTCCTCGCCTCAACGAAGCAGTTTGCGATCTCCAATTCCGGCTCAAACTCCCATGCTGAGACTCCCTTCTCTTGTATGGCCAAGAACTGCGATAAGGATATGTCGGATTGGACGGACTCGGGAGGATTCGCTTGCACAAACGCTAGAAATTGTCAGCACAACGATAGTATATCCTCAATGTGTGTGCCCTCACCTTTCGCTCTAAAATACTCCGTCCGCTCGTTATCGCTCATCTCGGCCAACGCATCCTCTTCCTCCCTCAAGAACGACTGCTCATCATCAAACTCTCCCGGGCGACTGATGCGATCCAAGAAAATCCGGCCTCGACTCGTATACCGGAAGAAGTATACCACAGCAATGACTATGCCCACCAGCGCCGCCGAGCCAAAGGCTGATAACATTCCTATGAGAATGCCCTTGCCCGTTGAGTTCAACCCCAACGCCGATATCGTCGTCGGCTGCTGCCATGACGCTCTACCGCCATATCTGAGCCAATTTGCGCCGTGTCCAGCTTTCTGTGCCTGCTCGAAGCCATATCCGGCCATGTCGGGTGCCTGCGTGGAGTGCGCGGTGGATGCCGTCGCAAGCGTCGAGGGTAGCGTGTACCCATGACCGTCTCTCAGCGCAGACTGCGCCATCGGCGGAATGCGTCTCCAGCACGGTGGTATGATCACTCACAGTCGCGCGAGGCGATATGGTGGTGTGTCGTCTCCGCGCCAGAACACAGGCCGGGTAGCAGCGGGGATGTGCTCAATCTGATCCGGCGAAGCCAGATGGCTGAATGCTTTCGGACGCAGGTATGTGGATGCGCTGTGAGAGAGTCGCCGGTACAGCAGATTAAGTCGTTTGTGCAGTCGTGAACACAGCAGGTAGTGTATGTGCCCGGGAGACGGCTGTGTGCGCAGTGGGAGGGAGCGTAGAAGCAGTCTAGAATGACGAAGGCCAACAGTGAAAGCCGCCGTGATTCGCTGCAGGACCGACGGTGGCACCAAGACGTGCACATCCGTCTGTTTCACTGTCCGTCTCCATACACCCGCGAATAGATCCAGCGCTGAAACCAAGACAACATCTCTCAAGCTTCGACCACTCTGCGACTGTACAACATGTTCACCAACCTGTCTACCGTACCTTACCACTCACCGTCCCCTGCTCCACCGCGGCTACTCGCAGCTGTCGCCCCAGCAATCGCCCGTCTTGCTCCGACAGCATGGGCTGGGCATCCTGACATTGTGCGTGAACGACTCTGACTCGTGGGCAGGCACAACACTCGCGCCATTCTTGTCAATGTTATTATATGGCGCAGATGGTCTGTTACTATCACGACTACCTGGTAGGTCGCACCAAATATACACATGTAAACCGCTCATATTCCTAGTCAGGTTCGAAACGCCCAGCAAGTTGACCCGCCGATCGTTCATCAGTCATGCAACCGCACAAGGGCTCAACCGCATGAACCTGAGATTGTCCGCTCAAACTCCCTGGCAATGTCAAACACCTTCCCGTCAGTCCCGCTAGCACCGAGCAATGTCACCCCGAATGGCAACTCATCGCCTCCCGGAGATTGGTATGTCGATGCTGGAATTGCTATGGCACACAGGTCCAGCACGTTTCCGAAGTGAGTAAAGTATCCAAGCTTGCTGTTCAGCGCAATTGGATCAGCATCCATCTCCGCCACGGTCGGGTGGCAAGTTGTTGAAGGCACTAGCAGTACGTCAATATCCTTAAAGACATTGGCTGCTTGTCTCGTGTACTCTGCCTGGAGGTGAAGGTCACGGAACACTTCCCACGGGTAGACGCTTTTCGCTATGGCACTCTCTAGCAACAACTTCGTCGCCGGATGAAACGACTCGGCGTTCTTTGCGATGAACTCTGGACCTATACATGCGATTCGTTCCTGAAGGAGAGACGCATCGTAGAGTAAGTCGCCACCTGCTTTGAATGCCTCCCACGGCACTTCGCGAGGTGTACCGCCGGCTGATTTCAGTCGCTCCACAGCTTGAGCGAATTGAGCTTGATAGGTCGTGCTGCAGTGCTCCAACGCCGTTTGGGGAGGTACGCCAAAGTTGAAGCCACCAGCCCGCACGCCGCGGAAGTCGACATGCCACAGTGCTAGCGACTGTTGAGTCTTTGCGTACGGATCCTCCTCGTCTGGTCCCTGGTCCATGACGAGCCAAATCTTCCTCGATTCTGCAACTGTAGGTGCCAAGACAGTGACAGTATCGAGACTCTTGCAAGCAGGTACAAGGCCTTTGGCGCTGAAAGTCCCTTTGGTGGGCTTGTGTCCTGTGATGCCATTGAATGCAGCTGGCACTCGCCCAGAGCCAGCAGTGTCTGTCCCTAAAGCAAAGGAGACTAGACCTGCACCTACAGCCACAGCAGAACCTGAAGAAGAGCCGCCAGAGATATGGTTATGCGAATAGGTGCTTCTAGGAGTCCCGTATGGTGATCGAGCACCTGAAAGTCCTGTCGCGAGCTGGTCTAAGTTGGTCTTTCCGACGAAGATTGCACCGGCTCTTGTCAAGGCTTCCACAACCTTGGCACTTTCTATTGGTGTGTAGGCGAATGCTTCACACGCGGCTGTCGTCTTTACATTTGCAACATCGATATTGTCTTTGACAGCAAAGGGCACGCCGTATAGCTCAGGCAGAGCTTTTCCGGCAAAGCTTTCCTCTACTGCTTTCGCTGCTGCAACAAGCTCCTGCGATGATCGGAGGTGAGTCCATACGGCTGCATCCTTCTTCTTGTAAGCTTCGATGCGCGCAAGTACTTCTTTGATGACCTCTGTAGGCGTGATCTGGCCGGTGCTATACTGTCTTCGCAGACCATCAACGGATATGTCTCCTGCAAAGCCAGGTGGCGTAGTAGGTGGAGTTTGTACTTGTGGCGGTACTTGGTTGACCAGTTCTGCTGAAGTCCCAACAAACCCGAACAAACCATCGTAGGAGCAAAGCATATCCAGCGTACTTATGTAGAACGGCTCCCAGAAGCCATCAGTACAGTCTGCCAAAATACAGCATTCGAAACCACGATCGGCCGCTTCTCTCGCAGTTGTATTCACGCAACATTCTGTCGTTACACCAGCAAAGAGTAGATGCGTGATACCGCGCGCGAGGAGTGCTCGGTGCAATGTCGTATCCCAGAATGAGCCTTTGCCTGGCTTGTCAACCACCACTTCTCCAGGTATCGGTTTGAGCTCATCGATGATATCATGACCGTACTCTCCTCTCACCAGCAGACGACCCATCGGTCCTTCATCTCCAATGCCCATCGTGTGATGGCCATTCGGAGCCGAGATCTGCCGGAGTTTCTTCGATGGAGGTAAATCTGAAAGATCTGGCTTGTGTCCTTCGCGTGTGTGAATGACATGTAGACGCATAGCTCGAGCTACTTCCAATGCTCGCTGTGTTCGTGGAACGATATTTCTGACTTTCTGGAAAAGCTCATCGTTGCCGCACTGGATCATCCCAAACCCGTTGTAATCGACAAAGTCCCGCTGCATATCAATGATGATCAAAGCTGTCGATTCAGGCCGGAACTTGTAGGCATATGGCCTTGCGGATGGAAGTTCCATGGTTTGTGCCATTGTTGCTGGTCGTTACTCTTTTAGACTTGGAAGGTGGAGGAGAGGGCAAAGAGTGTTGAGAGTATGGTTACATATCGAGACGCGACCTGATTACTCACGCGTACCGACGGCGAGTGCGGCCGTCCCGTAGCCTGATCTGCCGGCGACCGGCGTCGACACGCGAAGGGTTGGGAATATGCATGTTGTTCGTGATAGGTATTGATAAGAAGGAAGAGGTGTGATTGCCCCCATGCCGACGGGCCCCACCCCGCCGTAGGCCCGAGCCTGTGGCGTCTCGCCAGCAGCATCCATTTGATGAACATTGATACACCTCTCGAACGTCAGAACGAGGTGAGAATGGTACATATAAGGTCATCGTAAGCTGGAGTATCCGCAAGCTGCAACACTACGGGTCCAGACTGACACTGCAGGTGCTTGGCGTGTATTGGAAGGGACGAATGCCAAAGATTGAGCACATCACCGTGGAAGTGTATACTCTGTCTACGCCACAACAGCACTCTTGACGAAACCCTTCGTCTTCGCATCCTCCTCACTAAGCCTGCTCCTCGCCAGCCGCGACCAAACATAATCACCCGCCACAATCGGCTCATACTCTGCCTTGGCACCTTCCGCTATGCAAGTCGGCAAAGGATCCAGAACAGTATCATAGCTAGGTCCAAAGAAGAATGGTATGCTATACCTTTCTTGACCAGTGGCATTGTGCACCCTATGAACTGTCGAAATGAAGACATCATTGGACCAGCGTGCAAGCATGTCTCCGATGTTGACCACGAACGTACCTGGCACTGGAGGCGCCTGGACCCATTCGCCGTCGATGTTGAGGATCTGCAACGCTGGTTGAGTCCCTTGAAAGTAGGATTGTGAAAGCCTCGATGTCGGTATGGGCGCCAATGCCTAAAGCGTCAGGGTTCGTTGGGTCCTGGGCCGGGTACTTGAGCAATCGCAGCATGGCACCAGGCTGACGAACCGCCGCTTCGAAGTACTCTGGACGCAGTTCCAGGACTCTGGCGAACAGCCGTGTCATGCGACGAGCGAGAGATAGGACTTCGCCATAGTATGCGGCTACGCTGGGCTTGAAGCTAGGCATTCGAGGCCAAGCGTTTGGGCCAACCATTGGACTGTCCGATGCAGCAGGACAAGTGAGTTCACTGCGGCCATCGAATTCAGAATCCAGATCTGGCTCGTAGCCACAATTGAACGCTTCGTTCAGATCAGCTTGCTTTGTCTCGTCGGTTCGCACTTCGGCCATGGGCTCATAGCCGTGCAGCACTGGATTCTTCTTGTAGTTGATTTCATTCTTGACCTCTAGCGATTGGTCGAAGAATGTCTTCGCCGTCCCGAAGATTTGGTCCATGACTGCTTGCGGCACTCCATGGTCCTATGATGTTTCATGTCAGGGTCGCTCAGTCGTAGGCCACAGCTCGTAGTTATTAGTCGAGGAATGCACTGACTTTAATGTAGAAGAACCCGACTCTGGTACATGCGTCCGTCAAGTCGCTGATGATCTGGTCCTCAGGATCTGCTAGAGATATCGTCGGAATCTCGCTGAACTCGGCCTTCCTCGCGGTATTCCCGGCTAGCTGCCTTTGCCTTCCCGAGAACGATGTGAACATCTTGTGCCACTGTTCCATTAAGCGCGTGCACGGTTCAACTCGCACGTAATCTTCAATTGGGTTTCGCTTGTTGTTGTGGTCGAGGCCTTTAGCACTTGCGGTAATTGGTCGAAGTACTGCGGCATTGTAGAGGTGCTTTCTAATAACATGTCCACCCCGGCCAGTAGCTTTCACCAGGCAAGCATGATCTGGCCGCCGGCCCCTGATAGCCGCGGCCTTCCACAGGGTTGACCGTTGAACCACAGCACGGGTGCGCTATCTATTATTCTGCGCGAACTCTGATAGGGCCTGCATGGCATTATGTGGGGATCTGGAGTCTCGTGGTAGTGGGTCCGCCATGTGCATCGATAACATGCGATAGCATCAATCTATCCAGATGACTGCGAGAATTGCATAAGTAGTGATCAGCGTGGTCGGCGGCTGTCTGTGGTGAGTGCTTTTGGCAATACTGTCGGTTGTTTGATCGAGTATGGCCACTGTTATCCGTCAGCGCTTCGAAGCGGCCAAGGTCGATTTGAAGGCGAAGACTCACAAGTCTGGATGGATTCTCAAGCAAGAGCCGACGTCGTTTGGCGACAAGAATACGTGGAGCAATATCGACATGGACGTCACACCAATGGAGCGGCGGACGTGGAATAGCTTGACGATCTTTGGATTCTGGATGTCCGATGCGTTGAATGCTCAAGGCTGGATGGCGTGAGTATGCTCCTGTCTCTCAGGGCTCAAGTGACTGACTGTGCTACCAGACCGGCAGCCATCATTGCAGTGGGTCTGACGTGGCGTGAAGCTGTATACAGTATCATACTCGGACTCTGCATGCCGGCAATTGTCCTGGTGCTGAACGGCGCGATTGGAGCCCATTTACATATCCCGTTTCCAGTAGCTGTCAGATCTAGCTTCGGGTTTCTTTTCGCTCGATTTGCAGTGGTGACTCGCATGATCACTGCATTGTTTTGGCATGGTATCCAGACCTACACCGGCTCCACCGCCATCACGCAAATGATCCGAGCCATCTGGCCAAGCTACTTGGACATCCCCAATCATCTCCCGGAGTCAGCTGGCATTACATCGCAACAACTCCTCTCGCACTTCATCTTCTGGACGATCCAGTTACCCTTCCTGTTGACACCGCCACACAAGCTGAAATGGTTCTTCGTCTTCAAGGTCGTCGTGACAGTCACCGCTTGTATCGGCACCGTCATCGCCATGACCTCGAAAGCTGGAGGCACCGGCGACATCTGGAAGCAGGAGTACCGAGTCCACGGTGCTGAGAGGTCCTGGCTGATACTTGCGAGCATGATGAGTGTTGCTGGAGGTACGTGCTTGAACGGTGCTAGGTATCCAGCCGTGGCTCAGACTGCGTTGCGGTGTTCGAGACCTGCAATGCACGACGCGCTAACACTCTTCTGTCTGCAGGCTGGGCAACCATGGCAACGAACGTCCCCGACTTCACACGCTACCTCCGCACGCCTCGCGGCGTATATTGGCAGGGTCTATTCCTTCCATTGACCGGATTGGTCCTCGGACTATTCGGCATTATCTCCTGCTCAGCAGCCAAGGTCGTCTACGACGAGTATATCTGGGACCCTTTGGTATTAGCAGCAAAATGGGAAGGTCCTTCTGGACGATGTGGTGCCTTCTTCGTTGGCCTCTGCTGGGTCGTGGCTCAGATCGGAACAAACTTGTCTGCTAATGTCATCTCCTTCGCCAACGATATGGTCAGCTTGTTTCCGAAGTATATTAACATCAGGCGAGGCGCGATCTTTGCTACGATTGTCGCTGGGTGGATTATGGTTCCGTAAGTTGTCGCCTTGTGTACTGTATGTCCACCCAGCTAATGCTGACTGACGTTTCACAGATGGAAAATCGTCCATTCAGCGGCTTCACTCATGACGTTCATGTCAGGTCTTGCGATCTTCTTGGCACCAATTAGCGCGATCCTGGCTTGCGATTACTGGCTGGTCAAGAAGAGACACTTAGACGTACCTAGCCTCTACCGTCGCTACGCGCGGTATCGCTATTGGTATGGCCTCAACTGGCGAGCGGCTGTGGCATTCACCATCAGCGTGACGCCCAACGTCCCTGGACTTGCTCGTGCTGTCAACTCGAGCATCTCTTTGCCGTCGGGGATCATTCATCTCTACAACATTAACTACCTCTACGGGCTGATCAGCGCTGCGGTGATATATTTTGCACTGTCGTACTTCTTTCCAGCTGTTGACACGCTGTTGGGGGAAAGTATTCTCGATGACGATAATTATGTCGACGGTGTGGTATATAGGCCGTTTGGTGAAGAGAAGACGGCTCAAAGCCATCAGACTGAGATCTCCATTGGGAGCAAGAAGAATCTGCATGACGTTCGAGATGTTTAAGATAGCGACACATATCAATGTAGTCTGATATTCTCGCATTCCTGGTGGGGCTGTATTGTACATAAATAGCTGATGATGTCTCCGAGACTATTTGATGGATTAATGCTTTCAGTGTCAGCTCATTCCAGGTAGCCAAGTCCCGTCCAAGTCACTTGGGAGGTGTGCGAACATGGCATTTGGATCGGGGAAGCTGTTGTGATCAAAGGTGTAGTCGCCGTGAAGAGGA
The DNA here is from genome assembly GCA_033816765.1 of Nothopassalora personata. NCBI lineage: Eukaryota > Fungi > Ascomycota > Dothideomycetes > Mycosphaerellales > Mycosphaerellaceae > Nothopassalora > Nothopassalora personata. The sequence goes on from CM066288.1 coordinate 4,656,596, forward strand.
CCATACGAAATGCTACCATTCGTCGCTGGGTGTGGCAGCCAATCTTGGGTCGGCGATGCGTCCGTACCCTGGACTGCAAGGCCCATCGAGACTGGACTGGTCGTGACTGAGCTGTTATCGACGTGCTGTGAGCTGATTCGAACTGGCTGGTTGATGTAGGCGAGTGCCTGCTTCATAAAACTGGCACCAGCCTCACTGTTGACCTTTAACGTCCACTTGAACTCTTTCAGTTTCGTCGAATATTGGGCGCGTTCATCCTCGCTTTGGGCTGTGTCTTCTAGGGCCTGGCCGAAGGCGTAGATCAAAGCGCAGCATTTCGCCGAAGGGAAGTACCAAAATGATAGCAAGTGTTGCGCTTGAAGGCGTTGCACAAAGTCTGTAGCGTTGCTCAGACGTTCTTTGGCGGCCACCCTTACCACCTGCACCATCGTCGGATCCGGGTAGTCTGTGGTAGCAAGCGCTCGTATCAGCACACGATGTACGCACACCTCGATTGTGAGGTAAGCCAAACGCAAGTAGCCGACACTAGAAAGCTTCATCGAGGCTGCTGAATCCATCTTCAGTGATTCTGGCAAAGTCAGTGACCAGTCTTTCAACCTGATCTGCAAAGGCTTTATTTGCTGCAGAGACGCAGCGAGGCGATTTGAACTGCTGTCCATGGCGCGTGCTCCACGAGCTGAGAAAAGTGTCGAGAGTATGTCAGCCAAAATCGCGCTTAAATCGGCCATGCGAGTATAGACCAATCTCCCTCTGCCAACTTCGCTACTGCCTTCGGTGTCATCCTCGGCGGTCTCAGGAAAGTCTTCTTCAGACAGCGGCTCCACGTCCCACTCTTCGCGGCTTATAAGGGACGGCCGGCTTTCAAGTAATGCCGAGAACTTGTCTTGCATGTACAAACCCCAGCCTATCCGTCGACGGACACCAATCTCCCAATCAGGTATATCCCACTGCGAAGAGTCAAGATGTAGGCCAAGGCCATGGGCAATGTTGACCAACTGCACCGTGAGACGATCACGTTGCTCTTTGGGCGTCGGACCCATGAAGGCCTTTTGGTATTGTGATAGCAGAAGACCCGCCTGTATCGTTGAAAGCTTCGGGCGGCGCATTGTATTTTGAAGCGCGTTAAATGCAAGCACTCGCAAGGATTCTGTATCAATTTGGCGAACTTTTGCTAGGGAATCCGAGTAGGCCCAGTAAGACGAGGCCAGAAGGTAAACAGCAGCGAGCAGCGGTGGCGCGAACTCGCGGAATGAACGGCCATATTTTTCTATGAATACCTCCTTGTGCAATATGGGGAATGAGGGGTGCACAATACGGAAGTAAAGCTGCACGAGCTCGTGACCGTGACCGGCGGCCGTCCTTTCTATCTCGTCAATGTCTGAACGTTCTTGATCATAGCCAGCTGTGTGAATATCTGGTATGATCCGAAATGCTGCAGAAGGATGTACGAAACGAATGTACCCAGCCTCTGACTTGGATTGATCATCACCATGTTCTTCGAACCGGTCCAGACGTTGGCCGCCGTACACGTCAGGGATAGCATTAGGCCCCACGTATTCTGAATGATGAGAGTTTTGCAGGCCCAGAGTGCGTTGTAGTAAGGAAGGGCCAGGCAATGTGTCGTACTCTTCAACGCCTGTGCCTGGCCGGATACGGATCGTTCTTCCGCGCTTAGAAGCTGGGTGCGATTCTGCAGTGCCACCAGCGCTACCTTGAGCTGCTGACCGCTTCCTTGGTTGTGGCGCTTCTTCGTACTTGCATGTCTGATTGTGAAATTTGCAGAGCACGCACATAGAGTTGCCGTCCTCGGTAACGCACTTACTGCCATTGAGTGTTAGAGCAGGCTTCCAAGAGCTCGGTCATGTGTGTTCGCCACACAAGGTGTTGTCGGCACAAGAGGCGAACGCATCAGACGCACCTTTTGCGTCTTCTACAAGCATCACAAGGTCGACTGCGTTTGGTGCCGGCATGGTCATGCGTGGGCCGGGCTGGCAGTCCTGACTTGGGCGCAGACATGGCGTCGTTGGCTCTCACGGCGCGGGTCGTCAGGCTAGACTTGCCATCGACGCGTGGCAGTGTGCAGGATTGTTATGCCCTCCCACGTGCGGCAAGACGGACGACTGGTGATGTCGATGGCTCGATAGCGGATGACGCTGTGACGCAGAAGTTATGAGGGCGGCTAGACCGACTTTTGGTCGCCGACGGGGTGGCGGTGATATTGGCTGATGTCAGATATCGAAGACGGCATGAATAACTGATGTGAAGACGTTCCAGAAGGGTTAGACGATGTTTTTGACAGAGTATCTTGCAACGTATTGGTTTGGTTGTGTGGTGGTGTTGGTGAAATGTAGATCGGAAGCTGACGCTACTTTTGCTCCCGCGTCTCACGTCTCAACCGTTGCTTGGCGGATAGTGTTGCCGCACAGTCCCGTACGGCGCACAGTCTAACCACAGCCAACTGTTGTGTCCAGGTGACGCATATAACGAGTTAATGAGCACTACCTAAGTTGTTTTAGTGAAAGTGTGGGGAAGATTTGAACTGGACAGTAGTCGATCTCGGCAACTGCTAGTGTTGCACTACCAGCATTGTATTGTTTGCTGCAACAATCAGAACTACTACAGTATCTCCTCGCGGCCTGAAGACAAAAGAGTGGTGGCAAGGCAGGCCAGATTTCGCCGCCAACATCGCCTAGGCCCTCCCCAAAAGAGAGGCGCCTACTGTACGTGTGATGATGATTCACCTCTACCACAGCCGCGCCCGGGTTCATTGGCGCGAAGCGCGTCGGCGCTAGTCTGTCGATCGGGTCTGACAGAATGGAAGCCGAACTTCCTGGCCGTTAGCGACGTCGATAACCAGGACATCAACAACACCGACGAGAAGAAACAAGAAAGAAACCGCTGGATCGGATGATATCTGCCCATACACGGTGATGCATTAAGTACACCGAACATCCAGACAGCACGTGAGCGGCGTGCAGCACTGCTGCCCCATCTCCCGAGCCCCATGAACTACTGCAGCACTCGCAGCTTTCGGATGCAGGTCGCGCCTCTCGTACCACCACACCGGTACAGTATCTTCTCAGCATCGCCATCGCCATCGCCACGCTCTTGCTCCTCTCTCGTAAGCGCGAGCGCAGGCGGCAACAGTCCTCCTTCCTCCCGGTCACCCCGGACAGATCATCGCCGTGTGTGGAAGCGTCAAGATCTGCGGCTCTAGCACCAATGAGTGCCTGATGCTCAGCCTCACTTTTCATTCACTCCTCGAATCACCTGCTCCCGTATTCAATAGCACGTTGTCTCTTGTCATACCTCACAAAGTCTTGGTTTCAACTCTCTTGCTCGCTCATTGCTATCAGCAGCACCCCCAAGATATCATCTGCATGTGAGACAGCTTAAACGACTCATCACCAGCCTGCATATACCGGCCAACGCAATCTTCCGATCCACTCTTTGTCCCATACACTCACAGGCAACGCTGCATCTATGAGCAAACAGCAAGCCACTGACACGTCACCGCCACCGAAGACATACTCCGAGTCTACCATCCTCACGCCTTCCTCAACACCCTCGGACACCTCTCAGCGGACTACGCCAGTGCTGATCACGTCCTACCGGACGAAATACCACAAGAAGATGGACGAGAAGTCGCAGGATCAAACTGAGACGGTTGACATTGCACAGCCGGAGCAGACGACCACGACAACAGTACAGATCGAGGAGCCTGCCAAGCTCACCCGGAAAAAGAGCAAATGCCACAAGACGAAGCACAAAAAGAAGTCGAAGGCGGTTAAGAAGTCGCATAACCGCAAGGCTGCACGTGATGATTCAGATTCGGACTCGGACTCGAATGACGGTTCTGCATCAGAGTCCGATTCGGAATCGAACGACAGCAGTTCTGAAGAGGAGCTGCGTAAAAAAAGGGCTAAGGCCAAACAGTTGAGCAAGGCCAAAGAGAAGAAGAAGAGCAGGAAGAGCAGGAAGCACGACTTGGACAGTGACAACGATCATTCAGCCAGTGATGACAGTGATGATTCCTCGGATGACGATGCTGCCAAGAAAAAGAAGAAGACCAAGAAGGCCAAAAAGGCTGCCGAGTCAGACTCGGAGGATGCGCTGACTGATGCAGATGACGAGAGGGATGTGACAGCGCTCGAGGCGCAAGTTCGAGAGCTCATGGGCAAGATCGCAGAGCTTCGCACGGCACCGAAGACAACCAAGTCGAAGCGTAGACGATCAAGTATCAAGTCAGCAAAGTCAACGAGATCCAAGTCGAAGTGTAAGAAAGTCGATTCATTGGAGTTCAAGCGTGTGGATCAGCTATGGGACTCGACCATCCACAACTACAAGCTCAAAGAAAGTGCTGAGGATGACGAGGGCGAGTTCGCGGAATTCGCCTTTCTGGTTCGGAGACGATTCGATTGGGAGAACAAGTATCAAAGCACAGTGATCGACGTCAAGTCGAAGCAGCTTCGAGCTGTTCTTGCTGTGGTTATGAAAGAATGCAAGAGTGTCAGTCTGGAAGCCGAGGAACCCTCCATTGACCCAAACCTTCTGTTCCTGTACCTGGAGGATTTGAGAACTTACTACAAGAAGACACTCAAGTCCAAGATCAGGGCCGAAAAAAAGAAAAAGGCAATAAAGAAGCTCGAGCAGCAGAGGTCGCTCTGCAAGCTTTTGGTCAACCACATTGACGAAGACTATGCCGAAACAAAGAAGACTCTCTACCCTCTTCTCGAAGCGGGGAACATCACTTTTGATCTCCTGTGGGCGCTATTCACACCAAACGACATCGCGATCACTTCTTGCTACGGCTCTTGGGACGAGCCTCGATGCTTCAAGGTCGACTACGCCATGAAGTATCAGACCATGACCCGTGGCGAATGGTACTGCATTGAAGGCAAGTACATGGAGTACGATGGCAAGGGTTTCGGTTTCGGTGAATTTGAGGTCGACATCGAGGCCTTCAAAGGTCCACGCAAGATCACCAGTCTTGCGTCGTTCCCACTAAAGTATCACAAGGATCCCGAAGGCGTCAAGAAGGAGATCGTCGCGCGTGGACAACGCTTCGTTGAGATGGAGGGCATGGAGTACAAGTTCCACAAAGGTCTCGCATTCATGAAGAAGAAGAAGCAGGTCTTGAAGATCAACATTAATGGTCGCATCATGATCGACCCTGCCACCTTCAGGAGAGTCAATCCGAACTACCCAATCTCGCTCATCAAGCCAAAGGAGGCTGATGCGCTCTTCAGCGACAGCGAAGCTGACGACGATTGCACATGCTGTGGCGACGATTCGGACAACGAAGATGCATTGGGCGGCAACGAAGAGAAATTGGAGAACGATGACGCTCATGACTCGAAGTCACCCAAGTACAAGTACAAGTGGGTTGAAGACGATCGTGGCGACCCTCACTTCGTCGCCGTGGAAGTGGACGAGAATGGCGAGCCTGTCCGCAATGAGTCTCTCGACAAGCTCGAGAATTCCGACTTGAAGAAGCGATCGTACACTTCAGAACAGCTTCTTCTCACCTCGCCGGTCGTGCTAGGCTTCGCATTCTCGGAGAAGCTGTGGTTGGAGTTCTCACTTTCAGGCGTCCACGAGATCACCTGGAACAATGATGCATTTGAATCATTGGTGCTTGAAGGCGACAAGAAGAGCACAGTCCGTGCCCTCGTGGAAAGCCATAAGTTCCACGCCGCGCACACTATCGACGACGTGGTGCAGGGTAAGGGCAGAGGTCTCGTCTTCGTCCTCCACGGTCCGCCTGGAACGGGCAAGACTCTCACTGCAGAAGGTATATCAGAACTTCTCAGATGTCCGCTATACATTGTCTCAGCCGGGGAGCTTGGCACAGATCCAGCCCGTCTCGAGCAAGAGCTTCAGAAGATCCTCGACATTGCGCACTCATGGGGTGCACTTCTCCTCCTCGACGAAGCAGACGTCTTCCTCGAGAAACGAGAGGTCCACGATATCCACCGCAACGCTCTCGTCTCGATCTTCCTGCGCCTTCTTGAGTACTTCCAAGGGATCCTCTTCCTCACCACAAACCGCGTGGAGACTTTCGACGATGCCTTCCAGTCTCGTATCCACGTCGCTCTCCGCTACGAGGAGCTTACACCTAAGGCGAAGAAGGAAGTCTGGAAGAACTTCATCAACAAGGTCCGACGACAGGAGGGTGCTCAAGTTGCAGACTTCTCCGAGGAGGACTTTACGATTCTCTCTCGACACCGCATCAACGGCCGGCAGATCAAGAATATGGTCCGAACTGCGCAGGCGTTGGCCCTCAACGAGAGAGTCAAGTTGACCATGTCGCACATCCGCCGTGTCCTTGATGTGGCGGAGACTTTCGATCGAGATCTTAAGGGTGGAACTGGGTACATTGATGCTATGAGGAGCTACACATAGGGCTTTCGATGATGAGTGCGACAGACGCGAGACACGAAGCGTGAAATTCAAAGATGTGCTTTCGAGGCATGGCGTTCGGGTCGACAATCTCCGCTTTATTTTCGGGACTGGCTTGGACAGGACAGAGTGGGCATTCTGGATACCGTGGGAGCTAAGAACGGCTGGTTCCGGCTTGCACATAGTATAAAGCATCACGGAATGGAGGAGCATCTCGATGAAGATAATTGGTTCTGTGCTTTCCCATGCTGACTTCCCATACAGTCTCCCTCATGGATGTCTACTCATGACTTTGCGTGGCAACACCTAATGATCTGACATTAGCAAAAAGCTCCAACACTGCCAACACAGGCACTATCAACTCACTGTTCGGCCCCGGCACTCCAGGCGTAGGGTCGGAATTCTTCGAATCCGCATACCCGATCCCGATCCCCACGGCCAAACCCATCCCCAACGCCAACACCATCATAATCCAGAACGCCCGCGACCTCTTCCACTCGCTTAGCTGTCGTGGCGCATTCCTCTCGGACCTCCTATGTGGAATCCTGGACGGCTTGAGGCTGGGATGTAAAGATGCTTTTGAGGCCTTTTTGCCCGGGAGGTAGACTGATGTGGGCCGGCAGAAGTTCAAGACTTCCGGGGCGTCGCTGTCGCGGCGGATGGAGCGTTGGGTGTTGTGGTTGGTGGCAGCGTCGGTTGTGTTTGTGGTGGTTCGGTTCAGATTCAAGGAGAGGGCGGAGACGGTGGAGATGCTGGAGGCGGTGTGGTCGTCTTTTTCCTGGTTGGAGTGGGCTAATGGAATTTCTTCATCCTTCGGAATGAGGTTGTCCGTGGTTGTCGTGGTGGTCATCATGTTGCTGCGAAACGAGTGCGAGGGTCGGGGGAAGGGTAGCGCCATGGGTTGTCGGAGTCTGCTTCGTGGGTTGGGACATGCCATGCTTTAACACTGCTTGCGCTGCTAGATTGGCGCAAGCATGGACTTCCTATTTTGGTGAACATCGTGAACTATAGGGAAAGTCATGATCGCCATGGTGCAGGCGATGTGGCCTACAAGCTTTCGGCTATGGCTTTTATCTCTACTTCACCTATACCTGTGCCTCCGAGAGGTCTATTCGTTGCAGAGAGAGGTATGGTATGCCCGCGTGACACATCGTTCAGATTTTTTCTTGCATGTACTAGGTTTGCCTCCGTATATGGTGCTTGTCGTTGCTACGTCGTTTCCACCCAGCGCAGTGTGGTGCTTCCTTCCCGGTCGCGCATCTCCACAATCAAAGTGACCACGAGTCGGTAACATATGGTAAACGATCGTGTGCTATGGGAACGTCTGCGCCCGTCATTGTTTCAGAATGCAACGTCTTCACGCAGCGTTCGCAATGCTTTGCAGAATCGCCAATCTGAGTCAGTGCTTCCAACGTCGCGTTCTAGCAGTGCGACGCGAGAAGTCATTTACGTGGATCCCATGTCAACTGTGAGGAACGGCTGAACGACATTTGAAGTAGTTGACATGGACAGAGATCATATCTCTCGGCGCGGCCCGCTCCTAAAGTGCCTTGTTGAGTAAACATGACCATTCGCTGCTAAGTACCTTCTGCACGTACGCCAGACGCTCCAAGTCGTCTTAATGGAACCACGGCCGATGTCAATGATCTATTTCTCTCCTAGCATCAAGCATAGCCGGATGACGCGTTCTAGATTGTAGCGAATGCATCCTTCCAACAAATCAACCCCGTTGTCATGGATCATATATCTTTCCTTGTAATCTCACTATGGAGAGGCTGTCAACCAGCTCACCAAACAGTATTGTGTGCTCCAAGTCTGGTCGCTGGGAGGCATGAGTCCGCAAGGCTGGTGCCAAGGCTGGCTCATGATCCCTATCCAGATCAAGCACAACGACAGCAGCACTCTATTTGCCAATGAGGCATGATTTTGATCGCCGATGGGACGTGCTAAGTCGCCGCGGACAATGGATGTATGATGGCGGTATAAAGCTTGCCAATGCCCGGCTTCGCCTCTGTCTCGCAGTCAACTTCCTCAAGCAACACACCAAGAAGTCCCTTTCTGTCTGCTTCACGCTTCTCTTCGCCAGCTTCACTGCTGCTCAACAAGTGCAACTGCATCGAGCTACTCCGGAAGCACAATGGCTGAATGCGACTTCACAGGGCCTTTGTGTGCTCGGGCCGACGAGCGGCGAGTGTCGCTGGGGCCAAGATGGTGTGCAAGCCTGCGCAAAGGGAAGCAGATCCTGATGATATTTCGACAAAGCTCAATGATATACCGAGGGATGCTACAGGACAATATATGTTGGCGATTGGGTGATCCGTGCACCGTCAATGGCAGAGGCGAGAAGGAGCTCTGCTGTAATAATAGAATGCCTGGATCTGTGGACTGCCATTGATACATGAGAAGCAGAATGGATGCTACGAAATGCCAGCCGTGCCAATCGCACTGCAGTCATGGTAATTCCTCGATCCAGGGCATGCATTAAGCAGTTCTCCCTTTACGCACTTAACAAGAAGACCACTTACACCTAAGAAAACGACCATACCATGAGCTGCTGGCAAGCTGCATTCCTGCTCGTGGCGCAAGTCTCGATCTTCTAAAGACTCATGCAGATGATTGCAGTCTTCGAAGCAATATTTCCGTTCGGTGCCGCACCATCTATTTCATTCGGGACTTGTATCTTTGATAGCCACAGATCTTCGCCCACATTATTGGCAAGATCCGATCAACCCAAGATCCTGGCTCTTGGCATGATTGGGTTGCCATTGTCCAAGTTCAAGAATGGAAGCTCAGGGCGTTTGAAACCGTTCATGTAGCTTGAGAATCTATAGCCTGGAGGAGGGATATGCTGCCGGTAGGACGCATGGCAAACATGAGTGTGAAATTGGTATTGCCCTGGTCTTCGTGGCCCCTGATCCTCAGTGGCGCTGTCATCTTGAGAGGGAGTTTGTCTAAGGATGAATGTTACGAATGTAACGTCATCACGGAGACTCCAGGTGCTCTGCAGAACTGCCGTTATTGAAAAGTCCAGTTTCGACTTCACGTTCTCCCAGCTCGACGTGAGAACTATTTGACTTGGATTCCATGTCGAAATGTGAGCAAAGATGAGAGAAAGTTGGCAGTGATCGAACCAGATCTTAAGATCCAGTCCATTCTCGGCGCGGCCCGCTCCCAAAGCGCTTCTTCGGTACCTGGAGGTGAGACTTCCTCTCCTCTCCCCTTCTAGATCAACCTTTCACTGACCCAACCTCAGATGCCATTAAGCTCACAACGTCAAGCAACCGATGTGACAGTAGAGAGATGACCATCTCTGCGGCGTTCGTGGAGCACTGTAAGCTTGGTCGCCTTCGCACCGCGTCACATTGCAATCTAGACCTCTGAACCAACGATGCAGATCCCGCCTCGGTTCAGCTCCACCAGTCGAAGCCACAAAGACAATAACAAGCGACTTGGCATCCATGGCTCGGGATGCCTAACCTCAAATGAGAAGTGGGCACGTATTTGTCTTTCCTGTCTTCCACTTCCACTTCAATGTTATCTCGTTATGGACTTCTCCATCTACAGGCGGTGCGCTGAGTAATGGCAAGCTTTCAATCTTACAAACTGCTGGAGAACGGAGAACCGGCGCCGGAGGATGAGGGTGACCTTCCGCTCGAACAGGTCACAGCAAGCAAGGGCAAACGGCGGTTGGTGGAGTCGACACAGACTATCAGGGGTCTGCTTGAATATGGCTGCCAAAGGACGGAAGAACTTAGTCAGCGACTGCCTGCGCGACTCAAGCCCTTCTGCAATCTCTGGACTTCTCTGGTTGTTGTCGGAATCATGCTCTTAGTCGTTATATTCCTTTTGGTGGTCAACGGCTTCGGTGAATCGTATGCACAGGAAGATGTCTTACAGCATATTGACCCACGCATTGGCACAGGCCTGGTGGCCATGTGTTCGCTGGCCCGACTTTGCCCTTCGGCATGGCGAAGCCAGTGGCAGATGTGGCAGGAGAGCATATGGGAGGCTTTGCCTCCGATCGAACTCCAATTATGGGATTCTCTCACCTTCATGATTCGGGAACAGGAGGAAGCCCTAGCATGGGCAACTTCCCGATCTTTCTCCATCCAAACTGTCCGAACGTGACTGCATGTAAATTCAGCAAAGGTGTTCGAGACACGCACTACATCCCAGAGTCTGTCGCTGCGAGGGTCGGATACTTCTCCATCGAGCTTGAGTCTGGATTCCGTGCAGAAATAGCTGCGTCTGATCGTGCGGCATTATACAAATTCTCTTTCACCAACGCAACAGAGCTGAACCCAATTATCTTATCCGATGGCTCAGACCTGCCCGGATCGAATGGACCCCGAAGCTTGTGGGTCAACCCAGAGACGGGACGCATCACTGCATCAGGTCAATTCAATCCTTCCTTCGGCCAAGGCAACTACAAGACCTACATGTGCACCGACTTCAAAAGTGCCAAGGTGCAGGATGTCGGAAGCTTCAACTACTCTGCTGTCTTGCCTGGAGTCGCTGCAGCGGTCTCAGCGAACCAGTTCTACGCAGCTCGGCTGGGAGTATATACACGATTCACGGAAGTCAAGCCTGAAGACACAATCTATGCCCGCGTTGGACTTTCGTGGCTGAGTGTGGAGCGTGCATGCGAAAACGCTGAGCGCGAGATCAAGGACTGGAACTTTGACCGCCTGGTCAAAGAATCGGAGAAAGCATGGCTTAAGAAGCTTTCACCGATCTCGCTAGACTCCACCGGTGTCGACAAGAGCCATCTACGCAACTTCTGGAGTGGTGTGTATCGAGCTTTTATCAATCCACAGGACTACACTGGTGAGAATCAGCTATGGAACTCAACCGAGCCATACTACGACAGCTGGTACTGCATCTGGGATACTTTCAGAGGCGTACACCCGTTCTATATGCTCGTCGATACTGTATCCCAATCGCGAATGGTACGCTCTCTCATCGATATCTACAAACACCTTGGCTGGCTACCGGACTGTCGGATGTCGTTCTGCAAAGGTCTAACTCAGGGAGGGTCTAATGCAGACGTCATCATAGTCGATTCGTATGTGAAGAAGCTGAAGGGTGTCAACTGGGATGATGCATATGCCGCGATTATCAAGGACGCCGAAGAGCAGCCCAAGAACTGGGACATTGAAGGGCGTGGCGGGCTTGACAGCTGGAAGAAGCTTGGCTACATCCCTTACAAGGATTCGTCATCTGGTGGCTTGCGCACTCGCTCTGTATCCAGGACCTATGAGTATGCTTACAACGACTTCTGCATCGCGGAGATGGCCAATGCGACCAACAGACAGGACGACTACCAAAAGTACACCGGACGAGCAGAAAATTGGAAGAACCTCATCGACTGGGACTTGGAATCAATGGGCTTCAAAGGCTTCCCTCAACCACGACTAGCGAACAGCACCTTCGTCTTCCAAAACGCCACCCTCTGCTCTCACCTCAACAACTTCGACGGCTGCTACCTCAATCCCAGCGGTCACGAAACCTACGAAGGCAGCCCATGGCTTTATCTCTTCTACGTACCTCACGACATGGCCGGCCTCGTGAAGTCCCTCGGTGGTCGTGAACGCTACCTCGAGCGTCTCCACAAACTCCACAACAGCGGAGTTCTCTACATGGGCGACGAACAAGCCTTCCTAACGGCCTTCCTCTACCACTACGGTGGCCGTCCCGGCCTCTCCGCAAAGGAAACTCACCGCTACATCCCCAGCATGTTCAACGACACAATCGAAGGGATCCCCGGCAACGATGACAGCGGCGCAATGGGGACGTTCGTCTTCTTTAGCATGCTCGGAATTTTTCCGAACGCAGGGCAAAGCGTGTACTTCATTATCCCTCCTTTCTTTCCGAGTGTTAGTATCAACAATCCGCAAACGGGGAAGACGGCGACGATCAGGAATGTCAATTTCGATCCGACTTATGAGAAAGTGTACATCCAGAGTGCGAGGTTGAATGGTAGGGATTATAGAAAGAACTGGATCGATCATAGCTTCTTCTTGGAGGGAGGCACGTTGGAGTTGGTTTTGGGGACGGAGGAGAGTGAGTGGGGCACGAGGGATGAGGATTTGCCGCCTAGTATATCGACAGGATTGTTTTTGGGTTGACAGGACAGTGTATTGCGATCGTATTGTTCGAGAAATATAAGCTTGTAGTGTGTTGTGCCGAACGCACCTGTATAAAACATGCAGCTAGAGGACGTCCTAATCCTCAAAGTGAAAGGCGATCATCTGCATCTTTGCGTGCTATATATGTGAGCTCCAACTGGCCCGATCACATTGATGTTAGCAAGCAATATGTGAGCTTTACTTGAAGGCGTGGAAGCGGAGCCAGCTCCTGACATGGAATCCACATCCAAGTGTTCCTTCTGCAGCGCCGGAGAAGGTGAAGACGAAGAATCCACACAATCTCCCAATGATGCTATGCGCAACACGACAGCAGCAATTGATTCGCTTTGGCAATGCTTGTGTCCTTGGTGGTCACAACGCGCCCTTACTCCAGCCGCACAGTTCCTGAGACGGCCGGAACGACCAATCTTCCAATGCCCAACTGCTCCTCGAGCAAGTCCCCAGGGCGGCCGCCGATACAATAGTCCTCCGAATCTCGCGCGCCTCGATGCCGCGAGTAGGCAGTTTGATGCAGACATCCAGCCGATGAGACGGACCAAGCCATTAGACTACAAGCAGATCGTCAAACCACTCCCGCGATCCGATGCATTACCAAACCTCGAGAACGAATCGGCCCGCTTTCTGTATGGACGTCTGCGATCCTTTGCCGTTGACGGAAAGACGGAAGAATGTCGAGAGATTGCAGAATATCTGGTCAAAGAGCGGCGCGAACGGCCAAGCACGCAGATTTACAACTCGCTCATCCTGAGCAATACTAGCCATGATCATGGTAGTGCATGGCGTGTCAGTATGCTGCTGGACGAGATGCACAATGGAGGCCTGCAGCCGGACTCTGGAACCTGCCATGCTGTGTTGAAAGTGCTGGCTGTGCATCTCGACCACTTGTTGAGGGCGGACATCCTGGACTACATGCAAAAGAGGTGGTACTCGCTGTCAGAGGAGGGACAGCATGATGTTGTGGCAGGACTATTGCGTGAAGGTCTCTTTGAGCAGGCATTGCAAAGGCTGGACGATATGAGATCCAAGGTTAGGGTTGACGCTTGGCTATGGGATATGACTGTCTACGTTCTGTGCGATGCGGGAGAGGTGGAAGAGGCGTATCGCATTATGCGGATACGGCACGACTCGAGCGAGATGAACTTGAGCAAGAGCTTATGGTCTTACCTGCTAGACAAGGGGAGTGAGGCGCGACATCACGATGCGACAGCCCTGGCTTGGAACAGCCAGGTCAATCAAGGGTACATCATCGCATCGTCTGGGGTGTGTCTGAATGTCCTTGCCACGGCAGCACAAGCAGGTGATGCGGTCATGGCTACAGAGGTGTTTGCACATCTCAGCGAGCGAGGCACTGCTTTTCGACCTGTCCACTACGAGCTGCTCATCTCGACATACCTATCCGCCAGTCCGCCAGATTTGAGCCGAGCCATCAGTATCCTCACCATTATGCCGCTTGAGAAGATGGAGCCAACCATCGCCGAAACCCGGCCACTGTTCCTCTACCTCCGCGACAAACCCGCGCTGGTCAAAGAAGCGTTCTTCATACTGCGGGAACTGCATGCCCAGGACCGCAAGATTCCCATCGCTGCGCTGAACCTGCTCATAGAATGCTATGTTGAGCAGAACAACCTTTCAGAGGCGATGAAGATATACAAGCTGATCCACACCTTCGTGCCGATTAGCCAGGGAGTACAGAAGTCCTTCGCCAACATCGAAACCTTCAACCTCCTCCTCAAGGGCTGCAGAACCGTTGATCCACCTGACGAGCAACAAGCCTCTTTCCTCGTCTCAGAGCTTTTGGCCCTGCGAATAATTCCTACATCTCTTACCTACGATCGACTTATCCTGGTCTTCGTCACTGCAGGCAAGGCATCTTTGCAGAAGGCTGCGCGCCTTCAGGACGCAGCCGCAGCGCAGACCGAGCGACGGAAGGGTATGGAGCTACTCGACTGGGCCTTGCGACATTTCGCGGACATGCGACCTCTTGGCTGGATGCCTCGTTTTGGCACACTGGAGCAACTTGCTATGAGTCTGGCCGAAGCTGGTGACGAGCGCTGTTGGGATGTGTTGCAAACTTCTGAGGATCAAGGTAAGGACATTGGGGGCTTCGCACTGAAGGGCAAGCACATGAGGAGAAATGTCGAGGAGGGGTGGAATGCCGCCATGGATGCAAGGCAGGGTGCTCAAACTGGTGTTGGAGGATTTGCGGCAGTGGAAGCTGCAGCATGAGGCCTGCGTCTGGCATCAGGCCAATCACTGCCCAACAGATGTGTTGCGAGGCACAGGCACGTGTATACAACAACACCACGTAAAGCGTGGGATCCTGCACCGTGCCACTCGGTACATGTGTGGGATACCTCCACATCGAGAATATCCACACTACACTTCAGTGACCGCTCCTGCCACGCTTATGTACCTATCCACGTGTGCCAAGGAACATCACCAAACTCACGGCGTACATGTAGGAGATCCCGCAAACCCGGTCGAGACGCCTCCCTCCAACAGAAAGACCTCGGTCTGCACGTCTGCAGGCGCAGTGCTTTGACCCGTCCCTAAATGCCGTAATGGCTTCTGTCAGCAGATCGATCTTTATCAGATCGAGAACTTGATTTTTCGTCACACCGCGCCAGCCACGGCCAGGATGAGCGTGTCACTCCAAACTTCACCCATTCGCCGCCCATCACCTTGCCAAGAGCATGCCATGCGCGGAAACGCGACGGGGGATACGGTACTGTGACAGGAGCTCCTCCCCATGTCGAAGTTTCCCTGTTGAAGGATAACCTGGGCACCAAAACACACTGCGACTGGAAACCCCTGCCACGCTCGCGCATGCCGTGGGAAGGCTGCGTCGTTGCACGGTCGCCGGTCGCCGGTCGCCGCCGTGCGACGGCGTATAAATTTCTCATCAAGATCGCCGGTGACGCCTCTTTTGCGCGCGGTGAAAGTCTAATACTTTGTTCGTTTGTGGTAGGCTAGTGGCTCCGAGTCTGCGGGAGCAGCTCCCTAGTTCTGACACCATCATCCCGTGGTCGTAGCTGCGCATCTAATCTGATCCTTGTTCTTTTATTCACTTCACATCGCCTTGTACATCGACATTGTGACGCCTTCCAGCTGACCGAATTGGAGATAGAGACTTCAAGATGTCGACGGAGAAGGACCTTAAGAGTCCAGGTGAGATTGAAGTGTACTTATTAAAGACATGAGATGTTGACTGGTTATAGATCTACCCTACGCCTCGTCTGACGAGCAGCGACGTGGTGGTTCACCAGAACCCATCGTTCTCACCGGTGAGACTAGCCCCGGTGTGAAGCGTATCGAGGCGCTGGCACGACATGTCACGTTCAAGGATCGCATTCTGTTGTTCATCACCGTTTTCTTGCTGGCATACTGCTACACCCTCGATGGCACGCTTCGATACGTGTATCAGGTATGCATCTCGCAACAACGGCACCTCATACATTACCTAACACCATCCAGCCCAACGCCACCGCCAGCTACGGAACACATTCCCTCCTCGCCACCATCACCGTCGTCCGAGGTGTCATCGCATCAGCGGCACAACCAACCGCAGCCAAGATCGCCGATGTGTTTGGCCGCATCGAACTCCTCCTGGTCTCCGTCGTCTTCTACGTCGTCGGCACAATCGTCGAGACTTTCTCCAACGACGTTCATACTTTCGCTGCTGGTGCTGTCATCTACCAGATCGGATGGACTTGCGTGATTCTGCTGGTGGAAGTCATCATCGCTGATGTTACTTCCCTGCGATCGCGGTTGTTCTTTTCTTTCGTTCCGGCTGCGCCATATCTGATCAATACCTGGGTTAGTGGGAACATCTCCTCGGCTGTGTTGACGAATTCGTCGTGGAGATGGGGAGTGGGGATGTGGGCCATCATTTACCCCGTGATGGTCATCCCAGTGGTCGCGGTGCTCTTCCTGGCTCACCGGCGTGCGAAGAAGCTGGAGGACATGTCAAACTACAAGACACCATTCCAGATGTACGGCCCTGCAAAGCTTATGGTCGCGCTCTTCTGGCAGCTGGATGTGATTGGCATTATCTTGATCATTGCCTGCCTTGGATGCATCCTGGTTCCTTTCACGCTGGCTAGTGACGGCGCGCAGTCTTGGGCGCAGGCACACATCATTGCTCCGATTGTTGTTGGGTTCCTCCTCGTGCCTCTCTTCGTGCTCTGGCAAGCGAAGTCACCACACCCTATGGTGCCGTTCAAGGTATATACACTCACGATCCCAACGCTTCTTCGCTTGAGCTGACCTTCTCCCAGCTCCTCAAAGACCGCGCCGTCTGGGGTCCCCTCGGCATGGCCTGCATGCTCAACTTCGTCTGGTTCCTCCAAGGCGACTACCTCTACACAGTAGCGATCGTCGCCTTCGACCAATCCATCCTCTCCGCCACCCGCATCACCGGCCTCTTCAACTTCTGCTCCGTCCTCACCGGTATCATCACCGGTATGGTCGTCTTCTACGTCCGCCGCCTGAAACCTTTCATCGTCGCGGGTACATGCCTCTACCTCGTGTCCTTCGGCCTCCTCATCCACTTCCGCGGCGGAACTTCCAGCGGCAACACCTCCGGCCTGATCGGCGCGCAGGTCCTGCTCGGAATTGCAGGTGGTCTCTTCCCATACCCCGGTCAAGCCAGTATTCAAGCCGCCACCAAGCACGAGCACGTCGCCGTCGTCACGGGCCTCTACCTCGCTCTCTACAGCGTCGGGTCCGCCCTGGGAAATGCCGTCTCCGGTGCCATCTGGCGTCAAGTCCTGCCAGGCCAGCTCGCGCAGAACCTCGGTGCCGTCAGCAACAATGCTACGCTCGCTGCTACGGTGTTTGGAGACCCTTTCACCACGGCGATCGAGTATCCCATCGGCACGCCGGGGCGTGAGGCGATTATCACGTCGTACCGACACACGCAGCGGTTGCTTACTATTACCGGGCTTTGCTTGTGCATCCCACTCATTGGTTTTGCGTTGTGTTTGAGGAACCCGAGGTTGACGAATACGCAATCTTTGCCGGATGCTGAGGAGGATCGCAAGACGGTTGTGGAGCGTGAGGGTGGTGTTGTGGAAGAGCCGGGGAAGAGGGGCGTTGCGCAGAAGGTTAGGGATTTCTTGTTTAAGTAGATGATAGCCTTAGTGGGGTGGAAACAGTACCATGGTGCGGGCTGGGAGTGATGATGTTTTTCTTTGTGTGATGCAGCACACGTACGAGAAAGAACAGTACAGACCACTTCATACATGCTAATGCTGCATATCGTTCCGAAGACGCTATGGTTGTGTAGCGGAGAGATTCAGCTTTGAGGAAATGGCCGAGAGCTGATCCGTCGTGCTTATACACCAATCCTGAATCACCAGGGATATGTATTGCTCCTGCATGCTGCCACTCTCGACAACCGTCAACGGCTGGAGTGGCACTGTGCAATGGGAACAGGTTGTTCGTTCCCTTTTGTTACGGTTCGATCAGTGTGTGCCCTTCGGTGACGCCAAGTGACGCGCCGCAAGCCTCTGCCGTCGTGTGGATGCTGCTCGAGCGGTAATCATTGTTTTTTGCTTCTGTGCATACATTCGAAGACACCGGTGGCGGACCTTGTGGCGATTCATGGGCTGTATCATACTCCGCTGCTAGCGCAAAGTGATTGCATTTGCGTGTCTGCAAGATCTGTGGTTCGATTCGTAGTGGGCAAATCATCCTTTTGCTGGTGATGTTGCCATAGTCCAGTCCGTGGCTCTTATGTAGGTGGGTATCATCATGTTCATATCCGACAGTCCTGGATCGATCTCACGGCTGTCAAACCCGGAGTCTTATCCGCTGTCTCCCATGATCCTCTTCACTTTCTCCAATAAAGGCTTGCTCTCGCGCCCTAGCTTCCTCTGGCCGTTCCAGCCTCCGGTCCGCGCTTTTGACATGGCTTTTCTGAACTTTTCGCGCTCTTCGATTTTTTGCTGTCGTTGTTGCTGTGCTGCTTCTCGTGCTTTCCTCCTCTCTTCTGCCTCTGCTTTCCTTTGCAGTGCTTCTTCGTGCTCCTTCTTGAATGGGATTGCCTTGGGTTTCCTCCTTCGCGGCTCACGATCTGGTCTGCGAGGTTGCACCTCTTCTGGTTCTTGGGCTTCCTGCTCGATAAGAGTCTGACGATCCGGATGCGGTACTGTGTCGACTTCTTGCGCCTTCTCTTTCTCTTGGTCCAGTGCGAGGGATGCTGGTTGTGGGATCGATTCTTCCTGCGCGGGGATCTTGCCTTGCTTCTTCAGCTTTGAATACTGCTTGTAGATTTTGGCCTTGCCAATCAACTTCTGCTTTATCTCTTGGTCTACCGCAGTGTTAGCTATGCCCATGCCGATCGACTCGAAGCTCGCCCACTTCTTCTCTTCCACACGCCGTCGGGAAGGTTGTCTGGTCCTACACGAAAGCCTTTCTTCTGCTTCTTCCGCTCGTGATTGGCGTCACCGTCGTCGCGATCGCGTTTCCTCTTTTCAGACATGGTCATGTTGTGTGGAAATGGTGTGTACGGCAGAGAAAGTCCCAGTGCGTTTCGGTGAAGCCGGCTGCGGAAATGGGCCGCTTTCACTGTCCAGCGCGTGGAGGGATGGTCCTCAATTCCGGCTCAAATATTGATGAGCAACTTGATGAGCTGCTACGTCAGGGTCTAGCGACCGGACCGACAGCAGACACGTTTCTAAATGGGGGGCTCTTCAAAGGTGACACGAGCGCCTTTTTCCCGCCGGATGCTGGCTCCTTGCAACTCGCCTTGAGGTCCACTTGTTCGACGGCTCTCTTTGATCTTTCTTCGCGGCTATGCTCTAAGCCATACACTCCTTCACACCACAATCCTCCTCTCCTCGGCTTGCCCTGCACTGCAACTCAAGATTCACGTCCCAAAAGCCATAGTCCCAAGTTGGCGCGCGATCCACCATGTCGAACGAATACAACTACGATGCCGATGCGCAGTTCTACCCTTTCTACGTAATCACCGTCAGCGCGTTCGTCGCGCTCCCTCTCACATACAGTCTTCTACGGACTCCCTCGGATAGCTCTAGTCAGGCCAAAGCAGGACACATAACGAGCAATTTCAAGCCTGACCATGCCGACACTATTGCTGGCCAGCGATCCAAGCAGAAACGGAAAGAGGTACGTGAATATCACCGGGAATCATGATGGGAGCTGGGAGCATAGAGGTGACTGACAGATCGTGTTCGATAGCTACGCCTGAAGCGCATAATCACCGCAGCCTCTGCATGGCTGCTGATCCTCTACTCCATATACCTCATCATAGTCACCGCCAGACTACAGCCCAAGATATGGAATCCCTACGACATCCTTGAAATCAGCATGTCTGCTACCGAGAAGCAGATCAACTCGCGATACAGGAAGCTCAGTATCACCATGCATCCCGACAAGCGACAGCCCAACCCGGCTCTCAACCAGACCCTCGAGACTATCAACAACGACTGGGTCGAGATTGTCAAGGCCTACAAAGCGCTTACAGACGAGGAGGTCAGGAACAACTTCATCCAGTACGGCAACCCAGATGGCAAGCAAAGCACAAGCTTCGGTATTGCGCTCCCACAATTCCTCATTGCTGCGGGCAGTAGGAAGTATGTTCTCGCAATTTATGGTCTCCTCCTGGGTATCGGTCTGCCATGGCTCGTCGGCAAGTGGTGGTATGGCATGCAGTCCAAGACTCGCGAAAAGATTCTCGTTACCAGCGCGGGCAACATGTTCAGAGAATACAGAGACAACATGGACGCTGGAGACGTTCTTGCAGCGGTCAGCAGCGCCGATGAGTTCAAGGAAATTCTTTCCGGAGCACGAGAGGGCAACGGACTCGGCAGGGTCGAAAGCAAACTGGCTGGCTTGATTGACAGCTCAGCCGTGATGCTTCCAAAGGACAAGAAGAAGCTCGACGAAATGGAAGATATTTCGCGCCGCAAGACGCTCGCACTTTTGTGGGCCTACCTGAACCGACTGGACTTAGAGGATAAGTCTCTAGACGCAGAGAAGTACGAGCTGGCACCAACTGCGCTTCAAATAGCCGAGGCTTTCCGATCGACGGTCCTTTCCTATGGCAACACTGCACCTCTTATGGCTGAATACCAAGTTGAGCAGTCTCTTGTCCAGGCTGTCACACCGAACGCTGCTGGGTGCGCGCCCCTACTCCAACTGCCACACTTTACCCCTGACATTGTCCGCGAAGTAGAAGGCGCGGTCAACACTACACGAGAGCACATGACCATTCAATCCTTCATGGCTCTTCCCGCCGAACAACGACAAGCGCTCGCGCAAGCAGCTGGCCTGACCAACGATCGACTAAAGGACGCTGAGAGCGTTGCCAAACAGCTACCTCTTTTAAGAATCGAGAAGGCCTTCTTCAAGGTTCAGGGCGAGAAGCACATCACTGGATCCTCGCTTGTTCAGTATGTCATCAAGGCTCGCTTCATCCCCCCTGGTACTCCTGCATCTAGCATTCCTCCTGTGAACGAGAAGGACCTTCTAGATGTGGATCCTGCTGAAGGTGATATCAAGGCGCAGAAGATCGAACCAGAGCAGCACTTTGTCCCTCTTGCACATGCACCATACTTTCCTCAGGATCGCGCGCCCAAGTGGCACGTATTCCTGGCCGATCGGCGACAAGGCAAGATCGCTGTCCCTCCTTTTACCTTTGGCACATTTGACAAGAAGCCGTTTGACAGTGAGGGCAAGCCAACCTTCAATGTGGTCACCTTGAAGATGCAGTTTGCAGCACCGCCTCAAGCGGCCGAGTACAGATTCCAGATGCACATGGTGTGCGATAGCTATATCGGCTTCAACCACAAGCAGGATGCGGTAATGGTGGTCGAGGACGCGAGCAAGGTGCAGCAAGTCGATGATGAAGACGACATTTCAGAGCCTGACGAGGGTAAGACTGTCCCGTCTCGCATGACGTTACCTGTTACTGACTTCCTAACAGATTCGATCGCTGGTCAAATGGCCGCACTCAAAGGTCAGCCCACTGCCGACTCAGACAAGCCAGTGCGCAATCGCAAGGTACGTAGAGGCCCGTTGTGCGCGCCGAATTCCACGCTTAGCAGCAGTCATCGTGGGAACCTCTCACTTCCGTTCGTGCTAACATCTTCACAGCTCAAGGAGAAGATCGCGCAAGAAGAGAGCGACTACGAAAGCAACACTGACGAAGACGAGGAGTCGGAGAGTGAGACCGACACCGACACCGACTCTGAAGCGGAAGAGGCCGCAAAGAAGGCAAAGGCCTGGTGGTAGAGCGCTGTGTCACATTCGCGATGGCATGGTTCGGACTCATCCCTGGGACCTTTGAGTCTCCAGCATGATAGCGTGGCGTTCCGGCAAAATAATAGGCACGAAGATTACCATGTAGTATAAGGGTATCGACAGATTGCGCTTCAGGCCTGTTGCCGTTCTCTACGCCCAAGGCTTTTGATGCTTGACAATGAGCAAAAAAGCCTTGCAGCACTTTGAACGTACATATTCCAGTCACGCAGACACAGGTTTTGAAACATGGAAAATATTCGGCCGCCGGTCTACACGATAGCGGCGAGTAGTAACCCGCTGCCTGCATACTAAAGGGTGAACCCGAAGCATTCTTGATTGCCGAAAGTCCCCGCGTATTCGTGGAATGAGTGCTGGCTCATGGCAAATCCGGGATAGCCATGGTCAACGATATCGGAAGCTCCGTTTCGGTGTGGTCTCTGATACTGTGATGGCCAGAGATGTCGATTGTCGTGTTTCAATATCCATTAGCAGAGGAGACTGGCTTGTAAGCACAACACCGGCCGATAACAGGAGGACTGGACACAAGATAGCTGTTGCTGTCGAGATGGAAAATGCTCGCTGGCGAGTTGGTGCCAGAGAATTCTGTGGTATCGTCCGAATCGTTCCCGGCTACGGCATAGAGACCGTCAATACCGCCGCCCATGGCGATAATGGAGTGGTAGTTGACCCAAACATCGTAGTTGTCGACTGTTTCCGGTGTCGACTTTGGCTTTCGAGGTCCGCATCGATGAGGAGGACTTCACCTCGTTCCTGCAACAAGCAGAATGAAAGGTGTAGAAGCTTGCTTACGACAATTCGCTTTACAGAGTCACGGACGGCCTTGTCTTCGGCCCATTACCGAAGTCTGATTCGCCGAATGATGAGCCTTTTTGCTTCAAAGTGACAGGTGCGAAACCAGTGTCACCTTTAGGGGCTACCTCAGATCCTACGCTTGGGTTTGAGCAGAATAGCTTCAGAAGTGGTTCATTGAGATCCTTGTAGACGCGCTGGAGCGGAAAGATGTCAGGGTTGCGTGAAGGAAGGTGCTGAGCATGAACTTTAGGATTACGCCTGAGGCGCGGGCGGAGTGATGGTCGTTGTGGGGGCGGGAGCATGCGGGTGGATGCAGGTGAATGATTGTCAGTCTTAGTGAATGAATGGACGATAGACATACGAGCGTTAACTGTAATCCATCACACATGTCACACTGGAACGAAGCACCGGGTTCTATTGTTCTATCTTTGCTTCACCTCCTCCCAACAGACATGAGCTTCACGTTTACTTGCTGTGTCACACAAAGCCTCCCTAATTAGGCATGGCAGCCGCACAGCAGAAGATCACTTTTCTGACTCTTCCGCGTAAGTCTATGACTCGAGCATTAGCGTTTAAAGCTGCTGAGTATCAGTCACCAGGTGAAATCCGCGACATCATCTACGAGCACGCCTTCACCTCCACCGTCGTAGACGTCACCCAACCCGGACACATCCCTCGCAACACGGGCATTCTCGCCACCTGCCACCAAGTTCGGGCCGAAGCAATCAAATCCGAGTTCAAGCACACACCCTTCAGTATTCCAGTCTGGAAAAGAATCAAGACATGGCTCAAGCGTGTGCCAAGTGAGTATGATGACTGTTTGGGGACAGTGCGCAGAGAGGTCGATGACGTCGTGCGGAGACATCACGAGGGCAAGTATCGAGTTCTCATCCAAACGTTCGTGATAGCGGCGAGAGCGATCGAACCTCGAGTGAAGTGGGAGAAGGTACTGAAGGTCTGGGTCTGGTCGGAGGTGGCGGGAGATTCAATTTGGTGCTCGTTGGAGGAGTGGGATGAGATTCACAGCAAGTCGAAGAGTATGGTTGAGAGGGAGAGATGACGGTATGGAGAGGGAGTGTGCAGTCAGTGTATGATGAGGATGGGAATAGTGGCCATACTGCGTGCCTCATGTCGAGATTTGTAGACACAGTGGGGTCCACATCTTACGAATAAGCCGCAGAATGGTAGCTCAACATATCGTCTAGAACAATACCTTACGTCATCTCTCAGTTCGACAGCAGGTAGCCTGCCGAGGATGCGCGATAGTTGATCTATCTTCAGGATGGTTCAATTGCAACAGCCAAAGTCACATGCTCAATGGACAATTTGGCTCTGACGGCCCATAATCTCGACGCTACGTGACAGAAATCTTTACTATCATTAACCTTCTGCCTCGGTCGAAGTCCATTGAGATGCTCTTCTGACAAAGTCTCAGGTTCCGAACACCGGCCTCGATGCTACAAACTTTCACATGTTTGCCAAGCCGGAGGTCCATAATTCTGTTCGCTTCTGCGCGCTTCGGCGATCGCCGCACTAACAAGCTTGCATGGTCCTCTACTCTCCGAAGCACCGGTCATCATCACCACCACCACATTCCCCAGTACCAGTCTCAACCGCCAACATGGTCCGGATGGTGAGTGAGTCAGACGCAGACTTGCTTCGGAAACATGCAGCCATCAAGCAGGAGATGAGACGCCGCGGACTACGTGGATCATCAGCTACTACCACCGCTGGTGCTGAAGACACTGAAAGTTCCTCGGATGGGAGCTCAACCGCCTACACCCCAGATGACTCAGATCGCGCGAGTTCTTCGCCTGCAAGCTCGGTCAGATCCACTCCAGCTGGCTCTTTCAATAACAGTGCAAGTGCCTCTGATCTGATGGAAAACCCGTCGATCCAAAGAGGACTATTGTACCCGTAAGCTTATTCCAATCTGACCCCTAGAACCTTGAAACTGACGTTGTGGTGCAGACAGGCTCGCTCGTTCAACACTGTCGGAAGCCGAGTCGCTACTCACGTTGAAGCGTATACCAAGCATCACGGCATCGTCAATAGTTGGATCAACAAGGAGACCTTCGATCTCATGCCACTGGAGTTCTACCAGAAGACCGGCAATCTGGAGGGTTTGGTGGCTCGAGCCAAGGCCGTCGCTGCTCGAAGTCCGCAGTCCATCCCGGCGAAAGTCGTTACTGCACTGCAACATGACCTCTCCATCCGCCAGTTCGTCCCAGGGCAGTACAAGTTGCTGACAGCGCCACCTGGCTCAGTGCTCGACGAGGACAACAAGAAACACGAAGCCATTCAAGCAGTTCTGGAAGATTGCTTGAGAATCTTGACCGCAGCTCGGACTCGAGTCTAGGTGGACTCAGAAACACGCATCTGGCTGATAAGGCTAGGGTTTCAGCGAAACAAGAGGAGGAGGCACATATTTGCTCAGGATCGACACACGCATACCATCGTGCAATCCGTCTCTAAGGATGGTTCGTAGAGATTACGATAAGCGCAGAGTCCCGATGATCTGTACCTCGTGCGATCAAGAGGACTGTGAAGCAATGCAAAGCTGCTCAGAGAAGAGTGCAATGAGCAGAACGACTTTGAGCTGACCAGAACGTAGCTTCAACGTTCAGACTCTCTTTCCACCTCCTTCGTCTGAATGCTTGAATTCCTCCTCCCAGGCCCAAGGCAACAATCGAAACCTCGACATGTCTCACGCTTCAATCCTGCCGAGACTGAGAAACCCTTCCCCCCGCGCAGGGCCCCTCGCTCCACATCCAAGTAGGGTCTGCATCAAGTGCCCCCAAGAATTTCTCCACTCTCTCCGTAACCCGCGCCAGCTCTCTGACACTATCATGCTTCCATCCCAAAGCATAACATCCATTTGCACCTGGATTCCCTTCGTGCCTGGACGTGATCCAGTTCCGAATCCTCTGCACATCCTTTTTCAAGCGCTCCAACGCCTTCTCAAGGCTCTTCGCACAGGTCGTGAGTCTCAGAGTCGGAACAGCTGGCCTGCCTACCGTCTGCAACGATGCCACTGTGATATGCGCGCTGATGGCAAGGTAGGGTGTAGAAGGGAAGGCAGCTTTGATGTCTTTCATGCTATCAATGAGAAAGGCTTGATCGGGGTTGTTCTTGTACGGACCCAGATCCACTTCAACGTGGTTGAGATGCCGTTTATATTCGCCCAGGTAGCTGAGCCAGCCCCGTAAATGAAGCGCACGGGTCTGTGTGAAAGTACGCCAGAGGCGAAGGTCCATGGTTGTTGGGACGTGATCGCAGAACTTGAGGATGAAAGTGTTGTTGCTTAGGAATAGTGAGAGGCTCTCTTCTCGGATTTGTCTGCAGGTGGTGGTGATTGCGAGGTCATGCTTGCAGGTTTTAGATCTCTGGATATGAGGGAGATTGTAACGGAGATGGTGTGAGCTGGGTTGCCATAGTCCAGGTCGAAATTGCGAGTCTTCTTCGCGTAGGACGACTTGCATGGGTTTGTCTTCGACGAGGAGGAGGGTGTAGATCCTGTTGCGGATTTCGCCTGGTAGATGGAGGAATGGTGGGCCCGTTACTTGCTGAGAGTTCGTTAATTCTTCTAGGCTGGTCATGCCTGCTGTGGATATGAGTGACATGGGTGATAGGAGAGCACGCGCAAACGCTTTATATATGCACCTCTGAGGTGTGGCGAGTCATTGCAGCTGTTACAAGGTAGATCAGCTTGCGAGACAAGAGTTTCTATCTTCGCACAAACAACAAGTTGCTTGGAAGAAGCTCGAATTCTCGTGTCTCTTCCGGTTTGAGACATTCCCAGCGCCATCTATTTTCAGTCTTCGGGCGGATAAACCACAATCCTGTCCAAATCCACTCCCTTCGTCCCATTTCCATTCCACAAGCCCCCCACAGTAATTGTATTGTTCCCTCCAGCCAAGGTCAACTGCAACGGCGTCGACAAGATGATACTCTTGTGCGTATCCCTCTGCCTCAGCTCATGAACCTCAGTCTCATCGCCGTTGACGATGACACTGCTGATTCGTCGCAAAATCCAAGCACCGCCAATCCGATCGGGAGTTCCGCCCGGCTGGTCCCCAAACCCCATATCATCCGTATTCTGATAGTAGACAGACACCCACTGCGGCTTTCCCGTACCTTCAATCTCACTGAAAGTAACGGTACTATCGTTCCCGTCGATGCCAGTGACGATAACGCCGCCAGAGGCGAAATTCGCTTCCTGCTTCCATGCATTGCCCGCGACTTGAGCGTCTTTCGCGAGATAGGTCGTGCCGTTGATGGGAGTGTATTCTCCAGTCTTGACATCAAGGTCGTAGACGTCATACCATGCGAGTTCTAGAGTCTTCTTCTCATCATCGATCTCCATGGGTAGCCAGATGTAGCGACTTTCCCAAACTGTTCTGGAATCCCACTGATCGCCGAGGTACAGGTACGTGGTCTTCTTGGTCCCGTTGATGGCGATTGAGAAACCGGATTGAGAGTTATAGGTTCTGGTATTGAGGGGTGCGACGAAGAAGGGTTGGGACCACGGCCCGGAGAGGGAGTCGGCGCGGAATGCGACGACGTTGTTGGGGCGGTAGCCGGTTTTATGGGACATGAGGGCGTAGTAGCTGTTCTTGGTTTGGATTATGGTGGGTGCTTCGAGGTCGAATTTGTCCCAGCGGTGAATAACTTCGTCAAGAGCTGTGATGTTGGAGTTGAAGCTGGTTAGATATACGTCGCGGCCTTCGAGGCGGTCGCCATTGGAGTAGAGGGCGTAGGTTTTGCCGTCTTTGTAGTCTGTGAAGATGCCGAAGTCTTGAGACCAGTTCCCGAGGGGAGCGGTGGCGTCGACGAAGGAGTAGGGTCCCGCGATGTTGTCGGAGGTTGCAAGGCCTTGGAGCAGCCAGCCGTAGGAGCTGTTGTCGGCGTGCCACCACATGTGGTATTGGTTTGCTTCTTCGCTCCATACCACTTTTGGACGTTGGATGATGTGCTCTGGACCGATATATGGATGGCCTTCAATTGGCTCTGTACATGTTTAGCTATAGTGAAGTGGCGCAGGTAGAAACTCCGTCATACCTAGCGCAAGGCCATGATACTCCCACGTCGCCAGGTCACCCGAGCTGTACACAGAGATTCCACCACCCTCCGGCTCTTCCTCCGTCTTGTGCTCACCAAACCAGTAGAACTTGCCACTTTCCTGATCAACTGTGATTCCGCCAGCATGAGCGTTGACGAAGTTGCCATCGGTGTCGAGCCATTTGCCGCCAGGTACGATGTACTTGGCATTGGAAGTCAATGCCAAGCTCAGAGTCAATACTGCCGTGAACAACATGACGGGGAGATTCTGCTTGCCAGACCACTGACCAGATGCAGATTCCTCGAAAGATATAGTGCTCTCGCGCATCTGAAGCCATCAAGACGAGGTCAAGCTACAGCCGGGGTATCTCTACCCGAACTCCTCGTGCCAAGGTTCTAGGTCGTACAGTATGCTGACGATCGCGGGTGAAAAGAAATTGACACAGCGCAGGTCTGTAGGCTTGCGCCTCTGCCCGTGTTTGCATCTCACCGAGTCGCAGTTTCTCCGTCTTGAAGCGTCAGCAGTGTCCCGGAGCTAAGCCTTGGCGACTTTCATTAGACTCGCTCCCAGCTGAGATGCCTGCGGACCAGATCCAGCAAGAAAGCTCAATCAAGTGACAACGGCTTCATATGTCTCCGTAGCAGAGCTTTTGTGCTTCGCCATCTTCTCTTCTACTGATGCCCAGAAGCCACCCATGATGTCGTCCATAATGTTAGCAGGCTCCTGCGGCAGATCATCAACATCTCCCAGTATCCAGTCTCCACGCTTTGGTCGACCTAGGAAATCTTCCACAACCTGCCAGATCAATCGCGCTGGTTCCATGACCAAGGCCTCTGTGACACTGGCAACAAGCATGCATACCAAGCTATGCATGACACCAAGGACATCTTCAACACCGAGTGGCTTGGTAACATGATCCACCATCCAATGGTCCATCTTGTTGATGCGGTTCAGAACAGTACCTTTGGCGTCCCAGAGCTCGTCGATGTGCTCGTTGAAATGGACCAAGGTTTGCTGCATGCTGTCGTATGGCTCGAACTGTTCGTAGAGACGATCGCCAGATATGATGGACAGAATTTGCTCGTTATAACCAGAAAATGTGGTGAGAGGCAAGCCAGTGTAAGCGTTCTTGAGCGGGAACTCTATAATCCGCCGACTCCCCAATCGTTGAGCGAATCCTTGATTTCGTAGAGGAACTTGTCGGTGTTGTCATTGATGTGTCGATTGTGCCAAATGCTGAATGTGACGCCGCCGTAGACTGCACTGAATATGGGCAAGATGGTGATGGGCAGTGTTAGCAGCAGGAACGACTTGATGGCTCTGCCAATGGTTCCCAACATGTTGCTGATGCCAATGTTCTTGACAAATTCCTGGGGCCATCTTGAAAATGTGCTGCGGCCGCACGAACAATGTTGTTTGCCTCTCGGTGTAAGTGGCATGGCGAAAGGAGGTGGCACTGATCCTTCGGCTTGAGGCGGGAAGTGGAGCGGAGTCTTTCCACACTTGTGACACCAACATTAGGTAAAGCGGACATATGCCAATCAGGACAGCACTAGAATAATCGCGAGCGCACCTCCGTAGAAGCACTGCAGCCCTAATCAGCTACCAAGGCTTTGGATGAGACAACTTGTAAGCAACCCAACCGATTTCAAGCGTGTTGTTATGCATAACACCCTAGGATCATGCTCACTCAAGGTCGTGCTCTGAGGGCAGTGACGGCACAACACCGCGACTGACTCGTAAGTCGAAGTGCTTTCCGACAGCAGCACTGACACCGCCCGACCTGTACGAGCGGAAGCCTCGCTTGAGAATCTACGCTCGCTGCTTGCAGATGCTCTCAAGTACACAGACCTGATCGAGGCGAACGAAAACGTTTTGGCCAGAAAGTGAGGTAACTTGGTCAGCAAGCAGCAAAGCCAACAACCACTCCACTACTTCGATGACACCGAGGCGGGGCAATGGTTGGAGGCCGAAGCCCAAGCATTCAATGCCATCCAGACTGCTCAGACACACTGACCAGATCAGAAGCACTACCGGGCGACCTGAGATCCGGTAGCAGGAACGCAGAAGCGCAGCTAAGGGCGACACAAGCTGTAGAGCGCAATGTCAGAGAGGAGTGGATCAAGCTCCCTGATGGAGCGATTGAAGGGGTGGAGGACGCACAACACGGCGCGTATGGTAACGCCGAAGCGGGTAGGGAGTTAGGTGTATGGGCCGATGATAGCGCACCGATGTCATCGTCTTCCGTCTATGTCGCTTGCTGCGGAAGCTCTATAGAGCTTAGCGGCGGAGCTTTATCGGCGGACGGCCAAACGGTCTCCGGGAACGCTGCCAGCGTAAACAACAGACGCATCAACGCCTGGGACAGCCGCTCGAACGTAGAGCCCGGAATCCGTATGATGGGAAAGATCGCAGAGACTTAGTGGAAATGGCGAGAGCTAAGGCAAGCTTTCTGCAACAAGTGTGGACAGTGTGGCAAAGGACATACGGAGGTGGAATGTTGGAACGTATAAGAGCACTGCCCAATTGGCGTCGCCGGAGCATTAGATGATCTTGACACCCCCTGTGCTCCATGCCGCGGGCTCGATATGTTGGCTTGTGCGCAGTCGGCCGTGCATGAGTTCGAGTGACGAGGGCCTACGAGCGGCGTATTGCAGGTCGGATGTCGAGGGTGTTGAGTCAAGTCGCGATATGTCATCCGTATGTGCACCGGGAGGTATTCCAATCCAGCTCCACATGCGTCGGCGAAGTAGTCGTCGACACAGTATGAGAAGGACTCGCTGGTCGCGTCGTGCTGTACTAAACAATGTGAGTATGCGCACATTACGTGTCAACTGGTCAGAGGAGTTCAAAGGTTTTGTGAGAAGCTCAATGCTTCATAATGTTGGTGATCAATGAGAGACGCCATGTGTGGTGAAAGTGGTCTGAATAACATTGAAGAGGTGGGTGATCAATTGCCATTAAATGGGAATTACCCACCCCCTAGCCCTCCGCTGCACTTGGATCCTCCCACGAGATCATCAGTCCCTTCGAAGGCCCTCCTACCGTCGGCTCATCCTGAGTTTGCTCGGCTACAGGAAACATAGATGCTATCAAACCTCGCCGGGCGGGCATACGTTGTGCTGAGTACTAGAGGGCGAAAGGCTCTTGATCAAATGCCGAGCAATAATTAAGAATACAAGCTGCCCTTAGACTCAGCGAGTGCTTGTCTGACCAAGCATTTGTTAGCGCATTGCGCCAATCTTGGAGCAGACGTCCAGAAACACTGCAAAATGTCTTTGACCTACGAACCTGAGTTCGCGGCGGCAATAGCGCCGCTGGCGGAGATATTCGCGGCCTTGCCACAACATCCAGTCGGCGATGCTTTGAGCCGGAGAGGGGGTGCGAACCAGATGTTCAGACAGAGGAATGCACTGCTTCCGGACCAACCTGACATCAAGCGCACGAATCACGCTGTCAAGACTACGGATGGAGCAACCATCAACGTGGCACAATTCAGCAGAGAAGATGTACCACCAGCCTCCAAAGCACTTTACTATATTCATGGTAAGCACGTCAACTCGATTGCTGATACAACGCTCGGCCATCAAGGCTTGTCCGAGTCGCTGACTCGGTTCCAGGCGGAGGCATGATCCTTGGCAGCGTGGACATCTTCGAGAAGTCAATTGCTAGGAGAGCAGCAGAGACGGGCCTCCCGGTCTTTGCAGTAGGATATCGACTCGCACCAGAGCACCCTCATCCGACTCCAGTGACAGACTGTTGGACTGGTCTACAGTGGCTATCATCGCACGCAAAGGAGCTCGGCGTCGACCCTGCTCGTATCGTGATCATAGGAGAGTCCGCAGGAGGAGGTCTTGCCGGTACGTACTCCCCATTGACACCGTGACTATCCTGCTGATGGGATCTAGCTGGAACAACACTACTGGCTCGTGACAACAAGCTCAGTCCGCCTCTACTGAAGCAGATTTTGGTGTACCCTATGTTGGACGATCGGAATATGGTTCCCTTTGCAGACATCGAACCCTTCGCGACTTGGAAGTGCAACGACAACATTACCGGCTGGAAGGCTTTGCTTGGCGACGTCGCTGGCAGCACAGAGCCCAATGCTGTATCCGAGTATGCTGCGCCAGCAAGAGCAAAGAACTTGGCTGGCCTACCTCCGACTTTCATCGAGTGTGGCCAATTGGACATCTTCGTCTTCGAGGATATTGCTTTCGCAAGCCGCCTTCTCCAAGCGCGTGTGCCAGTAGAGCTGCACATCTATCCAGGTAGGTTCATAAATGTCGAGTGTTGCAGTGCAGTGGCCACGGTCATGCTCGGTCTACGTTGAATGCTTAGCTGATGCCTTCTGTGCGCAGGCACGCCGCATGGCTTCCAAGGTCTTGGACCGAATACGTCTACAACGCAAGCGAGCTTGGCGAACGTCGCGAGAGCGATTACGAATGCCTGAGTCGCAACTAACAGGCGTTGTAGCACGCTTTCGACACGCCCATAGGAACAGGATAGCGTGCAACAAGTGGAAGCAGCGTATCTACTTCGATCGTGCTACGGCACCTATGCTTCGAGCACTTTAGACTCTGCTTACTACACGAAAAGTGTTCCATATTGTTGACTATTCAGGTAGCGCATAGAAGAGCTGTATTGGTGACTCTCACTGCATATCAATCACATCTGCATCGGCTTTTGACACCCGAATCGGCCCGATGTGCGGCGAATGGATGACTGCCATACGTTCAATCGGTTCTCCACCTCTTCGTCGGTAGGTGGACATCAGCATCGAACAACAATATACTTGGATCCAAAGCACCGTGCCCTTGTTAGAAATTCAGTTGACTTCTTGGCCCAAAGTCACTAAAGTCCGGATCACGAAGAATATCATATCATGCTCATCGCATCCATCGAATACTTCCGTCTCCAACCACGATGGCTCTTCGTCAAAATCACGGATGAAAAGGGCAACTACGGCTGGGGTGAAGCCAGCCTCGAAGGCCATACCGAAGCCGTCGAAGGTTGCCTCGATTCTTTCAGCGAACGCTTCGTAGGGCAGGAAGCCGACGACATCGAGCACATCTGGCAGCTGGGATACCGCATGGGCTTCTACCGTGGCGGTCCTGTCATTATGAGTGCACTATCCGGTATTGACATCGCACTCTGGGATCTGAAAGCGAGGAAGCTGGCACTGCCAATTTATCATCTGCTCGGTGGTAAGTTGCGGACGAAGTTGAAGGTTTATGCTTGGATTGGAGGCGACAGGCCGAATGATGTTGAGGTCATGGCGAGGGCGAGGTTGGAGCAAGGTTTCAAAGCTGTGAAGATGAATGCTACGGAAGATCTGGGGTGGCTCGATTCTCCTTCGCAGTTGGGTTCTTGCTTGGAGAGGGTACGGACTGTGCGGAGGCTGGGACTCGATGCGGGTGTGGATTTTCATGGTCGTGTGCATCGTCCGATGGCGAAGCAGCTTGCCAAGCTTCTCGAGCCGGAACGCCTTTTGTTCATCGAAGAACCTTTACTGTCTGAGAACATTGAAGGCATACAAGAGCTTGCACGCTCCGTGAGTATGCCCATCGCCCTCGGCGAGCGCCTTCACAGCCGCTGGGATGTGAAGCCTTTCCTCGAGCAGCGATGCGTAGACATTCTCCAACCAGATATCTGTCACTGCGGCGGCATCTCCGAGACGCTCCGGATCGCTCGTATGGCAGAAGCATACGATGTGGCATTAGCGCCTCATTGTCCACTAGGGCCAATTGCGCTGGCCGCAAGCGTGCAGGTCGATGCTGTTTGCTCGAACTTTGCTGTTCAGGAGATGCCACTCGGTATTCACTACAACATTGGTGGGTCTGATTTGACAAGCTATACCAAGAATCCAGAAGTGTGGAATGTGGAAGATGGCATGATTGAGTTGATGCAAGGGCAGGGGTTGGGTATTGAGATCGATGAGGAGCAGGTTAGAGCTGCGGCGAAGAATGTCAAGGCTTGGCGTAGTCCGGTGTTCTATGGGCCTGGTGGTGAGATCAGGGAATGGTGATGGATGGGTTGGTGATTTCCCGTCTGCACGAATGCTATCGGAGCTCTGTCGAGCGATCCTTGTACTTGCGCCAAATATACTCTCACAGAACACGGCACCCACGCTGGATCAATCACTCTTTCCGACGACTCTCGAAATTCTACCATTATCAAGGATGAAGCTTAAGCGACCCATACGGCTGAGAAATCCCAAGATCCAGCCGTCCGAAGCCAATAATGTGCCTCCTATGGACATGCCTGTCCCTCAGGACACCTCGAATGATGACGCAGATTCGGGACCGAGAGACTCACTCCTTCGCCCGATTTCATACGCAAGCCTCGGTCTACTCGTGGCTTGTATGTGTTATGCTATTTGCCTCTCGCTACCCTTGCTCGCTGTCGGCGCTTTCACCATCTGCTGGTTGCACATGGTCCCGGCCGTCAACCCTCCCAATACTGGAGAACACCTTACACACATGGATCCTGCTAGTGTGGGCAGAGGTGGCGAATAAGTCTCTCCTTGATCCAGGTAGCACCATGTACTGCTACATCTCATTCACTTACGGTTTATATTTGTATGCATCCCTCGGATCTTGCGATATCTTCCGCCGACGCCGGGGCAATAGCCATGGCGATGATGCGATAATGCCAATGGCTGCAACCCGGAGAGCGACTCCGACACCGACAGCTGCTTTGGCACCATTCGAGAGCCCGGGACCTGATGCTGGCGAGGTTGCGACCGCAGCTGCAGTTGTTGTGGAAGCAGGAGGTGGCAATGGCGAGATTGTAGTGCTTGTTGATCTAGTGGTGGTAGTTGGGGGGGTGATAATGTGGTCGGTATCTGACTGACGGTGTAGGTCGAGCTGTCAGTCCAGGTGAATACACTGAGAGCAGTCTGCGGCGGGCTCGCCTGAATGAAAAGCTTCTTGGCCCTAACACATCCTGGCTCCTCTATCTCCTTTATCGGACGCACTTGCAGATAGTATACTGAGATCGTGTCAGTAATTCTCCAAAGCTGAAGTATCGTTGAATCACTGATACCAGTATCAAACCTCTATTTTTCTGGCGAGGATTGCCAGGCTTCCGGCAGAAGATCGCCAACCTCAGACATCCACACGAGGGTTGAAAGTGTCCTTCGATCCTGGCCTGTATTAATAAAGGCAGGGGTACTGCGAAGGCCTATCCATCACTGCTTTGATGATGACAATATCGATTTCCCAGCCATGATAATACGTGAGCTTATCAACTTCACTTGACTCTGCTAGAGGACCCTCAAAGTCGCCATCGCATCGCATGGACGGTACTAAGCAGAGCAGAAGTGCGACAAACAGGCCGAATGCTGTCGCCATAGTGGAAAAGAAGGAGCTAGTCAATCTTCGATCTTCGTCCTTGAGAAACAACGCGATGGAAAGTTACAAAGGAATCAGCTGAGGCATTGTTCTTCACAACAGATGGGCTGTCGGCTACAGGTCCTGGTGGGCAGCTCAATTAATCAACACCTTTCCAGAGTGCCGGCATAGCTGAGGCCGTGTCATGCCGCATCAAAGTCGCTTCAAGCGGCACAGCCATCTTGAGTCTGCTGCAAGCCTCCTACTCAAGGTGACCCAAATCCTGTCCATGGTGTTTTAGAGGACGATCAGCAGACATCGTAGCACGAAAGGCAACGAATGGAGAGCCCTCAGAACATGCTTGCCTGGCTTGGCAAGTCGCGGCTGCAGACGCATGGGCGAAGAAGGTGAGCGAGACGGAGTAGCGAAGCTGCTAGCACAGCGAATGGACTGTAGCGCTTTGAGTATATATCGACACCAAGTTTGCATCTTCGCGCTCGTACGATCACAAGACCGTGTACAACTGCGAGTTGGCTGCTTGTACTAGTACCAATGCTCACACCTCCGGTTAATCAGTCAATTAACTTACGGTTCAGCTACAATCAATACTCTCAGTTGGCGTGTGTTCGCAAGTCTGAGGTTTCCACCACGCTCATATTCTGCTTTCGCTCGTTGCTGGACATGGGGAGAACTACCCAAGCCACCTGACATGATCAGATAAGACTATCGTTCGGGTCAAGGTAAGTGAATGCTTCGCTTTGTGTCAATACATCGACAATGGATCCGGTTCAAACAACGATATGGTTGTACGACATCGGCGTAAAGACTCCTACCACATTCTGAACTCAATTCCCAGGAGAAGGAGGAGTGACCGAATACCTTATCAACGCGCCCACTAAGTATTTCACCATCATTGGTTCATCGGCTTTATATCGGAGCTCCAATAAACGGTGGAGGGAACGAGGGAGGGAGAAGCTACATCAACGACGGAAGCTAGCGTCGGACAGAATAATGTCCCATCCATCATCATCCTCTCGATATCGCTCAGCATATTCAGTGCTAGGAGACAGCCGACTGCGTCGCGTGGCGGCCAATGCTGCGAACGGTACCTGCCAGCAGTTCTCCCATGTCGAGTTGTCTTCCGTATCGGATGGCACGACCGCTACTTGTCGAGTAGTAAGGCCCTTCGCATCGAGTCTTCCCAAATCGCCCTTAAGGTCCTGCCTGCATCAGCCAAACAGGCAACATGATGTCAATCACGCCTTTGGGACAGACAAGACTTTGGCGGCGACGTCAGGATTCCGAGGTATAAGACTAATCTCGACATTTGAGATCCAAATTCAAGAAAACATGCGTCCCAAAATTCACGTCCGGTACTGCGCAAGTCTCTAACTGAGCCGTCGGCTCGGCCTAATCAGGTAGTGCTCAGATAGGGTGCGAGGAAAAGACATAGGAATGACAATAGGGTCTCGAATTGAAGCAACTAGTGAGGCCGAGGAGAAGTGTCGTAGGGATTATGTCCGATGTGTCTTAACGAAACCAATGACACAAGAGTCAGAAGGAGGTTGTCGGTACTGGAAGGACATTGGTCGAAAGATAGTGCCCTGCCAAACTTGATGTCGGAGGACATGGAACGATGCAAGGAATCGATTGGGATGGAAGGACAAGTGTCATGAAGCAATGTCTCTTGGACCACAGTGACTACTCTATACAGATCTTGGATATCGTGTTCATACCGCAGTGACGATGCTTCCATACGAGTGGTTTCTATCACTGTTGACCGCCAGAATCTGCACAATATCAACGATCAGCCCTCCTCCTCGTCCCAGTCCAGTCCTACATCAGCCCATCCAGACCTCCAGCGTCCGCCACCGCCTTCACCCATGCCCCTCAAGTCTCCAGCTTTCGCTGCATCTTCACGCCAGCAGCGAGCTGAGAAGTCGTCGCTGACTGTGATCAGGTTGCCCTCAGTAGTCCAGGCTAGTGATGTGACCTCTTTGTTGTGGGCTCGTACTAACGCTGTGCCATGCTCGTGCATCTGCAGGCTAGTAGACGGAGTGCTTCCCGAAGAGCGCTGAGTCGACGGCTCTGCGGTCGGCAGGTCGTCTTCTCCTTCGTCATCGTCGTCGTAGACACGCTCCGGCTTCGGCATATGGCGCTCATCGGTGGGAAAAAGGATCGGGCACTTATCAGTATTGCCGACGGCCAGCATCTCGCCATGATCACCTTTTGCCGGCCGGATCGCTGCCTTGATATAGAATGTGCCGATGCGGAAGTTAGGGTGCCTGAAGCCATACAGAGGACCAAGACCAGCCTTCGGGTCTCTCAGCATGCGACGTCTGCTGGGTCCTGATGACATCTCCGGTACGTATCCGAGCGCCAGCTGGTTGGTGGAATATGCGTACACTGTAGCATCTCGACAAACTGTGTACAGCCGCGCACCATCACTCGAAAGTGCCATCGAGTTGATGCCGTAGTGTCTCGTGCCTCGATGCGTTTCAGGTAGTGGCGTGCTGGCCAAAGGCGATGCATTTCGCTGCCCGAATCCAGCGTTTCGTAAGTCCCAAATCTTCACAGATGCGTTGACCTCGCTTGCTGTCACAATCAGATTTGACCGGCCATGTGGGAGGTGCTGGAATGATGTGATCGATAGCTCGTTTCGCCCATCCATCTCGTACTTTCGTGTTGTTGACCTATGTCCGTAGCCCACGTGCAGTTCTTGGCTGGTCATGGTTTGCGGCTCCACATCCTCTCCTCGATCTATACTATCGCGAAAGCTTTGTACAGCTGACCTGCCACTCGCTCTCAAATCCCACAATCGCACTGTACCATCTCTTGCGCTCGTCGTGATCATGTTGTCGTTGCCGGGTTGAAAGCGCACCTGCTTGACACTGCTCTGGTGGCCTTGCAAGATACTGACAGTCTGTTGAGAATACATGTCCACCACACGCGCAGTCTGATCACCGCTTGCAGTAGCCAGCACGTAATCGTCGGAGCAGAACGCGATGTCCATCACCGCGTTGTGGTGTACGCGGAACTTGACATGACTGGCATTGAACTGTGCAGAAGACGCGGAGTCGATCAATCGTACGCTGCCTTCCTCGTCGCCGACGGCGATCAGAGAGTTCGTGTTGCACGCTGCCGTGCAGAAAGGTAGAGCAGCTCCTCGGAACGGATGTATGTCGCTCGGCGTCGTGACGAAGTGGGCAGTCTCAGCCCGTGCATCGACAGCATGATCGACACCTCTGAATCCTCGAGAATTTGCATCGTAGCCGCCAAAGCTTCGCTCTAGTAATCTTCTCGATCGTCCCGGTTCTCGCAGTCGACGTATCGGCTTTGGAAATGGTTTGAGATCTTCCAGAAGATCGGGCAGGGTATCTGCTTCTGATATTGTTGGAGACGCAGGGATTGGTTCGGCAAAAAGAGGGAGATCTCTTGCAGTCTGTACATGCTTCAAGGGAGAGGACTGGGGCGGTGAGCTTGGCAGGTCTGTCGTGATCTTTCGCCGTTTGATGAGTCT
Organism: Nothopassalora personata; assembly: GCA_033816765.1. Classification (NCBI taxonomy): domain Eukaryota; kingdom Fungi; phylum Ascomycota; class Dothideomycetes; order Mycosphaerellales; family Mycosphaerellaceae; genus Nothopassalora; species Nothopassalora personata. Next base: position 4,695,140 of record CM066288.1, read on the forward strand.
CGCAGCAGTGCCGTCGTCCTCGGCCTTTGGAGTAAACTCGTCCTGATGGTTAAGATCAGCTCGTCTGCGGCCCGAGACATTTCTGGTGATGTCCTGCAGCTGTCGGCCGGCTTTGCTTTGGCGGCCACCTCGAGTCGACAGTGAGCTCCGCGGGGTGAAGAACTTGGTGAACCTTTTGGGCGTGACTGTGGGAGGCTTCTTGATCTTGGGAATGTTCAGGAGGTTTCCAGAGAAGTCGTGGAACAGCGGAGGAGAGGAAGCTGGTGGCGTGGGCATCTGATTCTCCTGCTCGAGCTGCATTTTGTGCTTGGAATGGCAAACAATGCCGCTGTCCTGAGACGACATGGGCGGTGGCGGCATGTCTCCCATTGTATCGACTGGTCACTAGTAGTGGAAGGCAGTAGACATGTGCATGAAGGAAGCAGAAGACAAGACGGACAGATGCAGAACAATGCGGATGCCGATGCGATGCAGACGCGATGTGGTGGCAGGTGCGAAAATGGGTGGCACGCGTAAAGTGCTCTCGCGACTGCCCTCATCAGACGCGTTGAGTGATGTAAGCGAGTGGACCCCGGTGAAGCTAAACCTTAACTCGGAATTTTCCACTACTGCATTGCTGCCGGCCTGCAGTGTCTTAATTGTCGCATTCGCTTGTCGACATGGCGGCCGAAAAGAGAAAGGCCGTGGCTGATGAGCGGCCCAGCAAGAAGGCCAAGTCGGTAGACGACCAGGCGAATGTGAGGGAGAACAAGTCGCAAAAGTCGCGGGACGGCGTCGAGAGAGAGCCCATGCCTGCGCGGAAGTCGATCTTGCAGCAGGAGGAGAGAGCATTCCCACGTGGTGGCGCCGACGTATTGACGCCGATCGAGCGGAAGCAGATCCAGGCGCAAGCCGAACGCGATGTGCTGCTCGAAGAGGAAGGCGGCGTGACGAACGCGGCCGACGAGGATGGCGAGCTGCTGTTCGACGACGAAGATGCGGCGCCTGTAAAGAAGACATCGAAGAAGAAGAAGAAGCAGCGAGATGCGGAGGTGGAGAAAGAGAAAGGTGGCAAGAAGGTGAAGATGACAGAAGTGCGCAAGGATGGTCTCAGCTACAAGAATCTGGTCGTGGGCATCTCCGTGCTGGGTCGGGTGACAGCCATTACCGGACGAGATGTCGCACTCGCGCTGCCCAACAACCTGACAGGCTTCGCGCCTATACTATCCGTCTCCGAACGGCTCACATCCCGGATCGAACGATTACTAGCGAGCGACGAAGCGCCCGAGGATGAAGATGATGAAGATGTGGATCTGAAGCAGCTGTTCTACGTTGGCCAGTGGCTAAGAGCTTCCATCACGGCGACGGGCACAGAGCCGAAGGACGGCAGCAAGAGTAAGAAGCACATCGAGTTGTCGTTGGACCCGGTCTCTGTCAATGGCGCGCTCGGCGAAGAGAATGTGGTCACCAACAGCACTGTCCAGGCGGCTGTGCGCAGCGTCGAAGACCATGGAATCGTCATGGATCTCGGTCTCTCGGATAGTTCGGTCAAGGGCTTCATCAGCAAGAAGGCACTCGGTCCTGCCTACAGTCTCGACCAGGTGCAGCAAGGTCAAGTCATGCTTTGTCTGGTGACTGGCAAGGCGAGCAACGGCAAAGTTGTTAATCTGACCCCAGATCCCAACAAGTTCTCCATCGCAGCAAGAGAGGGCAAAGACAAGGACAAGCTGCCTTTCGTCGGCGAAGCGCCTACCGTCGATGCTTTTCTACCAGGCACTGCGGTTGATGTGCTGGTCACGGAAACTGGCCCAAAGGGCATCGCAGGCAAGGTTATGGGCATGTTGGACGTCACATCAGACCTTGTCCATTCTGGCGCTAGCAGCGTCGCTGACATGAACAAGAAACACAAGGTTGGGTCGAAGGTCAAGGCTCGCATCATTTTCTGCATTCCGCAGGATGATGGTGCTCGCAAGGTGGGAGTGTCACTTCTTTCGCAAATGCTTGCACTCACACCTCCAACCTCGAAACTGGGCGTTGTTGCTTCATCCAAGACGAAATCGGAGGCAACCGAGCTAAGCCAACCACTCGCGCTCTCTGCCATCGTCGACGATGCCAAGGTCACAAATATTGTCACTGACCGAGGAGTCTTTTTGGATCTTGCAGACGGCAGGAAAGCCTTCGCACATATCTCCCAACTATCGGACAGCAGGATCGACACCGTTTCCACGACGGGACCTCACAAACTCGAAAGCACGCATAAGGCCAGGATTCTGTCCTACAACCCCGTTGACAACCTCTACTACGTTTCCCTCAAGAAGTCCGTTCTCGATCAGACATTCCTTCGCCTCGAAGACTTGCCTGTCGGCGATGTCGTCACGGGTACCGTCGACAAACTCATTCTGGGTGGCAAGAGTGGTGTGACTGGTGTGCTGGTCAAGCTCAGCGATAGCATCACTGCTCTCGTCCCCGAGATGCATCTCAGCGACGCTCATCTGTCGCATCCGGAGCGCAAGTTCCGAGAAGGCTTTCCAATCAAGGGCAGAATACTATCAGTCGATACGGAGAAACGACATGTGCGTATCACTCTCAAGAAGTCGCTGGTGGAGGACTCAGCAGCTGTGTGGAAGGACTATAAGGATTTGCAGCCCGGCATGGGGAGCAAAGGAACGATCGTGAGTTTACTGCCTAACGGTGCTGCTGTGCAGTTCTACGGTCCTGTGAGAGCTTGGCTGCCAGTAGCGGAGATGAGCGAAACTTTCATCGAGAAGCCAGAGAAGCACTTCCGACTAGGCCAGACAGTCAGTGTGAAAGTGTTGTCAGTCAGTCCGGAGACCCAGGAGATGAAGGTGACTTGCAAAGAAAGCAGCACTCTCGATGACGAGCAGCAGACTGCTTGGGACGGAGTGTCCGGTGGTCAGCTAGTCAGTGCAACTGTCTCGGAGAAGCTGGCCGACAGCATTGCCGTGGATCTGGACAGTGGCATTCGAGGAACCATCAGAATCGGACACGTACTGGACGGCTCAGCCAGCAAGGCGGAGAAAGAGCTCAAGCGCATTCGGGTTGGGCAGAAACTTACAAACCTGCTTGTACTACATAAACAGGAGCGCAGTCACACTGTCGTCTTGAGCAACAAGCCTGCTTTGGTCGAGGAAGCGAAGAACGGTACCCTGATCAAGTCGTTCGCTGACGCTCGCGAGGGTAAGAAAGTTCATGGCTTCGTTCGCAATATCACACCAGAGGGCGTCTACGTCGAGTTTGCGAACGGCATTGTTGGGCTTTTACCCAAAACTCAAGTCTCGGCGGATTTACTCACGCAGCCGAGCTTCGGTCTGAGGAAAGACCAGAGTGTGACTGCATATGTTACTGGCACGGATGATGTCCACGAGCGATTCATCTTGAGCATGCGAGAGCAAGCTGCTACGAACAGTGCAGCATCGAAGCTCAAGCCAGCTGTGACTGAAGCAGCTGGCAACCCTGTGGACACCTCTATCAGCTCCTTGGCCGACATTACACTCGGCAGAGTTGTTAAAGCCCGTATCGTATCCATCAAAGCTACGCAGATCAACGTTCGTCTTGCAGACAGTGTTCAAGGTCGCATAGACGTGAGCGAGGCTTTCGACTCATGGGACGAGATCACCAACAAGGCCGCACCTCTCCAGAAGTTTAAGCCAAATGAGCTGCTCGATGTCAAGGTGCTCGGCATCCACGACGCTCGCAATCATCGCTTTCTCCCTATCAGCCACCGGCAAGGTAAAGTCCCTGTCTTTGAGCTCTCGGCGAAGAACTCAAGAGTGAAAGATGAAGACGAATCACTACTCGGACTCGATTCTGTAAATGTCGGCTCGACACATCTGGCATTTGTCAACAATCATGGCGACAACTGCGTATGGGTCAACCTGTCTCCGAACGTCCGAGGTCGGATCGCTCTTATGGACCTCTCGGATGACGTCGGACAACTGCAGAATTTGGAGAAGCGCTTCCGTGTTGGCTGTGCCCTTCGTGTCAAGGTCAAGAGCGTGGATGTGTCGGCGAACAGACTCGACTTGACTGCACGCCAGAACGAGGCGTTCAAAGTTGAGACTCTGAAGGATCTCAAAGCTGGCATGGTCATCCCTGCTCGAGTTACCAAGACCACCGAGCGACTTGTCAATGTTCAAATTACTGACAACATCGCTGGTGTTGTTCCACTGGCTGAGCTCAGTGATGACTTCGAGCAAGCTAATCCGGCACAGCACAACAAGAACGATATTGTCAGGGTTTGCGTTCTTGCTGTCGATGCACCGAACAAGAAGATTTTCCTCAGTCTTCGGCCCAGCAAAGTGCTTTCCTCAAGCCTGGCAACTGAAGATGCTCAAGTCAATGATACGTCTTGTCTGAAGGTGGGCGACATCGTCAGAGGCTTTGTCAAGCAAGTGACCGACAAGGGTGTCTTCGTCTCGCTTGGTGCTACAGTTGATGCCCTGGTTCGCATCTCGGACCTTAGCGACCGCTTTGTGAAGGACTGGAAGAGCCTGTATGAAATCGACCAGCTGGTCAAAGGCCGTATCCTGTCTGTCGACAACACCACAAAGCAGGTGCAGATGAGCTTGAAGCAAAGTCATGTTGACGGCAACTACACGCCTCCACTCTCCATCGAGGACTTGAAAGAAGGAGATACCGTCACTGGCAGGGTCCGAAAAGTGGAAGACTTTGGCGCTTTCGTCGATATCGATAACACTCAGCCACGACTGTCTGGCCTATGCCATCGAAGCCAGGTCGCGGCGAGACGGGTTGAAGACGTCAGGAAGTTGTACAGTACTGGCGATGTCGTCAGGGCAAAGATCCTTGGCGTCGATGTGGAGAAGCGACAGATCAGTCTTGGCCTCAAGGCAAGCTTGTTCGATGATGAGGACGAAGAGGAAGACGAGGGAGAAAGCGAAGATGACGACGTCGAAATGGACGAGGCGGGTGGCGTTGAAATTGAGGACGAAAGTGATGCTGAAGGTGGCGTTGACCTCAACAACGTTCAGGTAAGTCATGACCGTACCATAATACCGGATATGCAACTGACCCTCTGCAGGACATGGGCAGTGACGAGGACGAAGCTGCTGATGGCATGGATATTGACGACGAACCCGCAGTGAGACCCACCGCCGGCCTTAAAACCAATGGCTTCGACTGGAATGGCGACGCTCTAGACAGCAACCCGAACGGAGCGGGCTACGAATCTGAGCCAGACGCCACTGCAATCAAGAAGCGCAAACGCAATAAGCCCGAGATCAAGGAGGACCTCACAGGTGACCTAGACAAGTATGGTCCACGCAGCGTCAGCGATTTCGAGCGCCAGCTCCTCGGTCAGCCAAACACCTCGTCCCTCTGGATCCAATACATGGCCTTCCAGATCCAACTCAGCGAAGTGGACGAAGCACGCAAGATTGCCGAGCGTGCCCTCCGAACCATCCACATTCGCGAGACAGAAGAGAAGCTCAACGTCTGGGTGGCCTGGCTCAACCTTGAAGTCGAATATGGCGACGATGAGCACGTAGACGGAGTCTTCAAGGCAGCCTGCCAAGTCCAAGACTCTCTGGAAATGCACGAAAAGCTGGCGTCCATCTACATCAGCTCCGGCAAGCTCGAAAAGGCAGACAACATCTACGAGCGCATGATCGGGAACAAGAGCTTCAGAGCAGTGCCGGATGTTTGGCTCAACTACGCCACATTCTTGATGAACGACAAGAACGCCGCAGAACGTGCACGAGCGCTCCTGCCGAAAGCGATGCAATCAATCCCAATCCAGAAACATCGTGACCTCTCCGCAGATTTCGCTGCGCTAGAGTTTAAGACCAAGCGCGGAGACGCAGAGCGCGGCCGCACCATTTTCGAGAACATCCTCGCTGAGTGGCCGAGGTGGTCTGCTGGCTGGGACCGCTTCCTGGATCTTGAGCGCTCGCGAGTGAGCAGAGCGAAAGATGACGCTGAGAAGAAGGATGCGGTTGAGAAGACGAGAGCACTGTTTGAGAGGGTGGCGGCGCTGAAGATGAAGAAGAGGAGGGCGAAGTTTGTGTTTAAGAAATGGCTTGAGTTTGAGGAGAAGGAAGGGAGTGCGAAGGATACGGAGAGGGTGAAGGTTTTGGCGAGGGAGTGTCATGAGAGGTTGTTGTCGAAGGGGCAGGACGGGGAAGAGGAGTAGTGTTGGAGATGGGGAAAGTGTATATTCACGATGCTACTGCCAATGAAGTGGCGGGCGTTCATGGTGCCCGAACTTCGGTTTCTATCTTTCAGCCCCTGGAAACTGCCAGATTTCGTCCCCACAACTAGCGAGGGTCAACAAATACAGAAGGCTCGGAGGGACCACCGAGTTTCGGAGGCTTCATTCACTGGGATTCCAGCGGTCGACTGGAAGTCGACATGATCATGCTCCGACACAAATGAAGCCTTGCCACACTTGCGATCTTCCAGCAAACCCGACATAGCCCTCGAAAACGAACGAACAAGGCGCCTACCGATACATCTATCATGCAGCTGCGCAAGCGGTGAAGCTGCATGTGCCAAACTTCAGCCCGTGCCGCTCATGTGGGAAGTGCTCGATTTCTCGAGAAAGTCTTGCTTGGCTGCAGTAATAGCTGAAGCTCAACCCGGCTGTTGGACCTGGATCGCGGCTCTCGCTCTTTGGAAAACCTTGCGTTCTGTTTTCTCTTGCTCTGCTTGGCTGGCCGTCCCTGATCTCGCAGTTGCAAGGAGTCGGGAGGTGAGATTCATGCATTTCTGCGACGTTCGGTCTCATAAGTATTCAAGACTTTTCCCAGCCCTGCTGCTCTAGACGTGTCGAAGCATTTCAGCATGAGTAACAGAGATGCATACTACATCGTCTTGTCTAACTGAGTATACCGCCACGGTTAGTGCAGGGCGACTTGAAGCTATCTGCGGCACTGAGGATAGCATGCAGTATAATGTGCAACATGCAGACGCTGTTCCCGGGACTAATCATTTGAGCGAACGACTTGCTTGAGATTGGGCAGCGTCCTTGCGCCTAACCTTCGGAGCTGAAGATGCCAACACTGCTCTGCCCCGTCTGCTAACACAGTTCATTGTCATTTCAGCCAACCTATCAGGACAGAATCGTTGTAAGTAACAGTAATTCCTGACTCAACGATATTGCTGACTGAGGATTATTACCTAAAAACACCCTATAACAGTAAGTTTTATATAATAGTCCTATAAGGGTAATTCTTGACATAATGCACTCTGTGGGAGCAATTTGCCGGTTGAAGATCTCTGCCTGGATCTCTGATTGTCCTTTCATGAGTACACGACGGGCATTGTGCGACCTATGCGCACTTTCTGGGTCAAGGCAATCAGGCCCTGCTTCCAACAGGAGTACAGGACATTGAAGTCTGGATTGCAACGACACAGCCTGCTGAGCCTGATTCGACAACGATGTGCGTAGAAAGGATGCGCAAAAGAGGGCATTGTCGAATCGAGTGCTATCGTCCAGTGGTGCTCGTTTTGCGACCTGAGACGACTTAGAGCCTGTGTCGAAGACCCGGCCAGCTGTTTGGGGCTGTTGCCTAATGTGCCTATTGGGCTGGACGGCTAAAAGGCAAAGTACGGGTATGTACTCGATGCACACATATCTGAGCGTTCTGCTCTCCAGTATGGCCGCCCTGAGGGTGAACGACTGCGGTGTTGCCGTATGGATGACAACTCTTTGCATGGTGTCAGCAGTGAGGGACTGAAGCTTACGTCCACTACCGCGAGCAATAAAAATCATACTTGTATCGATCAGCATGACTACTTTTCGTACTATACTAACAAGCAACGCAGTTCAATCTCGAAGGCCGGACCGCCATAGTGACTGTCGGTGCACGCGGGCTCGGCCGAGATCTCCCTCGCACAAGTACTAGCTCGGGCAGGTTGCGATGAAGCCATTCTCGATATTGGACCGGACTCATTGGAAGCAATGGAGAGCCTCCAAAAAGAGTTTCAATGCTACAGAACGTAGCACCGCGTTAATGCGCTGACTAGAGAAAGTGCGGAACAGCCTCGAGGCAGTGCTATGGCTTTCATTTCCTCAAAACAGTCTGGATGTTTCCGATCCTGCGGCCGCCGTATGTTTTACACGGTACAATTTGCATATTGTGATTCACCAAGGTGGTGTCACCCACTGCACCGATTTCTGATGCTCACTCAGATCATTGACTCAGCCACGTTTGTGCAAAAGCATACCACGGGCTGTCGACAGAAGACGTGGCCGCCTGCACACGGACATGATTGCCTTGTGAACGCCACGAAAGACGCACTGTAGTGTAGATACTGCTTGTCAAGGGGAAGCTTCAATGCGCGCCTCGCTTCAACCACACTCGCTCTGGGCGAAGATATGAGACACCAACGACGTTCGTAACGATTCCGCTGCTCATCATCGGGCAAAGGTATGTGGTGCTTGAATCGACCTGCGTCAGGCAATAGGCACGAACACGATATATAGACGTCTTGCGAACCTGCTACTTGACTGCACCATCAGCTTCATGCAACTCTTCACCAACCGGAACGTCTTCAAAAAAAAGCCCAGCTTTAACACTCAACTTCTGACCACGGAATGCATACCACACTCATCATATTCAGCGTCTTCGCCATTGTTACTCTTGCAGTACCGGCGCCTGACCCTAATATTCCCATTCCGAAGCAAGTCACGAACTGGGTCAAAGGCCAGGCCGACGATGCCGCCAACTGGCCCAAAAAACAAGGCCGTGGATGCTGCCAAGTGGATGATCGAGCAGGCTAATGTAGCCGCAGTCGAGGATGGCACCAAGTAATTCTATCACAAGTTGACGCGGTGGAACGATTGTCGAGATTTAGATGTCATTGCGGACCTTCATGGTAATCAGGAGCCATATGCAGAGTCTTGGCGGGAGTATATCTCGGAACTGGAAGGGCAGCGAGGTGGCGCTGAAGAGATTATGGTCAAGCCTCGTGGCTGTAGATGCACAAGATTTTGGTGGTAGGAGTGCGGGCTTGTAAGGCTGAGTATCTCGGTGGAAGCAATGAGATTCTAGTTGGTGGGAGGAACTCGCAAAGCCAATTCAGTCGAGTTGACGGGATGACCGTAGTCCTCGATGTTTTGCAGTGGTGTGGTTCGTTCTCGTTCTCAGGGGGTGCGAGATAGTCAGACCCCCAGCCTCTGACCAAATTGGGTATCGGGAACGAGGAGGTCTACTTCTGCACTTTCCATTAAGCGGGACTTTGCGAGCATCACATCCAACATTGACCTACCAAGCACAGTTCCACTATCCTCCTTACCGCACACCCCTAGCCGATCTGAACGAGCGACCGGCACTCGGACACTGACTGCAGGGAGCCACTCAGTAGGTACACAAAATGCCTGGCGTTCTAGCACCTGAGCACCAACAACCAGAAAAGGCACGAAAGCCCACCAAGAACGAGCTTCGTCGCGCGAAGAAGAAGCAGAAGAATAACGATGTGAGTGCGCCAAGATATGATGGGTCGCATGTGCTGACGCATCTAAAGACACCGGTAGAACCTGCACAGTCGGACTCGAATGCGCCAGGTCAACCAGCAGAGCCGATACAGCCAGTCGAACCCTCCAAGGACGACCCGATCCAGGATGTGCCTGCCATCGAGAACGAAACCGACATACCTGACGATGACCCCCTCTTCTCACAGTTTGCCGGCGTCTTCGCCAAGTTCAAAGAAGAGGACAAGGAGGATCCCGCCTTGAAGGAGCCTGAAAAGCCCGAAGTCTTTTACGATGACAACGATAATGTCCAGGACGAGGATGAAGAGGCGGAGACTAAGCAGCGATTGTCAAAGAAAGCGCGGAAAATGGCAAACAAGCTGAGCATAGCAGAACTGAAGGCCATCGTGCGCAAGCCCGAGATCGTAGACTGGACAGATACATCGGCGCAAGATCCGAAGCTTCTTGTCAACATCAAGAGCTCGCGAAATGTGGTGCCGGTACCGACGCACTGGAGTCTGAAGAGGGAGTATCTGAGCAGCAAGCGGGGTATAGAGAAGCCAGGGTTCGCTCTGCCCAAGTTCATCGCAGAGACTGGTATCTCGGACATGCGCGATGCGGTGTTGGAGAAGCAGGCAGAGGCGACGTTGAAGCAACAGCAGCGAGCAAGAGTGTCAGGAAAGACGGGCAAGCTCGACATTGATTACCAGAAACTCTACGAGGCATTCTTTCGGCGGCAGACGAAACCCTCTCTCACACGATACGGCGAAGTCTACTACGAAGGCAAGGAGTTCGAGACCAACTTGCGACATTTGCGACCCGGTGAGCTTAGCGAAGAGTTGAAGGAGGCATTGAACATGCCACCTGGCGCACCACCGCCATGGCTGATCAACCAGCAAAAGATCGGACCTCCGCCATCATATCCCGCACTCAAGATCGCTGGTCTGAATGCGCCGCCTCCGCCTGGAGGTCAGTGGGGCTTTCACCCTGGTGGATATGGGAAGCCGCCGGTTGATGACCAGAATAGGCCTCTTTTTGGTGGTGACGTGTTTGGCATGACTATGGATGAGGGCAACCAGAAAGACACAACTACCGCGGAGGCGGTGGACAAGTCGTTGTGGGGTGAGCTGCAGCCACCAGCCGAGGACGAAGAGGAGGAAGAGGAAGAGGAGGACGAGGACGATGAAGAGGAAGAAGATGAGAGCGGCAGAAGGACAGGTCTGGAAACTCCATACGGTGGCACCGAGACTCCAGGCGGCATAACGAGTACTGTTCCGACCGACTTCATGGGCACTCGAGGCATACCCCACGAGATGAATCTCCGCAAACAGCGAATGGGCACCGAGACCGAAGCGAGCTCACATCCACGATCCGCTGGTCAAGTGCTCAACGAGCGTTCGATACGAAACGAAGGCTTCTTTGGAGGTGAGCGTGCGTACGACCTGTCTGGTAGCAACAACGTGCCGGTGCTTGGCCAGGAGCGGGATGATCGTGGCAGGAAGAGGAAGGCAGGCGATCTCGACGTGTCCATGGATCCGGATGCTTTGCTGCGAGATGACAAGATGAGCAAGGAGGAGTTGCGAAGACAGTATGATGCACAGCGAGCACACCAGAATCCAGGAGGATGGCAAGGTGGAGCCGCAGATGGCGAGGATCTGAGCGGTATGGTTGCTGAGGAGAGTGCTAAGAGGCAAAAGAGAGACCGGGAGAGGGCGGCTCAGAGAGGTGGCAAGAGGTAGTGCCTGGTTGTGAATGGCACGGACTTGGACAGTAACAAAGGGACGCGAGGGCGGTCGACGGGATCAGTGTAACATGGCAAATGGCTCAACGAACAGCCAGAGTGGGGATGTGTAAAAAGCGAGGAGTATGGATTGGGAATGTAGAGGGAGGTCGCAGGATATTGAGAGTTCGAATCGAATGATGGACGTCCCCGCAACATTTGCTTTCCGATCTTGATGTCAACCAACTAACTCGATGCCGCCCGGTTCCATACTGGAGGAAGCTGTTCGGGCAGCGTGGATTAGGCCAGGGTGATGGAGAGTGCATGAATAAGGTGTGAGGCGAATAGAATGTGGAAAGAAAACGTGCAGACTTCGATCAGGGAAATGCCAAGACGCCACAACTACCGAAGCGCGTCGACTTCGAAGTGTGCAGCTCCCAGCATCAGCAGGACCAAGTTCGCAACCACGGGGCAACTGCCACCGCCCTCATTATGGATCGAGACCGAGATAGCAGAAGGTAAGTGACGTATGTATACACGATACACGGCAGTATCGGTGTACGCGGTATGGATACTTTAGCACGGTCCCTCCCTGCAGAGGTGGAGGAGGGTGAATTACGGCAGCATCGCCCTCGCCTCGATACCATACAACACGAGCAACGTGGCCGCCGAAGCGACTCGGCGAGAGCTATTAGAGGCAGAGAAGACAGTGCTAGAGATGTGGAAGCTAACGCGCGTGTGCAAAGACGGGCAGACGTCCCACCAGAAGACCAATATGGCTCGGGCAGAGGGCAGTCGTATCGCCCTGGTAATGTTGCACGAGAGCGAACACCACCCCGCGGCGACACGTACAGAGCACGATCACCGCCGCGACGCTCCGACTACCACGACACCCGCGCCGACACCTACCGCGCACGCCCTCGAAGCAGAACACCACCTTCGCGCCGAGACGACTTCCGCCGACGATCGCCCTCTCCACCACGATACCGCGATGCTCGAGATGCAGTACCAAGAGGTGGGGACAGCTACAGAGGAAGGCCACGTTCACCACCTCCCAGAAGAGAAGACCTGCCACGAGACGACCTCTTCAGGAGAGAGCCAGTAAGAGACGACAGGGGCTATCGCGACACCAGAGACTACAGAGATGATAGGGAGAGCCGCTTTGTTGCACCTCTGGCCGAACGCTCTCCTGTCCCTCGCTATCGAGAGCGTAGCGCGGTCCCGCTGAAGAGAACACGAGAGCCGTCGCCCATCTCTAGCAGAGGACGACGCTCTCCGCCGCCGGTCAAGCGAGAGCGACTAGCAAGTCCACCAAGAGCTGCGAGATACGATGATTATCCGCCATCCAGAGCTGTCAGTCCACCGCGGAGAAGATACTCGCCAGACCCTCGAGATCGCCGTGCTTCTCCGCCGCGAGGCGTGACCAGGGACTACCGCCCAGCTCGCTCAAGATCGCCTATGGCCAGGAACGATAGGATTGACCCTCGGGCAGTTGAAGATTGGAGAAGACCACGCTCGCCTGTCCGCGACACCAGACACGACTATCGCAGTCGAGAAGAGTCTGCAGTCAATTCCACAGCGACCAGTCGGCGCTCTTCACCTCCATTGCACCTAAGCAGAGCAGCTCTCAACCCGACATACGAAGACAGGCCAAGAAGCAGCCGAGCATCACCACGCGACCCGTACAACGATCGCGAGCCGTACCGCGCTGGCGACCCAGAGCCACGACGCAACCCTTACAACAACCCAGCACCAGCTTACGACGACGACCAGAGCTATGCACCGCCAGTACATGACTCTGTGCCACCACCACGAGAGCCACGCCGCGCAGATGATGCCCCGCTCCCCGTCCGAGCACCTCCTACTGGACCAAGCTCGCAGCGATCAATGGCTCCGCCAACAGGCCCTGCTGCAGCAGGTGCAGCTCCTTCTGGTCCTAGAGTGGCCGGAGTTCCGCCAGCTGGACCTCGTGGCTCAGCAGCACCGAGAGGCGACTTTGCTGCGCGAGGCAGAGGAGGATTTGGTGGTGACTTTGCGCCCCGCGGCCGAGGAGCATTTAGAGGTGGCTTCGATGGCGGCTTCCGTGGAGGCAGAGGTATGTAGCTAATATCGACCGTGGTGTTGATATGGACAACGAAGTCGCCGGGTCAGTGTCGTGGAGAGTGTATACTAACGCGAAGTAGGTGGCGCGCCTACAGGACCTGCTGCTGGTTTCGGTCGTGGCGGCGGCGGTGATGCAGGCTTTGCTCGTAGCACAAGTGAGAGCTTCTCACAAGACCCTGCCTTTGTCTCTCGTCCACCTCCATCTGGTCCTCGCGGTTCTTCCTCACAAGCGCAGGCTCCTTCTCCGGTCTTCAGCAGGCAGAGTAGCATGAGCACGATCACACCAGTGGCGCCGACCGGTCCACGCAATCAGCGCTTTACTAACGGCGACACGCCAATGCCAGATGCACCGACGGGCCCTAAGGCTGCTCGTCGCCCCACTGAGCCAAATATTCCTACCGGACCAGCCGCTAGCCGAATCCATCCCGCATTGCAGGATCTACCGAAGATTGTAGAAGGTGGAGTGAAAGCTGAGCCAATCGTGGACCGCACCAAGCTGAACCGTCTCGAAGATGAAGCAGAGAGGCTGAGGCGCCAGATTGACGAGAGGGAGGCGAAGAAAAGGAAGTCATTAAGGGAGTGGGATCGCCTGCAGAGGGAGAGTGAAGTTGCGAGCCTGAGGAGTGAGCTGGCGGAGCAGGCGCTCAGAGAGCTCAATGGTGAGGCGGAGAGTCAGGCGGCATTTTAGTAGGGTGCTTTTGGGTCTTGTTCGCTCTCTCGTGGTATCATTGGAGCTTGGGGACAGAGCGGCGATTGCGCGAGCTCCCCTAAAGTCGACATTGAGGGAGGCCTAAGCTTGTATGAAAATTTGTTGGCTGGTTGGGTAAAGCACCATGAACAGAGTGAAAGGAGGCGCTCTGAATCAATCAGGACGAGACGCCAATTCAGGCTCAGGGCTCCAGCCTCACCTTTGTGAGGTAATGAACCGACGGTCCACCTAAGCAAGCCAAAACATCAAAAGTCCATTACAGAGCAAACCCAATTTTGTCACCACGCGAATCGATCGCTGCTGGATGTGACTTTCGAGGTTATGACTCGTACTTTCCACACGTCTTAACTCTATCCTCGCCGTCTAGCTTCAGGGGAAAAGGAAAGGAAAGGGGTTGTTTGCGAATGTCGGTCTTTACGTTAGGCCATCGGGGCGAGGACGGTTCGTCGAGATTATGATGCGCAGTTAACTTACTACGTATAACCGAGCAGGAATCCGTGACGAGGACATGATGAGGTTTGATGGAGCAAGAAGATCAAGGCTAGCAGTGCTGAAGCAAGATGAACACTCTTGCGTTCTATAGGGAGCTGCAATCGACCACACAGATCCACGCACCACTTGGCATCGTGGGAAAAGTCGAGTTGGACGGCTTGGAAGCGCAGATATAGGGCCGTCCCTTTGAGCCATTGTGCCTTCGGGGCGTGAGGGTTCAATGAGGTGGTGGGATGGGCCCGATGGAGGTTGGGTAAACGAAGCTTGGTTGTCATGTCGCAAGCAGCCACCAGTCTGTCCGGCTGCCACAGCATGAGGTGGCTCGAGAGAAGGCGCCGCATGAAAAGACTTCACTCCTGTGCTAAGGCTGTACACAAGGAGCTCATCTTTGAACCTGATGCCTTGCTATGTGCGTGGAAAGAAACCAGGTCCAGCATGCACTTTCGGCTGTTAACGGCCGCCCCACTTTTTGAGCGTGGCGGCGCATGAAGGTCGAGTGAATGCAAAACCACGGCGTGTGCAGCTTGTGGATGAGCTATATATTTTGCTGCTTCATCTTCCGACTCGACAACAACTTTTTAAGACCACTTCAAATTGCGCAGATATCGCATCGCACAACCACCACCACCACCACCACGAGGACGACTCAGTACCATCGGCCGCGGGGTCTCGAGCTATCGCACCTCAGCAACGTCCGCCTCGACAGCAAACAAAAGACTTTACCTGAATTGGGTTGCGGCTTCCTCGCTATCACCAACCCACGTCTGGCACATGTTTGGGAACTCAAAGTATTCGTTCAAGACCGGGCATCGACTGACAAGGAATGCCTTTTTCTACGGAGAGCTCTGCAGATACTGCCACGTGATAGACTCACCACTCTGTATGCTTTCGGCCCTTGACAAGCAAAGAGTGTTGGCGAGCAGCAGCAGTGGCTCTCACGGAAGAAGATGGCCAGTCATACACAAAGCCAACTGCTTTTCGAGGGTTACGAGAGCAACACCGCCGAGCAGTCAGTGCTTGTAAAGCGGAAGCGTTGAAGAGTGTGCTTGAAGCATTATACGGAGGTCAGCATAGCCGTCGCTTTCAGAGCGCGGCGGCACTTCGCAAGCATCAGCGACTAGATGGGTACGAAGAGAGGGTAGAGCTCTCATCTGGCATAGGCATAGACGTGGTGCATCGCACGTCTCGACTCCATACTCGTTATTCCAAGAAGTGTGGTCGACAGGACTGTCAAATAATGATGGCAGCTCATCAATATATACCCGCCCGGCAACTCTTTCCCACATTCAAATCACGCATCATGGCCGTTCTAGATCGTACGCGTACGCGCCACGATGCCATCCGCAGCCGCGGTCACATCATCGCTGTTGTTATCAGTCATGCCTTTCGCTCTCTCCCTCTTCCCTTCTTCATCAACACTATATGGCCAGAAAAGATGAACACGTCAAGTTTTCAGTTGCGGAAACGCATACTTATCCACCCAGCACGCCGCCCCTGCTGATGCCAAAGCAATCGGTCAACAGTACCAAGAAACTTGATAATAGCAAGAAACATCGGCGTAAGGCGTCGCAGGTTCGTTACTGTCACAAAAAGGGGAGACGGGGCAACTGTTGATGATGAATAGCTTGCTACAAACGCTGTGCGTCATATGTTGCAGCCCGCGATGTCGACTTCACCACCGTCCGATTAGGGTGATTGTGTGCTCAGGCACAGAGCGGCATCAACATACGTCGAATCATATCAAGGCGGTGTCTATTTGAGGCATTGCACGACGTGCCGCTCCGCGAGATGGAGCATATCGGCGGTGAAAGTGAAGAAGATGGAGCGCTGTTGATTGGCGTTCTCGGACGATGATGTACGATATGCAGCCGATGAGGTCAATACACAACAGATACATGTAAGATAAGGGTGAGTATCACGGACTTGAAGGTATACGCAAGGAGTGTGTAAATTGGGAGAGGGCATTCAGATACCACAGTCATCCAAGCTGCGCCGCTCGAGCGCTGACTCAAGCGTGGGCAGTGAACATGCATCGGATCTCTTTCCCATACGAGATCAGAAGCTGCTCACGCGGCTTTTATCTCGAACTCGCTCACAGTCGATCAGGCTGTGTTTTGCAGTCGTGCTATAGCGATACATACATACACAATCGGCCAAGACTCTCACCTGCCGGCCGGCTCTTTTGAGATAGGCCAGTCAGCTCGCCCGACGATGCTGTACCTGCATGGGTGGAAACACCCGCATTGCACCTTCAGACCACCCTTCGAGCCTACAAGAAATGACAAGCTTCTTCTCCACGAAAATTACTGATGTCCTCATAGCACATGTATAAGCCTTGTACTACTACGATGTCGCTTCCAGTGCCCAACGCCATCGCCTCATTCTGGCGCAGCCAGCTGCACGAATTGGACACATACCGGACCACCGAAGATTTACCGGCAGAGGTCGACATTGTTGTAATTGGTGCTGGATATTCTGGAGCATCGATTGTGCACCATTTACTGCCACAGCAGAAAGCCTGCGGTCGGGATGTGTCGATAGCGATACTAGAAGCTCGCGAAGCATGCTCGGGCGCGACTGGCAGAAATGGTGAGTCACCTGTTCATTCGAGGACGATATATTTGCTGATAACACAACCCAAGGCGGCCATCTGAAGCCAGATCCATACTATCGTGCCGCTGGCGCCCTTGAAATTTATGGCAAAGAGCCCGCCGAAGAGGTTGCATCCTTTGAAGCCCGGCAAGTCAAAGAGATAAAAAAGCTTGTCGAAGAAGAGAACATCGACTGTGACTTTGTTGTTACAAGAGCTACTGATGTCTGTTTGTATGAAGAGGCGAAGAGGGATCTCAAGCGTGGACTAGTGAGGCTCAAGCAAGCTGGTGTTTCGACCGCCAGTGACGTCTTCTACAGCGATGAGAGAAATGCCGAAGGCGTGAGTGAAACACGACGTTTTCAGCTCCCGGCTGTGCTGACGGGCGCAGATATCTGGCATCAAAGGTGCCAAAGCTTGCTTCACCTACACTGCCGGCCACGTCTGGCCTTACAAGCTAGTGCTTCATCTTCTTGAAAAAGCAGTCGCTGCCGGCGTCAACCTCCAGACGAACACGCCGGTGACCTCGGTAACACCCATCGATGGCTCTGCTACGGCGAGAAAGTGGTCAATCAACACCTCTCGTGGCTCAATCCTCGCTTCGAAGGTCATCTACGCAAGTAACGCATACACATCTGCCCTGCTCCCGGAGTTCAAGGAGAAGATTGTACCCGTACGTGGCATATGCAGCCGCATAGTCCCCGGCAAAGCCCACCCACCTCTTCTCTCCAACAGCTACATCCTCCGCCTGTCCTCCAGCGAATACGACTACCTAATTCCCCGGGCAGACGGCAGCATCATCGTCGGCGGCGGGCGAAGAGACTACTTAAAGCAACTGGACCAATGGTACAACAATGCCGACGACAGTCAACTCATAGAGTCGGCCAAGAACTACTTCGATGGTTACATGCAGCGACACTTTCGCGGCTGGGAGGATAGTGGTGCATATACTGATCAAGTCTGGACGGGGATTATGGGGTACTCTAGTGATGGGTTCCCTTTTGTTGGTGAAGTGCCTGGGAAGGAGGGACAGTTGATTTGTGCGGGGTTCTCGGGACATGGGATGCCACAGATCTTTCTTTCTGCTAAGGCGATTGCGAGGATGGCACTTGAGGGGGTGGAGGTCAAAGATACGGAGTTGCCGAAACTTTATTGGGTCTCGAGAGAACGGATGGATAGTAAGGTAAACGTTATGCTTGAAGGGTGGCGGGCGAGCCATGGCAGGGAGGTTGGACCAAAACTCTAGGGAGGCACAACAGAGGACAATGCCCCCTTGTCCGTTCATTCAAGAAGAGACCTGGACACAGTCATACGCAATGCACCTCAAGATGACGGCGCTTTGTGCTATGCTCCTGGACAGAGAGTGGTCATCGATATTCCTAGCCATTGTCACCCGGGATCGCTTCGCTCAAGTACTTCCTGGCTTCATTTTGAACGCTGACAGCTTGCCGACGACCGAGGATTCTCTTCATACTGCTGGACAGTGATAACACCATAACTCCAAGTCAGAAAACAACACCTTTCCTGCCAAAATATGTAAAGACTACTGCTGTGTAGAGTTCATCCGGTACAAGGACGTATTGAACCTTAGGAAATTCTATGATCTTGAGAACGGAATCCTCCACCCTATTCTCCTCCCTCCTCTGGACCAGTTGTCGCAGGAGGACGCCCTAAGGGCTAGGCCTGCCCTTTGCTTGGCGGCTCGAGCCCCATTAACGCATGCTGTGGTAACGTATAGGTTTACAATGACCGATGGCGACATGACTTGATGCCACTTGGGAGGGTTATGACGTATGCTGCACATACGGGCTTAGTCAGCCAGTCTAAGTAGTACATAGTATGTCAATACACCAGTTATATATACTTCATATATCTAGACAATTTACATAAGAGGAAAAAAGACTAGTTAGCGGAAAGTCTCCCGACTTAAAGTAGACAATACTAAGATAAGAGAATATACTTAGATCCTTAAATATTCTAAGGTCTTATAGCTACGAAAGCCTAGTAGTAGTATTAATTAATTAATTATTCCATTAACGTGCTATATAAGTCTAAGACTATATAATACGGGTAGATTACTCTACTAAAATTTTAAGATAAGAGGAAAAGCCCTACGGCTAAGAAAAACCTCTTAAGAGTACATATAATTCGTTCTTCGAGATATTACGGAGGCCTTCTAGCCTTACGAGCGCCGGCTAAGGCTCGTACTCCTTTATAGCCGTAAAGATTAGATAAACGTCGTAGTAGTATCCGGTTATTATTCTTATCTTATATTACTTATTAATACACTACCCCGGACGTAGTGTTACTCGCCTTTACCGTACGCCTTACGGTAGGCTCGTTATTGTTTCTTATTCTTATAGAATTACCCTTAAAATCCGCTAAGCCCTAGGTACGTAACCCGTATATCGTAAAATGTAAAACTCTACTATTCCCTTACGTCTCTCCTACTTAAATCCTTTCCGGAAAGTTAGATACGTAGGTGCTTATCTTTACGTGCCCCCTAAAACACGTATAGGTGCCCCTTACGCCCTCTATCCGAGAAACTAAGGCTACTAAGTCTCTTCTCTTAGAGGGGTACTCTAGAAACGGGTTACTACGCCGTTCTATCGCGGGTCGAGAGCCGGTTAGGGAGTATATAGGAAAGAGGTAGTATTACTTAGTTATAGCCGTCGCGTATTATATATTATGTTTTATATGTCGGTTACTCGGTTATATTGTAGGAGTGTTAGGTTTAGTATAACCTAATAATATTACAAGTTAAGAAGACAAGCTTAATCGGGCTTGTTCTCGGGCCAATAGGAAGTCGAGGGAAAGTAGTAAAGTAGTAGCTGTCTTGTCTTATAAAGACTAAGTAGTAGTAAGGTAGAGGTTAGGTTACGGTGTATTCTAAACAGTAATATTAAATAGTAACGTGCTTCACCACCGAGCGGGCCACACCACCGAGCGGGCCACTTTTGCCAAGAACTGTACCACTTCCACAGATACAGCTATGCAACCACCATTACAGCGTGTATTGTCTTCAAACGAGGCCAAACTGACCTTAGCTGTCCAGGCCACGAAACGCGACGCGACAATCACGAATCGACTTGCTGCAAAGGTATACGACGCGTCTCGAACCACACTAGGGTATCGATTGAATGGACGACCTCCTCGGGGTGACTGCGAGCCCAATTCGAAGAAGCTTACAGAGCTAGAAGAGAGGGTGATACTTGAGTACATACTCGAGCTGGATCTTAGAGGTTTCCCGCCATCAAAGGCTAGCGTACGAGCAATGGCCGATTCATTGCTACAAGAGAAGGGCCTCAAGCCCGCTGGTCTCAATTGGACAGACAGGTTCATTGGGCGGCATCGTGAGCTAAAGGTTCGCATGACACGTGGATACGATCGTCAGCGAGCCCTAATGGAAGATCCAGACGTTATCGAGAAGTGGTTCTTGCTTGTGCGTAATATGAAGGAGAAGTATGGCATCCTCGACCAGGACACCTACAACTTTGACGAGACAGGGTTTATGATGGGTGTTATTACGTCGCAGAGCGTCGTTACGGGTTCAGAAAGGCGTGGTGGAAAGAGGAAGGTCGTCCAACAGGGCAACAGAGAATGGGCAACAGTGATTGAGACCATCTGTGCAGACGGAACAGCGCTCCCACCCTACGTCATCCTTGCAGGCAAACAGCACATCAGTACCTGGTACCAAGACGGCAACTTGGGTCCAGACTGGACAATCGGGCTAACAGAGAACGGCTGGACCAACAATGAGTTCGGTATACGGTGGCTGGAGCATTTCCAGAAGCATACTGTAGCTCGTACGACTGGGGCATGGAGACTGCTCATTATCGATGGCCACGAGAGCCACAACTCGAAGGCATTCCAGAATCTGTGCAAGGAATACAAGATCTTGGCCCTATGTATGCCATCGCACGCCTCGCACTTACTCCAGCCATTGGATGTGGGTTGCTATTCGCCTTTGAAGAAGGCATACGGTGCTCAGCTCTCGGGCTTGGCACGCCAGCGCATCACTCATATCGACAAAGTAGAGTTCCTACGCGCCTTCCGGGCTGCCCATGACGCTGTATTTAGACAGGAGAACATCCTATCGAGCTTCAGAGGCGCTGGTTTGGTTCCATTCAATCCACAGGCAGTGATAGACAAGCTTGATGTTAAGCTACGTACGCCAACGCCTCCAGCTCCGGACTCTACCCCTTGGGAGTCGAAGACACCACGAACTGCAAAAGAATTCGACTCTCAATCGACACTAGTAACGAACAAAATGCGTGCCCGGGCAGGTTCATCGCCAAACTCGTTACAGGAAGGGGTGCATCAGCTTGTGAAAGGGAGTAGAGAGATAGCGCATCAGATGGCTCTTATGCGAAGCGAGATCAGTGAGCTACGCAAGTCTAACGAGGCCCTTACACAGCGGAAAGCACGAAAGCGCAAGTATATTCAGTCTAGAGGGTCTCTAACCTTCGATGAGGCGTCGCAATTGATACCTCCAGAGGATACTAGGAGGCAGGAAGTAAGTAGAGAGTCGCTAGATGGTGTTCGGCCAGCACCAAGGCTACGACGCTGCAAGCGATGTGGCGAGTCGGGGCATAACGTACGCACCTGTCAAGTAGACTTGCTAGATAGCGAAGAATCTGAAGAGGAATTGTCCTCCTAGTAACGATTCTGTAGGATGTCGTCGTGTTAAGATACCGTCGCAATCAAAGTGGAAGTGGTACAGTTCTTGGCAAAAGTGGCCCGCTCGGTGGTGTGGCCCGCTCGGTGGTGAAGCACGTTAAGTTAAACGCCTCGAAAATATAAGGGATTCTTAGCGTTCCTAAATATAAAGGAAATTATTATTAATCTGCTCTAATCTGTTAATCTGCTTTATAGATTATATAGAGCAATAGATCAATTAGCGTCGTGCTCTACTCTAATTAGTTAATCTATCTTATAGGTCTCGTAGAGTAATAGATTATTCTACGGTAGCTGTACCCTTTCTAACTATAGTTGCGCCTACTTAACTATAGAGGCTCTAATTAGTTACTAAGCATTAGCTTAATCTAACCCGTAATACTATCCCCCTCTTAGCTTAGCTCGCTACGAGCTTAGGTTATAGTCCTACCGCCTTATCCCTTCGTTTAGTGTTCTTATTTATGTCTTCCTTAATATACTAAAGGCTCCTTCTTCCTCGAGTACCTCTCGTCGTCTTAAGTTAGCCGAAACCATCGATAACTTTAGAGAAATAATAGTACGGTCCTATTCTAACTATCGGGTGCATTCGCGGGTATATAAGGTACACGTATTATTGGGGCGGTACAATAAGTGTGTTTGTCGAAACATCCGTTATAACATAAAGGTGTCGCGTTCCGAGTTCGATTGCCTTATTAGTAAAAAGAAGAAACTGTAGCGGTAGATAAAGGAAGCCCGCGAGGCTTAAGAGCGTACTCGCGAGGCCCTAAATACTACGTATATAAAGGAAGAACGGTTACGTAGGTAGTATTAACGACTAATGGGTTATGTTAACCTTAGGTTTAGAGGGGGTCCCTTAGGTCTAACTTGCCCTAATTTTATTTTAGGTTAATTAGACATTTAGGTAAGCTAGTAGGACCTAGTATAGCTGTTAAGATATATACTGCGCAGTTAAGTATTGTAAGCGTAGCATTAAGGAAACAATTCAATTTATACCTCTCGAGTAGAGGGTATAGGGGTTTAAGTCCGCTAATCCTCTTATTTATCTAGCTACTACGCTACTCGTTACGTAACCTAATTTCCCGGTCCCGGGACTAGCAAATACCCCTACTTACATAAGCGCCGCTCTATACTACTACAACTCGGACAGGCCTACATAGGGTAGTTAGTAGACATTATTTTAGTAGTTAATAAGGGGGGGTATTAAGTGTACACCCGGTAGCGTATTAGCATCTAGTTTATAAGGTTAAAATCACGGTTTAAGGTCTAAGGTTTACGGTTAAGGTTATTACTTAAGGTTAAGGTTTACGGTTAAGGTCGACTAAGGTCAAAAACACTTAAGGTCTAAGGTATTTAGCAACAATTACGGTTATAGGGTCCTATTAAGCAATAACTAGTATTAGTACATTCTAAAGTTAGCACTACGTAATAATAGATACGGCTACATTACTAGAAAAACTTAGCACCTTTACCGATCTAGGTAGAGGCTACGAGCAGCCTATAAACCCTACGAAAATAGAAGGGGTCTATAGGGACTCTATCCCTTATAAGGGGATAGAGGAATCGGAGGAAGGGGAAACACCTAAATCTAGTAAAGAAGGGAGAAGCGGAACTAACGCCGCTAAATTAGGTATAGGTGTAGGCACGAATAGCATAATTAGAATAGATGCTATAACTGCCCTCTTTAGACGATTAGTAGTAGTAATAGAAAACGCTAGCCCTCGCTTTCTATCTCTAGGAGGTGCTAAGAATCCGTTCTTTAATAGCACTAATGCTACTAAGTTCTAGGAGCGGTTTAGCGACCTAATAGACTAGTATCCGCCTCGGGTATCTATTAAGAAGGATAATTTCTAGGGCAGGTTTAAGCGCAATTACGAAACTACTATCCGGCGCGTAGTTATAAGGCTACCTAGGTAGCTTACTAACAAGGCACGTTTTAGGAGGGCGTTCTTATTAGAGTTCTTAAGGTTTAACGCCTACTCGATGTTAGGGAGTCGGGAATATCTTAAGGAGATTATTAGGGCGTAGTAAGGTAAGAGACCTAAAGGATAAGATATAAAGGAATTTATCCGCCTATTTATATCCTTAAGTAACCTAATTAAACCTAAGGATTTAGATAACAGCTCCCGGAGTCGCCTCCTCCTTTAGGGATTGCTAGAGGCAGTCGCGAAAGCGGTCTATAAGGCTTACGGGCTTTACCTAAAGTAATCTAAGAAGTTTAGGGACTTTTAGAGGATCCTCGATAAAGCTACTAGCATCGTAGATAGTAAGGAGGGATAGAAAGCTATATATATAGATTTCCCTCTTACTTTACCTTAGCTATACCGCTTAGTCGTAAAGTAAATACCGCGCCTTAAGCCTAAGATTAACACGCTTAAGAAGGCCACCTCTAGGACTATTATTAATAATAACCTAATCTAGAAGGTAGCTAAAATAAGTATACGTATATACTAGCGCGGTCGGGTCGCGGACGCGGGTGCCTTCTACCCGAGCGAGAATTAACGCTCTATATAACCGGAGAGGCACGACCTAGACACTAAACTATAGGTTTACGTAATATAGCGTCCCCTATCGTAGAATCGCGAACAGTCTAAAGCGATAGATAGTTATTACTATAACTGTAGTAGTTTAAAGCACTAGGCTAGCAATTATAGGGCAATAAGGTCCTTAATATCTCGGGGCTACGTATACCTCGCCCCGAACAACTAGTAGTATCTAGGGAAAGAAGGCGATCCGCGTCCTACTAAGTTTAACTTTCGGAGGGACTATAGTAAACCGAAACTGCTCTATATACTCCCTCTACTCGAAGAACATTATAGGCCGATCGAGTTTAATAACTAGTATAAGATTCCCGCACTACATAAGTAATAGATAGGTAGGGACTACACTAGGGTAACTAAGGTTACGCCTCCTAATTATTCTAAGCCCCCTCCTAATTTTAGGCATTTAATGGAGTATAGCCCTTAGGACGCACGGTCTAGCTAAACGGAGAAGGCTACTAGGATATATTAGGTCTTATTCGGAGAAAGTAAAGCGGAGTAGGCAATCAACTTAGGCGAGCTTAACGAGGTATCTACCTATCCTATGTAGTCTAATAAAGTAAAAGGGAAGGTACCCGTAGGCATTCTAAAGAATCCGCACCCGAGGACCCGGTCCTTAGCCTAGGATCTACGAGCCCGAGCTAAGCCTACCAAGAAAGTTCGCCTACAATTAGAACAGGAGATCCGGTAAGCTAAGATTAACTAGTAGGAGGTTAAAATAATTAACGAAGCTAGTACTTAAATAAGCGGCACTTAATTATTAGCTAAATCCGGGGTAACCCTAGGAAGGGGAAATAATGCCTAAGTGAATAAACTAGGGAACGATGCTAATAAAGGACTGCCTAAGGATATACCTATAGGTCCCGTAAACGCCCCCTTTGTATAAAGGAAGCGTATATAGAATGCTAAGACTATAAGGATTAATAACTACGTCCGTGTTAAGGGGATGTCGCAATGTATAGCACGCCCACGACCTGCCAGTCGTAGATGAACTAATTCTTGCCTTTTGTTCAAGACGCATCGCGCGTCGCAAGGTGTACTCATGCGTGTCACGTGCGGCTTGGCAGCCGGTCGCGACCGCATGTCACATGCAAGGCCACATGTAGGGGTTAGCCACTGGGCTGCCCCTTACAATTGCCTCCCCTCCCGTGCGAGCTGTCCTCAGCTCGCTAGTTGCTACGTAGAGGCTCCTATGTACTTCCAGAACCATAGTTGCTATGCGGCCCACATGCGGGTTGCGTGCGTGTCGTCATGTAGGTGTAGGTGAGTGAGGCTTGGTTGCCATGCCGACGCAGCTGGTTAGGGGCATAAAACTCCAGCCCAACCCAGCCCTTTCTCAGCACGCTCCCCAGCTCATCACCTTCGCCACACCACCACCACGCACCCGCACCGCACCATCATCGCAAGCGCCTCGCCAGCATCATCATCATCATCATGTCGGCCGTGCCCTCCTCGCCGCCATTCTCTGGCCGCTCCGCCTCCTCCAGCAGCACCAGCAGCGACAGCACCACCAGCGCCGCAGAAGACGAGCGCCGCCAGGCGGCTCTGGTGCGCGACGCACCCAGAACGCCTGGTGGTCGCAAGCGACCAGCATCACCCTCGCAGCCACCAACGCCCTCGCCAGCCACCAAGCTCTCGCAGAGAATCAACATGTGCATGCGGTGCCTCCCGTACTTCGTCAGGGGTAAGTCTCCACGCGCGTCGCCTGCGATTCGCATGCTAACCACTTGCTAGACGAGGCCGACGACTGTGATAGTGTCACCACCGGCGAGCTCCTGAAGAAGTGTGGCCGCTGCAGGCGCAGCAAACACAGCTGCGTGCCCAACACCAGCCACGCCATCGCCTCGCTGGTGAGCCGCCTGCGCGCCGCGCGGTCCCAGCGCGACTTCCTCACGGCCATGATGGGCCAGGCGCCCACAGACCTCCAGCAGCAGGAGCTGGTGGAGCAGATCCGCCTGTGTGCCCAGCTGGGCAACGACATCAAGGAGGTAAGTCGCTGCTTCGCTCGTGCGAGTCGACTGCTACTCGCGGGGGAGGGCTCTAGTGCGTCCCCTGTGCTTCGGCTGACCCTTCCTATAGGCCATCAGGCAGTTCAATGCCTACAAGCACAAGCGTGCCGGGGAGACCCGCATGCGTGCCTCCGCCGCCGCCGCCACCACTGCCGACCAGGCATTCTTGCCTGAGTCACTGCGTGACGACAACTGAGGCGCTCGCCTCACACGCTGCTCGCGGGCTCCTCGCCTGCTACCACTCTGCGTGGCCCCTGGTGGGCGCGCCACTCTTCAGCTTTTGTTTTGT
Source organism: Nothopassalora personata (assembly GCA_033816765.1). Lineage (NCBI taxonomy): Eukaryota > Fungi > Ascomycota > Dothideomycetes > Mycosphaerellales > Mycosphaerellaceae > Nothopassalora > Nothopassalora personata. Next base: position 4,721,696 of record CM066288.1, read on the forward strand.
TTATAGTTGAGAAAAGTTTTGTTTGTGCTCCAGTGCCAGTCTCATTTGCTTCTCCTTGACGCCTCATAGCCGGCTACCATGCGATCCGCATTCGCAAGGCCCTCCGCCGGTTCCCAGCTGTTGTACTCCTCTGGCCAGTCCTTCCACTGGACTAGATACTGCAGCTTGCCCTTGCGCTTACGCCTATCCAGCACTGCCTCTACCTCATACTCTCCGTCCTCATTAGCTAGAGGGGGTACGGGTCCATCCTCATCGCTACCGATATACGGCTCGAGGAGAGAGACATGGAAGACGTTGTGGAGCCTTGAGTCGGCTGGTAGCGCTAGGCGGTACGCCTGCGAACCGACAGCGTCCGTAATGCGGTATGGGCCGATGAACTTCGGACCCATCTTCTTCTTTGGCACTGCCAACTTGAGGTTCTTCGTTGACAACAGGACTAAGTCACCTACGCGGTAGGTCTTGGCTTGGTGGGTCTTGTTGTAGTAGCGAGCCTGGCTTTCTGCTGCAGCCTTCCATCGCTCCTCGAGTGTAGCGCGTAGTTTTCGCATGCGACTCGCAGCTGTTACCGCTGCTGGTACTTCCCCCCCCTGGGTCTCGTCTCGAGATCCAGTTGGTGCAGGGGCAATCTCAGGTCGCCAACCGTGCGCTATTTCGAACGGACTCATCCGCAGTGTTGGGTGGATGCTGTTATTAGCTGCGAATTCAGCAACTGCAAGCCACTCAGCCCACTCAGTTTGATTGTCACTGCAGTAACAACGAAGGTATTGTTCGAGGGTTTGGTTTGCCCTCTCAGTTTGGCCGTCAGTCTGAGGGTGAAAGGCCGTGGATAGCTTGCGCTTCACACGCGCCTCGAAGCAGAAGTCACTCCAAAACTGACTAGTGAAGACCGGACCTCGGTCGCTCACTATGCCTGACGGGACACCATAGTGTCGCACGACTTCGTCTCGCAGGAGCCTCGCAAGCTCCACGGCTGTGCAAGTCTTCGTCGTCGGGATGTACAAGCTCATTTTTGAGTAGCGATCGACTATCACTAGGATCGCATCATACATGCAACCGGCTCGCGTGCTTGGAGGTAGGTCCGTAATGAAATCCATGGTGATTTCCTGCCACGGTCGCTCCGGTCTAGGAAGCGGTTGCAGCTCGCCGTAGGGTCGATGGCGCCTCGCCTTCGAACCCTGGCAGGTTCTGCAGGCTTGGACGTATTGTTTCACGTCCGTGCTAAGTGAGTCCCACCAATAATTACGTCGCAACAGCTCTTCAGTCTTGGTCCTTCCAAAGTGACCCGCGAGGACGTCGTCGTGGTGCATGCGAATCAGATGCGACCTGATTGCGTGATCCCTGGGTACCACGATCGCGTCTCCGCAGTACACAAGGTCATCCTTCACATGCCATCCCTTGGCGTCCCTCGCGCTTGGCGCCTGCGCCAAGCATGCGACACACTGGTCGTCTTGCTGCTGCGCGATCTTCATCAAGAGTGGGATCAACTCACCCGTCGAGCTGTAAGCTTGACCCTGTATCACTGCAGCGCACACTGCTGCTGGTAAAGACGGCTTGTCTTGATGGGGAAGGTCACCTCTCCGCATTGCCATCGCCGCGCCTATGTCGCCCTGCATCGCCTCGCAGGTGGCAAGCACGCGCTTCACCGTCGGCTCGCTTGTCCCTTCCAGAGACTCCTTCCAGAAAGACAGCTTACTTTGCAAGGTAGGCAGCAAGTTCGAAGTTTGTTGCGTTATGGCTGCGTAGTCACTGCGTCTCGAAGGCGCGTCGGCTGGGTTAGTCTTACCCGGCCGATGCTCCACTACAAAATCAAAAGACTGCAGGAACGTAGCCCATCGAGCTTGCCGCCCATTCAGCTGCTTTACTGTCATGAAGCCCTGTAGGTTAGCGTGGTCGACTAGCACTCGCACCGCATGCGTAGCGCCCTCCAAGTATGGCCTCCAATGCTTGAAAGCCTCAACCACTGCAAGTAGCTCCTGATCGTGCGTCTCGTAGTTGCACTCAGCTGGTATCATCTTGCGTGAATAGAACGCGATGGGATGCCACTCAGCACCAAACAATTGGGATATGATACCTGCGATCGCGAAACCTGAGGCATCCGTCTCGACTCGCGTGCGCAGCGCAGGATCGAAGTGCCTAAGTATTGGTGCACCTAAGAATCCGGCCTTAAGCTGTCGAAACGCCTGCTCTTCGCTTAAGGTCCACGTGAGAGGGCCGTGCTTCTTGCCGTCCTTGGATCCCTTTAGCAGGTCCGTTAGGGGCTTGCAGACCCTTGAGTATCCTTCTATAAAACGCCGGTAGAAGTTGCAAAACCCAAGGAAGGACTGGACCTCATGAAAGGTCGTAGGTGTAGGCCATTCCTCGATAGCGGCTACCCTGCTCCTGTCCATCGACACGCCTGCGGCGCTCACGACAAACCCAAGGAACTCTGCACTCTCCTGGAAGAAGTGACACTTCTTAGGGTTTGCGAACAGGGCAAACTTTCGTAGCCTCTCCAGCACCGCGCGTACGGCTCGCACGTGTGCCTCACGCGTCTCGCTGTAGATGAGGATATCATCTAGGTAGACCACGCAAATGTCATCAACTAAGCCGGTCAGCGCCTTGTTGATATACCCTTGAAAGGTTGCCGGTGCGTTGGTTAACCCGAACGGCATCACCAGGTACTCGTAGTGTCCGTATCGCGTGCGAAACGCAGTCTTCCACTCATCGCCTCGCTTAATAGGGATACGATGGTAGGCGTCCTTCAAATCGATTGTAGTGAAGAACCTGGAACCTGATAGCCTATCTAGCGTCTCGCTGATTAGGGGCAGGGGGTATCGGTTCTTCACTGTAATCTCATTAAGGCCTCTGTAATCAACACAGAGCCTAAGAGTGCCATTCTTCTTTGGCACGAACAGGATAGGCGCACCCGCCTCGCTTGCGGACCGCCTAATCCACCCCTTCTCCATTGCTTGCGCAAGGTACTCCTTCAAGGCCTCCAACTCAGTCAAGGACTGGTGGTACAGCGGCTTGAAAGGGGGTTTCTTTCCTTCAACGAGATCAATCGCATGCTCAACCCCGTCGGGCATCTTGCGCTTCGCCTGCTCATTAGGTGCGTATACATCTCGGAAGTCTGCAAATTCTTCAGGCCACGAGGGGCCCTCTCCTTCAGGTACTGCTGCAGCAATAGCCCGAACACTCATCGCATAAACCTGCTTTGAGCTCTCGAGATCCTCAAGGAACTCGCGTGCGTCACGCTGCTGAACCGCAGGCGTCTCTGCACCGTAGTACCACTGGTCATCCTTATCGGCCTTCACTATCCGATTACGATGCCGCCAGGGTCTACCCAAAATCACTGATGGCCTACCCATAGGCACCGCGTAGCAGATGGCGTCACTCACGCGCTCTACTCCCGCGTCATCAGCGAGTCGCAGCCGAACCGCAAAGGCGCCGTAGCAATACCCTGGGTCATGCGCATACGACTCTAACTTCGGCAGCCTTGCCCCATCAATGGGTTGCATTTGATGTCGGAGTACATACTCATACGACACTAGGCTGAGATCCGCACAGTCATCCAGGAGAAACGTGGCCTCGCGAAAGCCCTCACGAGTCTCGACTGCGCCTCGCAAGTGACGCGCTGGACACGCATCCACTCGCCTCAAGGGGTCGACTTCAGGAAAACTCGGACTCAGGAGCGACCCACTTCTGGTCCTCTGCCTTTTCCCTGGTCGCTGCGATGGACACACATCCACTCGCCTCAAGGGGTCGACTTCAGGAAAACTCGGACTCAGGAGCGACCCACTTCTGGTCCTCTGCCTTTTCCCTGGTCGCTGCGATGGACACACATCCACTCGCCTCAAGGGGTCGACTTCAGGAAAACTCGGACTCAGGAGCGACCCACTTCTGGTCCTCTGCCTTTTCCCTGGTCGCTGCGATGGACACACATCCACTCGCCTCAAGGGGTCGACTTCAGGAAAACTCGGACTCAGGAGCGACCCACTTCTGGTCCTCTGCCTTTTCCCTGGTCGCTGCCCTTCTCAGTCAGAGCCTTCGCAGCGTCTACCCTGCGAACCGCTTGCGCGCCACGGTCCTTCCACAGGTGCCTGTTCGGGCAATCCGTCTTAATGTGACCCTTCTTATGGCATCCATAGCACTCCGCTTTGGTCCTATCAAAGGTCACAGACGATCCGCCGGCGTCCCGCTGGTAACTCGCACCCGGGTCGCGCGACGCCTGACTATGCTTCTGCTGCTTCGAGCCACGATCGCTTCGCCCTTGGTCGCCCTCAGTCTCTCGCCTGCGGCGACCATGCTGCCCGCGGTCGTGCCCTCCGCTGCCACGCTCCGTGCTTTCAATGCGCGAAGCCAGGATCACCAGTTCCTCTCTGGTTGTTGGGATGTCATGAAACTTGACGATTGCGGGCCGCAGGCCAGGCGCAAGCTTAGCGAGCATATGTCGCACGCGTTGCGCCTCCGTATAGTCCCCCAACTGATCCTCCATGACATCCAGCTCAGTCGCAAACTGACGCACTGTCTGGTTGTCCTTCTGTTTCACCGCCTCATACTCCAACATCACGTTGAGCACGCGGTTCACAGGATCGCCGCATGCGTCTCGACAGAACTCCTCAAAGTCCTGGTATGTATACCCTTTAAGGTCAAGGACGCTATGGTTGGCGTGCCATCGCTCACTTGCCTCTCCGCTTAGGTACATAACCCCATACAGGACCTTTGACTCGTTCGTCGCATACGTGCCGCCTGAGAGGGCAAAGACAAGAGAGAGCTCCCTTAGGAATACCCGTGCTTTCTTGATCGAGTCCCCTCTAAAAGGCGTAGGTTCTTTGAGACGCAAACGTATCGCATGCGATGCGACCGCGCCTCGAGCTGCGATATCATCGTCAGTTACTACAGATGGAGGAGGGGGAGGGGGAGTAGGGGATAGTTCTCCGCCGGATTCGCCCTGAGGGTCCGCCGGCGGCACGCTTGCGTCCCGCAAGATCTCCAACTGTTCAATCTCCCTCTGTATCTCCTTCTCCTCAACCTCTGCCCGAAGGGCATCCCTCCTTGCGACTAAGGCTGCACGCCTCGCTTGTTGCTGGGCCCTAGGGCTCAGGGGAGCCGCAGGCGTAGCGCTGCTGTCGTCGCGTTCGGACTCCATGGCGTGTATGGATTGCAACGAAGAGAAGAATTAGAACTGTTAAGGGGATGTCGCAATGTATAGCACGCCCACGACCTGCCAGTCGTAGATGAACTAATTCTTGCCTTTTGTTCAAGACGCATCGCGCGTCGCAAGGTGTACTCATGCGTGTCACGTGCGGCTTGGCAGCCGGTCGCGACCGCATGTCACATGCAAGGCCACATGTAGGGGTTAGCCACTGGGCTGCCCCTTACATCTATTGCTTCTCCCACTTTAGTAGCTAGTTTAGGTATAGGGACTATAGATCTTAGGGCTTTCTGTTTCTATTTATAGCCCTTAACATTATAGTTAGCCCTCCTCTTACTAAGGGATGATCTAAGAGTAGTTACTTGTGTCCTACTAACATTCTTTTCCTAGAGATCTAGTGAACTTATCTTAATTGGCTTATCGATTTTCTAAAATTCCCCTACATTCTTTAGAGGCTAGGGAAGTTATATAAATAGCTTTCTTAGCTAGGCTATTACTAGGCTACTCTGCTAAATGATTGAATAGTAAACAGGTTGCTCTAAGGATATGTCCTTCCTTAGCCTCCCTAAGGGTCTCCTAGCTAGTACATTGCTTAATAGATTTAATTTTGTAACATTGAGATCTATATTACCTCTAGGTTGGTCCTTAAAGAAGTCTGCATGTGTGTGTTGTTTAATAGCTTTTATATCTAGTTCCTAAAAGAGCTAGGCCTTAGCTATGTTTTTAACGTATCTAACAAACACTACTTCTTTGCCTCTATTCATTAGTTTATCACTTCTTGCCTATTAAGGCTAGGATCTTGTGTCTATATAGACAATAGCTTTGCATCCCTAAACCTTTAAATAGTTGATAGTTGGCTTAATACTATTAAAGGCTTTATCTAGTGAAACCTTGAACCTATTATAGTCTAGACCATTTAGTAGTTTGTTCCTTATGTAGGTTTAGGCTTCTAGTGCTTTAGGCTAGAATTCAATTGGCATCTTAGCCTCTTTAAGCATTGCCCTTATAGAGTCTTCTAAGGTTTGTATTAACCTTTTAACTAGTCTATTTTAGAGCGAGTTGTATGCCTTAGTATGCTCTAGCCTAATTCCTAAATCCTTCTCCTACTGCTTAACTAATGTAATAAGTTCCCTTACATTGTTAAGCCTAACTGCTTTTAACTATACTAATGATTTCCTCTCTGCCTTAATCTTCTAGTTCTAGAGAGCAACTAGAGCATCTTCTCTTTTCTTAAGAGGATAGGTCCACTTTTTTTTAGAGAAGTTGTTAATAATCTTAAGCTAGTATTTGAACCCTAGCCTTAATGTTAGCAGTAGACTACATATGTTAATAGATACAAGGGCAAGTCTTTTAGGTCTTCTCTTAGTAACTTTGCCTTTATACTTCTTTATCTTTGCTATTGAACACACTCTACACTAGTAGAAGCTATCCCTAGGAACAGGAATAGGTTCTTTTAAGTCTATTACCTTATGAAGATTCTAGAGCAAGTTCTTCCTAAAGTGTGCAAATCTTCTATACTAAAGCTCTTACTGTTTTAGGTTAGTCTCTGATTTAGCAGTTACAAAGGCATTCTCTATTAGTAGTGTACATAATAAGTAATGTGCCCTTTCTTATAGTAGAGGAGAAATCTCATTAATGAATAGAACCCCCCTAAGGAGCCTTGTCTAGATAACAGTTTAGCTAGAGGGGGATACAAGAGAAAATGAAGGAGGTTGGACACTAAACTGCTTACTAAACTAGTTCTAAGAAACTAGGTTCACCCCTAGCTTAGGTACAAGTAGAACATCTTCTAAAACAACTTTCCTGCTAGATCTCCCACTTATCTCTATAGTCCTAATATAAGTGGCTAACAAATGCCTACCTCCTACTTTAATCCATTTCTTCTTTGTTAAGGGAGTTATAGATCTAAAGAGGCAGTTCTAGTTAGTTATATAGGATAAAGCATAAGAATTAAGTAACTACTCTAATAAGGGGAACTTGCCTTAGACTTCTGTAGTTAAGTAAGCCACTTCATTATACTTATTATTATTAGACATTGTCTTCTAGGATGAGTTGCATAAGTTAGGTAGCTCTTAGGCAGAGAAACCTTTCCTAGTCTTCCTTATTTTAGAGGAAGGAGACTAGGCCTAGTTCTTCTAGAGTAATAGTATGTTAGAGCTGAGTTTCTTTACTATTTTCTTAAGTTCCTCTATAGAGGACTTCTCTCTTAGTGTTCTTCTTAAAGATGGTAGTAGAGATCTTCTCTTCTTAACATGTGTTGCATTCTAGGAGGATAGTGCTTAGGAATAAGATCTAAGGACCTTCTTTGCCTTAGAGAGACTAGGGCAGTCCTTAATAAGATAGTCCTTCTTATAGAGAAGGTAGGAAAGTAATCTTGCCTAACCTAAGGGCCTAACCTAGGTAGCTGCTATACTATACTTAGCCTTGGAGGGATTTAATCTAGCCTCTTAAGCCTTAAGGATCTTTAAGGTCCTTTTATAATCCATCTTTAGCTAAGCTATAATAGTATCCCTAGCTATATAGTAGTTAGGTAGTAGTGAGCTTAAAAGCTAGGTCATTCTTACATTAGCTTTCCTATAGTGCTGGCCCTCTAGGTCAACATTAGCAATCCTCCTTCTAAGAGACACTAGGTGTACCTATGCAGATCTAATAGTGAACTCTTTACTTATCTTAAAGTTCATAAACTGTTTTATGAGCTTATGTGCATAGGTTAGCAACACCTAGCTATACTTGTTCTAGAGATGCACCTATATCTTAGCAGCTTTTCTAGATTCGTAAGAGCCCTTAAGCTTAAATTCATCTTCTTCTATGATCCTACTTAGGATACTAAAGCAGTAAGCTGCATTTTGTTTTATCTATATTAGTGCATTAAGAATCTCTTTAATCTTAGTCTCTTCCTAGAGTTTTAGGTTCTTGCCCTTAATGTTGTTAAATAACACTTCTAATAGGTTATTAATTGTAAAGAATGCTAACTAGCTCTCTATCTTGTATCTCTAAAGGTTGAACTATCTCTTCTAGTTATCTCTCCTAAGAATTGGGATTTTAGTTCCCTTCTCTTCTCCTTTCTCTTAGTGTAAATCTATAATAAATTGAATGTAATAAAACAAGGTGTATATGCTTCAAGGTCGTGGCTTAGGTCCTGCTAAGGCTTTTAGTGTAGAATAGTAAGGTTCGTAGGTGTAGATACTAAGGCCTGCTTAGTAGGGTAAAGAAAGAGCGGTGTAGTCTCGGAGCTAGGACATAGGTCTATCTCTCCTAGTAGAGTTCTAAATGACTTACTTAAAGTCCTTCTTAATAGTATCTCGATGCAGTTCTGCCTATAGAGTGTCTTTAAGGTATTAGCTTATAGTAAGCCGCATAGAGTCCTTTTCTAGATTACCTATTACTTAGTATTAAACTAAGCTCCTTAATAGGACAGATAGGGTAGACTTCTGCTTCCTAGATGTTTTCTGCTATAATAGCAAGGGATACAAGTAACCTGTACTAATATAGGTTGCTCTTACTCCTGTACAAACTCGGGCTCATAACCTATTAAGTTAAGACCTAACAGGATACGTAGTTAGCAGCGGAGTGGAGTAAGAGATTAATCTTCAACTGGCTAATAGCCATAGGGCATGCAGCAATATATCAGGAACCAATGTGTGAATTGTGTTAGATGTCTATCTAAGCTAAAGGGGAGAGAAGGTGTCTTCCGACAAGCTAAGTCATCGTGGATGCCTTAGGCTATTAGATCACAACCTAACTGTTAGCTCCCCTTGAGATGCTACATCTTAACATAGGTTATACTGAACCTAACATAAAGGTAAGGGCGTATTAGTAATAGTATAGGCCGGTATCTACGGTAAAGGTAAACGTACTAAATTAGTAGTAATAAGGCGTAATCTAAACTCTCTAAGGAAAGGCTACTCTATAGTGCCCTACCTCGAAGTTCTTAACAAAGGACTACTTCTAATCTACTTAGACGACGATATAAATAGGCTTATATTTATATAAGATAATACCCTAATATATAAGGCTCGAAAGGTATTACGTTAGTTTAAAGAACACGGCATAAACGTACTTATAGATTAGCCGCTATATAGCCCGGATCTTAACCTAATTAAGCGTAGAGTTCTTACTTAAGAAGTATGTATACGTTGTTAACCTACGCTTTAATAACATCTAAGGCGTAGAGTAGTAACGTAGGAAACTTAAGAGGATACTACCTATCGTATAGGTACGTATTCCTACGTATAGGGTACGTACGGTATTAGAGAGTATACTAAATAGGATATAAGTAGTAATTACTATAGAGGGCTAGTATATAAAATACTAACTAGATAGAAACATCCTAAAGTTATAGAATCTATTCTTAATATATATATCTACAATTCCTAAAAGTATAGTTATCTATAGATTATTATATATCGCAATATACTAGTAAGAATAGGTTAGGTTATTTCTTAAAAGTTAGCTATGCTTAGTAAAGCCGGAGACTTTTACGTCGGAGTTGTAGTACGGTAAACGATATCTCCCGGCTAAACGGAGGAGCGTACTAACTAACCCGGCCGACGCACTTTACTAGCCGGCCTAAGATTAAGAAATAGGACGACTAAGCGGCGAGGTCTAAGATTAACTACTACCGACCCTACTTCGTTATAAGTATACGGTAGAAGATATATACCTTATATAGATATAGACCTTATATAGATATAGACCTTATATAAACATAAATCTTTCTTCTACTTAGGTGTTGTATTAAGTTCAAAGTAGAATAAAGACGTAAGTAAAGTATTAAGGACGGGTTAGATCTTAATGTTATATATAGTCTTCGGTCCGTTTTCGTAGATAATGTATAGCTCTAATATTATCTAAGGAGGATAATAGTGTTTAGTTATAGGCATAAGTTATAGGTATAAAATAACTACAGATAATTAAAGTAGCTTATAGACTATTAATAGTATAATAGCAACGCTATTTAGTTATTAAGTATATACTATCTACTCGTATATAGTATACTAATAGCTTAAATAAACTCCTAGAATTATAGAGTAGTTATTAAACGCCCTAAGTATATATAATAAGATTTACTAGACCCGCTAACTTTAACCTATATATACTTATAAGAATCGTAGTTACTAATACTCTAGTATAGCTAAAGCGCTAACGGGCAAGATATATATTAGTAGGGGATAAAATAGGTTAATACTCTAGCGTTCTCCTTAGGTAACCTTATATCGCGTAGCTACTAAACTTAGACTACAAAAACGAAAGACGTTACCGTGTAAGAAATAAAGCAAGAATAATTAATATAGAGTTAAGAAAATCGTGCGATATTAGCTGGTTCTCACCGTTCGTCTTTTTATATCTAGCATATAACGTGCTAAGAAATTGCCGCCTATCCCCGGCACTTTCTTTTGGGCGATGTACACTGGGCATCATGATAACTATGTTCATGCAGTTCGATATATATGGGATCCCGTGAGCGTGAGCTATGTACATATTACATTATTAGCTATCTCCTTCATCTCTCGTCATCGCTGTCATTGGATCAATCACGAGCTGAGCTTCGTGAACACAAAGCCGACTCGTCGGCCGCCATCAAAAATCACTTTGCGCAGGGCATCGTCCTCTACTGCAACCTCAGCAATGCTCACACTAGACACGTCTCCTTCCTCATCGTCCTCGCCGGATCCCATAGGACCAGGTCCGGCTCCTGTCTTTTGCTCTACCAGAGCTGTGTCAAAGTGCTTGTACTGCATCAAGCTCAGCATCTTGCCCTGCGTTACTGCACGTCGGCTGCCATCAGGCCTATAGCCAGCTAATGCAGGATTCTTGAGCATGTCTGCTGCGGTGGACGTGATCTTCCGAGATTTGAAGACAATGTCGTCATCATCACTATCGTCCATATGTATGACCTCTGGTGTCTCATCGCCAGCGAGGGTCGACAGATCGTTGCGACTTGAATCCTCTGCATCATCGTCCGGCCCGCGAACAGGCAAGCCCTTTCCTCCACATTGGCAGCCGAGCAGTCTGTGTGTCTGGCAATCGTCGCCTTCGTCCAATGTAAACAAATCTCGAAGTTCTGCCTGAGTGAAGCCACTGGCCGCTGACTTGCCGTCGACAATGGCATCCGCAAGTCCAGTCTTGCTGACCTGTCTCTGGAAGATCTTCTCGTCAAGAGCGCCTTGCGTCAGCAATCGGTAGATATGACATGGTCGTGTCTGTCCATCTCTGTGCACACGTGCCATCGCTTGAAGATCTGTAGATGGGTTCCAATCAAGGTCAAACATGACCAGACGGGACGCACCGATCAAGTTGAGGCCAATGCCGCCTGCCTTGGCTGACAGTAGGAACACGAACGAGTTAGTTTTCGGAGATCGATTAAATCGATCTACGAGATCTTGACGCTTGTTCTTCGGTGTGGTACCATCAAGACGAATGTACTTGTAGCTCATGGAGTCCAGGAGGTTTCCAAGGATATCCATTGTGGAAGTGTAGTTGCTGATGAGCACAACCTTCTCGTCTGTCGTCGAATTGATCTGGTGCAACAACTCATCTAGTACCTGCAACTTGCCACTCGCACCGGGCGACTTAAATAGTCGAGGCGGGATGCCCTGAAGAAGTTCCGGCTTAGTGACCTCTTCCTCTGTAGCGCCGTTTGTCAAGAGCAGTTTGGGGCAGTTGCAAACCTTCTTCAGCACGTTGATCAGCTCCAGAACAGCAGTTGGGGTGTTCATGGCGGCAACGAATGCTTGAGTGCCGACCATGGTGCGATAGATGTCTGCTTGCACTTTGGTTGGTCGGCATAGCACAACGTACTCTGTCTTTGGTGGAAGATATTGGGACAGGATCTCGCTTGTGCGCCGCAGGATGAACATGCCAGTGCGACTGACAAGCTCTTCGCTTCGTGCCTGTCCTTTCTCAATGTCGTTGTCGGAAGCCTCAGGTTGCCGCATCTTCAAGATGGGAGTTTCGAATTCTCGCTTGAAGGTCGAGTATTTGCTCATGACACTAGGGTTGACAAAGTCGACCATCTGGTAGAACTCTTCAAGGTCATTTTGAATTGGCGTGCCGGAGAGGATGACACGGCGCTGAGTCCCAATTTCCTTGATCGCTGCAGCAGCTTTGTTCTTCGCCGTCTTTAGTCGATGTCCCTCATCGCAGATGATCAGATCAATTTTGCACTCCTTCAGCTGATCCTTGACCTTGGTAAGCTTCTCGTAACCAATGATCATGACAGGGAAAGCGCTGCCTCTCTGTGTGAAAGGCGACAGGCTCGACTTTCCGTCGCCAGCCATGAACACACCACACCGGTAATCGCCCAACCACTTTCGGAACTCTTTCTGCCAATTCTTCATCAGTGTTACAGGACAGACTATGAGCGCCTTGGAAACGACCGGAAAGGCTTTGTGGATAGGGTTCTGCTTGAGGAGCGTCCAGATCAGAGTAATGGTCTGAAGAGTCTTGCCGAGGCCCATCTCATCGGCCAGGATCGCACCTTCACCATCGTAGTCTTTCATGCCCATGACACATTCGTACAAGAACGCCACGCCCTCTCGTTGATGCTTGCGTAGTTTCTGGGACAAGATCGGATCAACCACGACATCCACGATCTGCGTTCCTTTAGGTACGCTGTTAGGTCTTCTCATGACCAGAGCGTTCTCAGCGTCGACGCTGAAGCGTGGTATAGGCACTTCGACGCTGATGTTACATGACTGGTAGTCTGCAGGTTTGACACTCTGGAAAGCCTTTTGGGTAGCAGCGCTTTTGTCGATGTTGTTCTTGACGTCCTTCTGAGTAGCAGCGATCTTGTTCTGTCTGTCTTGCTCCTTTTTGGTGACGTTCTTCACACCATTGATCGCGGCGAGAGACTGGGGCGGAGGAGAAGCATTCCTGGCTCTACCAACGAAGGGTCGACCTGCCATGTAGTCCTGACGAGAGATCATAGCACCAATTTCAATCTCTTTGTTGCCAACAAAAGCTTCAGACCCGACCATTAAAGGACCTTTGCACGCGGCTTCTCCCATCGGCTTGCCATCCTCGTTCTGCAGCTTCACACGACTACCTCGCACAGTAACGATGCCATCGCCTTCCCAAGTCTTGTGTTTCTTGCCAGTCGGTTTTCTCCAGGTGCACATGTAGTAGATGCATTGCTCGCCATCCTCTGCTTTCTTCTCTCCTTGAGATGGACTCGCCGAGCCATTTGAATTCAAAGGATGGAGCGGCTTCCGTGGCTGTAATTTGACAAACTTCTTTGCTGTTGGTGGTGGAGGAAGCTTCTTAAGCACATTTGCAGCTGCAGCTGTGACCTCTGCATTCACTTCATCCGCGTCTTCATCGTCGTGACTAATTCGACGTTTCTTTGCTGGCGGCGGTGCCGCAGGTAATCTGGACGCGCCCGTGGATGGTACACGGCTCGGCATCTTGAAAGGCTTCATCGTGATGCCGGCCTGTGGTGTGTTCGATGTGCATTGATGTCCTTGCCACTTTCGCAAGTTGGAAGACGCGACGCGTCGTGCGAATTGCTCGCCCTGTCACATGAGTTCGGCTCGGCATCGGCGTCCCGGTCTCGGGCCGTTTTTGCCTCTCACCGACGCGGTCGAACTCCATACCCTCGCCCACACCACACATTTTGTGGCGTCCTATCAAGATACACATCATAGCACTGTAGTCAATATAACAGCCAATCGAACTAGCCGTATCGCCCACATCAATGCACGCTACTGGATACAACGCCACGGACTTGCCTTGTCTCCGAGTTCAGCCTCGGCATGGCCATGACCACGTACCGCAATCACACAACAATGGACGTACAGCCCACCGCTGCTTGATAGCGGCTTTGTAGGGGCTTTCATGGTCATGTCATATCCACCCGCAACGCATTGAACATTGCACCCTGAATCCGAAATTCGACCTGCCAAGCTCGGAGTCCGGCCTTTACTAGGCAAGAAGTTCGTCCGACCCAACTCTGCTGGTGCTTGTGGTATATTCAGCAGCAAGCACGTCGCAAAACGATCTATAGCACTGCAAGGTACTGGAACGCGTTGCCCAAAGAGTTTCCACCTGGCTTGCAGTTGAGCACTGACGGACCCAGCAAAAATTGACAGCCAAGGGCCGCCATGACCTTCAACCCAGCTAACGACATCAAAGACCTGAGTGGCAGGGTGATACTGGTCACTGGAGGTGATTTCGTCGTGTTACAGTCTCCAGTGCAGGTGTTTGACACATCACAGGAAACGCAGGTCTCGGCGCCAGCAAAGTCAAGGCGCTCGCAGCCCACAACCCAGCATGTATATACCTCTGCTGCCGAAAGATCGAATCAGGCCAAGCGGTCGTCGACTCAATCCACCAAACAATCCCCAAAGCCAACATACAAATCCTGCAACTCGACCTCAACTCCTTTGATAGTGTGAAGAAATGCGCCGCAGAGTTCGATGCGAAGAGTGACCGTCTCGACATCCTCTTCCTTAACGCAGGCATTTCCGCCACATCTCCCAACCTCAGCAAGGAAGGCTACGAGCAACAGTTTGGTGTAAACCACATGGGCCATGCGCTCTTGACACAACTCCTAATGCCAAAGCTACTGGAAACACACCGCCAAGCCGCCTCCGACGTCCGCATTATCGTAACATCCTCACTCGGCGGCCATCGCATCACGCCCAAGCAAGGTCTCGTCCTAGATCAAATGAAGACCAAAGGCGAGTCGCTAGCACCTATGGTCCGCTACGGTCATTCCAAGTTAGCAAACATGCTGTTCGCCCGAAAACTCTCTCAACTCTACCCATCCATAACAACAACATCCTATCACCCTGGCACGGTCAAGACCGAAATCTGGGGCAAAGCAGACGGCGCCAAACTTCTGACCTTCCTCGTGTCACCATTGGTCTGGCTGACTGGTGTGGACGCCGATACTGGTGCTCAGACGGCGTTGTGGTTGGCGACGGCTGAAAAGGGAGAGATTGAGAATGGGAGATATTATGCGCCGAAGCCATGGGGGAAGCCGAAGGAGGGTAGTAAGTGGGCTACTGATCAGAAACAGACTGATGAATTGTGGGAGTGGACGAATGCCGAGCTGGCACAGCATGGTGGGCCGGGATGGCCGGTGGATGATGGCGTGAAGGTCTGAGGCGTAGTGACGTGAAATCCGGCATTCTCGGTATTATTAGGTATGATCTTTGTACGGGCGTTCAGAGCGTGCTACATTCCAAGACTTGTGTCTAGCAAGCGCGACGAGACACGTCTGTTCTGTTTCGCAAATGGCATAGGTCAAGCCATGTCTCTCGCATGTCATCTTCTGCCAAGCCGACAATAAAAACTGCAAGGAAATACCAACAGCAGCCCTGCGCGCAACAAACCAGCTTTTCAAATATCTTCGAGATACAATCATGGTCATTGGCTATCGAAATCCACCGTCCCAGCCGTGCAGGATACCCTGATGGTGTAGCGACAAGTGGTAAAGGCCGGTATTGGCTGTTCGTCATCTGCCACTACTCAATGTACGTGGCATGACTCTCTTCACTCGACGCCGTCTGGTGCATCTCGTGCATCATGCACGATTGTACACCGCACCGAGGCGCGAAGGAGCCCTCGTCTAGCTGCATTGCAGCGGCAGAAGCTGTGCCGCATGCACGTCTGGTGATGGAGGGGTAGGGTTAGCCAATGGCGAGTAAATCATCGGAAGCACATGATGGTGGTGCTTTGCCACGGCAAACGATCAGATGTCGCATTGCAGATGTGTGATCGCATGTCTGGGCTGCGTTGTGAGTTCTGTATTGTAAATGTTGATCTGTGCAGGGTCGCGAAGGTTGTTCAGCCGCCCACAGCTTTGCCCACCAGAGCTTTGCAGTCGTCGGTCATAGGGATCTGTAAGGCAAGGTCATGACCTTCTTCAGACATCTTCACCCACGTCTTCTTGAGGATGTTGACGATCTTCTCCTCGTCGTGCTTGTCCTTGAACTCATCGAACTGGTCGTCCAGGAAGACGAGACAGGCCACATCTTCAAGCACTTGCACTTCTTCCTCGCCTTGTTTCAGACCTTCTTTCTTGATCATCGACATGCACCGTTCTGTATCCAGTAGAGCATAGCCGCATCGATGCAAGATCTGGCCGACTCCCTCAGCCTGACGCTTCTTTAGGTGTGTCCTCCATGAATGGTAGCCGATCTTGGTCATCGGATACGAATCTCGTGGGACTTCCCAGCGACGGAAATGCTGACCGCAGATGGCGAGCTTGAGCACGTCAGATGCGCCAGCCTTGCGCTTTGTCAAGTACGACTCCATCTTCTGAGAGTAATGCGTTTCGTAGGGAAGCTCGGTGCCATCGCTCGTCGTGACCTTGTTGGGGTCCTCGTCGTGGGCGGCATAGATTCGCTTTCGTGCCTCTTCGAAGTTGGGCGTATGCGACATGATTGTATTGTACTTGAGCCTATGTCGATGCTCTCTCTCATCACGCTTTCTATACCCTATACGAACATAACCTGGCCTGGGTGGACGACGATAAGGCAGCTTGGGAAGGTACGATCTGACTACTCATTGGCCACACGGCTTTCGAGCCGACGGCCGACGGACGCTCGCGTATCCGCAGTAGCGTCGGCATACTGACGTACCAAACCTCTCAACCTCCGTTGCACAAGACTCTCTCCTCATCGCTTGTCGCGCTTGAAGAATAATACAAACAGCGCCGCGAATCTGGCTGGCAGCCTGGGACTGCTCGAGCTCTCGACGGAGAACCGCATACGAAACAATTGGCAGTGTGACAGCTGCAGCGACCCGCTGGCACCGCATCCCCAAGCGACTACGGCAAGTAGAAACTGATCGGAAGAAAAGGTACCTGGTCGTGTTGCCTCTATTGTGGGTAATAAGGCATTAGGCACTTTGCATAATGGAGTCATCGGAAAGGTAAAGACTTACGTCGTATTGCAGCCCCCCAACTACCGCTGCATCGTTGCTTGCACATTCTTCGCTCTTTGTGCTTGGTTGTGCTTTGATGAGGCTCATTCTGCGGCTTCCATATGACTTGATCATTTCCTTTCCTACTACTGCCCCCGCCCATGACTTGACCATCAGAAACTGTGCCAGGCAAGATGGGCTGCAAAAGCGAAGAGCATTCACCCTCGCCTCCCACGTCTCCTGCCAACGATAACTGCATGTCGACTTCATCTCTGGAGAAGAAGTCCTCCGGTATTCTCACCTTCGAACCTAACGACAAGGCCAACCCACGGAACTGGAGCAACCAGAAGAAATGGCTCATCGCCGGCATATCACTACTCGGAACCTTCAATCTCCCTCTCAACGGAACTGGCATCACAATTGCCGTCGCCCAGATCACCGAGGAATTTAACATCCTGGACACAGCACACTTCACCAACAGCTACTGGATCGTCACCAGCTGGAGCGTCGGCGGCGCAGTTTTCGTCGTCTTCTTCCTCTCACTGCTTGAAGACATCGGCGTGCGGAGAGGCTACCATGCCTTTTACTTCTTCTTCCTCATGATGATGGTCCCGCAAGCTGTGGCCACGAACTTCGCCACTCTGCTCGTTGCTCGATTCTTTTCTGGAGGCTGTGTAGCACTACTGGGCAACACGATCGGGAGTGTTATCCCGGACCTCTGGGAGAGCGAGAAAGAACGCAGCCTACCCGTTAGCATCTACATCGTACTTTATGTTGCAGATAGCACGGCTGGACCCGTCATCTTCGCTGGCGTCGTGGAAGCCACAGACAATTGGCGATGGTGAGTCTTCAAGTCCGTACTTTCACTGCAACGATACTGACATCGGTCAGGGTTTTCTATTCACAACTGATCATCTACTGCGCCTTCTTCCCCTTCTTCTTGTACTTCATCAAGGAGACCCGTGGGCACGTCATCCTACGGCGACGAGCAAAGAAGCTACGCAAAGCCGGCACACTGGTCTGGACTCGAGAAGAGATTGACGCCGAATCTTTGCTCACGAGGGTCTGGACAGCTTTCTCCCGTCCGCTCTACCTCCTCGCAACCGAGCCAGTCCTGTTCGCCAGTACTCTATGGTCCGCCTTCTCCTTTGGCACGGTCTTCCTATTCACACAATCCGTCGAGCAGGTCTTCAAAGGCCTCTACCGCTGGACTGCCTACCAGTGTGGCTACGTTCAGGGAGCTGTGGTCATTGGCGAAATTCTCGGCTGGATGGTATCCCAGTACGGCACGAAGCTCTACCTGAAGTCCGCAGAACGCAATAAGGAATGTCCAGGCACACCCATCCCCGAAGCACGTCTCTACGTCGCCATTCCCGGTTCATTCTTCGGCATCGCCGGCGGCATGTTCGTCTACGCCTGGACCTCATACCCTCAATTCCCATGGATCGCACCCGCCATCGGCCTATGCATGGTCGGCTTTGGGATCCAAATCGTCATCTCAGCTGTTGCAGACTATCTCACCGATGCTTACGCCGCATCTGGCTATACCGGCTCTGCTATCAGTGCAGTGGCCATGCTCGAGAATATCTTCGCTGCCTTTCTCCCTCTGGCGGAGGCCTCGATGTATACGAACCTGGGCTTCCAGTGGGCGTCTACTTTACTGGCGTTCCTGGGTCTGCTGGTCAGCTTTGCGCCGGTTGTGTTTGTGCTGTATGGGCCGAAGCTGAGGGAGAGGAGTCCGTTCATGCAGAGCGGTGGTGCGTTGAAGGAGAAGGAGGAGAAAGCTCAGCCATCTTCATCATGATGATGCTGCCGATGCACCGCCAAGAGTCCTATGCTGCCATTATTAGCGAGCGATACTGATGAAGAGCGTTCTAGCGGAGCATTCGCCTTTTTATAGAGACACTCTCAGCTTTGGTCTGATGAGAAACGATACCACTATCTGCATGCACATGATACTCTCTCATCTGTCTCGTTCCCAACCTGCTCACTACCTACACTTCTTCTCTCGCACTGTCCTACTCCGGCTTCCTCGGCTTCTTATCAGCCAGCACAGTCGCAAACATCGCCATCGCCTGCATGTTAACTTCGGCAGGCACAGGCTGATCCGGCTTCGCCAACTGACTCAACAACTTGAAGTAATTAATATAAAAACTCGGCGTACTCGTAAAGAAAATCTTCGCCTCTTCATCGAATGGATTCGAGAAGGTATGCCTAGATAAAACTCATTAGCACTCCCATTCCCATTCCCATCCCCATAGCCATCAGATCCGTCAGGGGGAGTTTCGTCAAAGGCTCTTTTCCCCTCTGAAGACTCGTCAGGGGCCCGTCAGGGACCCGTCAGGACAAACGAGAACAAAACTCACGGCGCCCTTATCGGCACAACCACATACTCTCCCACCCCCGCATCAACCACCTTCCGATCCTTCCCCTCCACACTCGGATCGCTGGTATCCGGGACATGAAAACGGACGTTCCCCTGCGTGATGTAGAACGTCTCGTCGTGCATTTCGTGCCAGTGGGGCGGCGGGCCGGGAGTCTTGGGTGGCATGGTGAGTTCGGCTACGCCGAGGCGGTGGTCTGCATGCTGTTAGGAGGGTTCGTTCGTGCGGGGAGAGAGGGAGGAGCGGTGGGTTTCACGCGGGGAGAGGGGAGGGGAGAAGAAGAAGGAGGAGGAAGAAGCAGCAGCAGCAGCAGCAGAAGGGTACAGACCTGTGTGAGAGCCATCTTCGAGGATCCGACAGGTAAGGGGCCCTAGTTTGAACGTCTCGCCGGATTGAATAGGGATGAACTCGATATCGACATTCGGGACGGAAACGAGGCCTGCCATTGTTGATGAGATAGGAAGCTGACGAGGCCGAATAAAGCCTTGGGTGTGGAAATACGAGAGAGGTGGGATGTGTCACTTTTCGATGGTTGAAGGTAGAGGTGAAGTATGTCTAAGAAATGTTACACATCAGCTAGCTCCGTGCCCTGAACGGTGAGGATGCCGACATTAACATAGTGGGGCCTGCCTGCATACATACATACATACATACATACATACATACAGCTTGCATCCTTTTCTGGAGTCATCACATGCATTGAATCCATCAAATTGTGATGCTTCTCTTCTCTGGCTGGGTTTCGATCAGAGTATGTGGCTATACTACTACTGGGATCTTCGGACTTGACGAACTGGTGCCGAGTCTCGGTGCCGACATCACTGTTGTTGAACAAGAGGTCATGAAGGTTCGAGACGACACCAAGACAACCGGATACAAAGCATTGACTGTGCGCACATGGCTTCCAAGCGTCAAAGTTGCGACTCACGGGCTGTATCAATAGATGGAATGCGAGTTCTACCATCTGTACATAACAGTCTTTCTCTGTCTCAGTCGTTATATTTTTCTCAAATCGGGGGGGGGGGGGGGTATCGCTCTCTGCTTCCATCACAGTCACGCTACATGCTGACTCAAAAGATCTCTTCGAGTCTCTCATCCTCCCACTTTCGCTTGCCCTCCGCGACTTGTTCTCTGATCTTCCAGTATTCGTGGTTGAATTGCCAGTATTCTTCGCCTGTGACGGGATGCTGGGCTTTGACGAACCATCTCGGCTGGAACTCCTCTCCCTTGGCTTCTCGCTCCCTACGCCTGGCACGCTGTGCTTCCTCTACCCGTGTCTTCTCCGTGGCGGCGAGGTCGTACTCAGCCTCTTCCATGGCGCGCTGATCTGGACGCAGGCGAGTATCTGTTGGAGGCAAAAGTGGCCGTAACTTGTCGGGCAAGGCGTTCAATGTAACCACGAACGGTGTCAGGTTGAACGGGATCTCAC
The DNA here is from genome assembly GCA_033816765.1 of Nothopassalora personata. NCBI lineage: Eukaryota > Fungi > Ascomycota > Dothideomycetes > Mycosphaerellales > Mycosphaerellaceae > Nothopassalora > Nothopassalora personata. The sequence continues at coordinate 4,742,514 of CM066288.1, forward strand.
CAGGCGGTGGTCGATGATTGCATTCCCATACCTTGATGGCCTGGTTGGACATCTGGGTCTTGCCGTCCGCAGGAAGATCAATCGTCTCTTCAAAGCCAGGGGTAGGTCTTGCATAAATCTTGTCGTTCCAGCGGCCGCCAACGCTCCACTTGGTGTCGCCATTCTTATCCATGACTTTGCCTACGACCTGGAATGCCGAGCTAGCTTTCCATCCCTTGGGCTTGAAGTCGAGTAGGCAAATCTCGCCAGTCGTCCAGTTCTTGACTTCCATAGGTCCATGATTGTCAACGACAGGATTTCCTGTCAATATGCCGACGACACTCGACGTGACCTTCTTCCAGGTGAACAGCTCTTCTGGTCCGCCGTCGACGGGACGAATATGCAGGAACCAGGTACCAAGCGGATTGAACTCGAAAGACTTGCCGTAGAACTTTGACCTGACGGAAGACTCGCCATAGTAGGTCCACTTCGGACTCTCGGCGTAAGCTGCACCGATGGGCGGGTGGTGAGAAACCTGCTCAATCAGGTATCTGTAGCCCAGGTCCGGTCTCACCAATTCGTAAGATTCTCCCAAAAGTGGGTTGAACGGCTTGGCCACACGTCCGATTGTACTGGCGTAGATCGAGGCAGCGAAGCCAGCAACGTAGATGAGTCGCTCCGTTGGATCGGCGCGGTCAGCTGCAACGTTGAGCAGCTGGGCATACTCCATGTCCTCCACCGCTCTGTAGAGGAGCGAAGTAGGCTCATTGAAAGTAACAGGCAACGTCATCTTGGTCATGTCCTTGCCGATCATAGACTTGAGCACACCCTGCAGAGTTATCAGTAACTACATCCAAACTTCCTCGCACGAGTACTCACCCAAAGCGAAACCTTCGGCCTGTTGTCCGCGTCGATCTTCAGCTTCTTCCGTAGACCATCCTCGTAGCCCTTGTAGCTCTTCGAGATCACCAGTTCGCGCTGCTTGCGCTCAGCTTCTATGCTCTGATCGATGCCGCCGTCTGCAGCGGCATCTTTGTCCCTGCCCATGACGGGCGTCACTTCGACTCCCGGCGACATGACTGCTGGTGGAGGCATCGTCTCCAGCACTTCCACCTCGCCAGCATCCACTGCGTCGAAGAACTCTTCCTCTTCTTCGCTGTCATCGTCGGAGATCTCATTGTTAGTGAGCTGTGCGATGGTCGAGCGTCTCTTCATCTTGGTAGTTTCTATAGGTATTTCAAGCAATTCCTTGCTTTGTGTTGGCTCGGCCGTCGGCTGTGGAGATGGAGCAGCGCTTAGCCTGCGATCGAGTGCCTCCTTGAGAGCTCTTTTAGTGCGCCTGCGCTTAAGCTCAGACTCGCCAATGCGTTCCTCAAGATCCTCCTGCTCCTTGGCCACCTTGGCCATGCTGTCTTCCCAAAGTCGTCGCATGTTCTGCTCGCGTTCCAAGCGGTACTGCCAGTATGCTTCGTGATCTCGTGAGATGCGAAGCAAATCTCCCAATAGTCCTTTGAGGTTGCCGACAGCCATCTCATATGAGGACATTGCACGTTCGACAGTCTGATGCCCGATGGCCATGTCCGGGTTCTTTACTCTTTCGGCCTGCAGCGCGGCTGAGACTTGCTCGAGCAGATCGAGCTGGAGCTTGGCGGACTGCGCAGTGATACTAAAGGCATCTTTATTTGCTGGGCGCACTTCGTGGCTGCTGGCGTCATCTCCATATTCATGGTCATCGTCAACGTCACCATCAATGTTCGTTTGCGTGTTCGTTCTTGTCACGAAGCGGCCAAACTGGGAAGCTCCATCGTCGGTGTGACTCGGTGCGTAGCCACTCCGCTCGTCAGTAAGGGGAGTGCCTGCTGGAATAGAGGCAGCTGGCGTGTCAATGCCAAGCGCCGTGGCAGGCTTGAGCGAATCTGAGCTGTGCGCAATGTCTGCTTCACGCGTGCGTAATCTCTCCAGCTGTTCGTTTCGTACACTCGCTTCCTGCTGTTCACGCTTCTGCTCCTCTTTTGCTTCATCTTTGGCCCACTGGATTGCATTGTTCAGCGCCCAGAACCATCGCTTCGCCTCGACCTGATGGTTTGCCTTCAGGTCGTACTTCACGGAGCTCTTGCCGTGCAGTTCAAAGTGCAGCTTGTCCTTTGGGTCCATCTGCAACCTCGCAATGCGCATGTTGATTGCACCTCTGCAAGCACTCCCTGCGTCGTCCTGATGCTTGTAGTACGACAGCACACCATCTTCCAGCACGAACCATCGCAGCTTGTAGCCTGACGTGTAGTTTGTCCACTTCCTCAGGTAGCCCTTCATCTCCCTGCTCTCCTTGCTGCCAGGACCCTCGCTGGCCGGCACTCCTTGCGAGTTCTCCCCGAGTATGGTCTTCTCTTGGATCTGTCGCTGGGCTGCCGCCGCGGCTGGCGACTTCTTGAGGATGGCCCGAGTGCGATCGTCTTTGGTGACGTCTTGCGGCAGCTTGCCCTTACGATCTCGACGGAATGGGTCTGCTCCGTTCAACAGCAAGAGCTGCGCCAACTTCAAGTCCTTCTTTCGTGCGGCCTCGTGCAGCAGACTGCCTCCTGTCGCGGCTGTCTCGGTGTCGGTCGCAAGTTCCGGCCCGTTGATATCGATGACTGACTTGAAACGACTGTCGCTCAGCGTCTGCTCCAGCCCCTCGTAGTCGGCAGCCGACACCAGCTGGTGGATGTGGCGCAAGCTGTTATCGATCAACACAGATCTCGCCAGCTGGAGCAGCTGGAAGATGTCGGGGTTCCTGGCCAGATCCAGCGCCGTCTTGCCCTGGTAGTTGGCTGCGGCATCGTTAATGCCCTTTTGGTCGAGCAAGAGCTTGACTACCGGTGCTCGGCCCAGTGACGAGGCGACCATGAGCGGAGTGTTGCCGTCCTTGTCCTGCGCGTTGATGTATGCATCGTGCTGCGAGAGCACGTACTCCACGACGGGCAACTCTGCGCATTGGATGGCCAGGTGGAGTATCGTTGTGCCCTCCAATCTGCCGCCATGGCCATCCGATCCCGTCGCCTTGGCTATTGCGGCTGTGTCTCCGCTTCGCAGCGCTTCGAACACTTTGAACAGTCGCACACTCTGCTCGATCGATGCGCCTTGGGTCGCTGCGCTGCCGGGTGTGATGGGCGTATCCTTGGCGGGAGAGGTCGTCGTTGGGATAAGGTGTGTATTGCTCATCGTCGTGGACAGATGTGGGCGATGCGCCTGTACGCCGCTTCGCGATCGGGCGTGATAGTGCGAATCGCCGTTGGAGTTCTGTCCGCCCACTGAACTCGGCATGCTTTCATCCTCTTCACCCGGTGTGTTCAATGTCTTCAATGTCGGCACTTCGCCTCTACTCGAATGTCGGTGCAGTGCCAACTTCGCTCTGGACAAGGCCGACTGGTTTCGCTTGTGCGAGGTGCTGCTGCTGCTGGAAGTCGGCTGTTAGCGATCGATGTTCCCTTGGACCGAGGCGTGATGCGATCTTTTGTGAGTGGCAGGCAAGTTTGGTCTTGGGTGGTTACACAGCATTCGTTGACATGGCATCTTCTTCTGATCTTCATGACCAAGCCGGACAAACTCACCCCTCGCCGGAAGATGACATTGCTGCTAGAATAATACTCCTACTCCTTGGCCGGCAATTTCCCGTTCTCACTCCTTGATCGATAGTTTCTATGTCGTTGGGGGTATGGCAAGACGTATCAAGACGACATGATTAGTAGTAGTTCAAGTACTACAGTCGTCGAACAGCAGGGAAAGTGGCAGCGCAAGCGACAACCAACACGAAATGTTGGCCAACGGTGACCCCTTCTAAACCCTTTTCGACGCGGCGTGACGTGCGACTGCTTCGTCCTAATAATAATAATAATAATGTCACCATAGGGCTTTTAGTTAGGTGCATATACGTACAGTACTGTATTTCCCGCAGGCCGGTTCCCCTAAAAATGCTAGCCGCCCACCACCCCCGTAGCCAACTCGTCGATTGGAAACACGGGTGCCGCATGTCAGTGCTGCCCTGTGTGATTCGACGCAAAAAGAGCTTCAGAGCCACGAAAGCGTGGTTGCTAGAACTACACATCATTTGGTCGTTCGCATGAGCTAGCTATACACGCCACGGGATTGGTGACTGCGATGCTAACTGCCGTATCGCAGCGAGCGCGTGATCACCACAGCCAATGCACTTGGTGAACAGCAGCACATCAGACTCCTCTCAAACATGGTGCGCACCATAGCTTCAACTGCGGGTAGAATTATCCCGCGATATCTCCGCCCAGACGTGGCAGCAGATAACAAAGGACCAAGTCCACGCTGTCGGTAATGACGAATCTTATCGTCCGGCCTTCAGGACCCGATAAAGCAGCCGAAAGACGCTCACGTCCGGCACGGTCGGCTTCCCGTGCCAGAGTATAGACAAGCGATGCCGTGGCATTGGGCTGCGCGAGCCCATATGCATCTAGCTCTTTGTATTCCGGGCACACCGTGACCACCACCCTGCAACTTCAACTTGGTGCCGTATCTGACAGAAGGTTTAGGCCTCCTCAACCATACGCCCGGCCCACACACACCGTTGCTGCTCACGATAGACAGGTGACGGTTGCTACTACGGGCCGCAACTTTGCGTGATGCTCATCTATACAGATGGCAGCTCCCGCGCATCCACGGGTAGGCCTCTTCACTGCCATCAGCGGTACTGGGCCCGCCTGCCGCAAGTTCAACAGTACCCTCCTCACCATCCTCCCTCTAGCCCTCATCCTCATCCACCTCGTCTCCATCCCCATCTCCCAGCTCCCCCATCTCCCAGCTCCCCTCCCTCAACATCTCCTCATGCTTCTCACGTAGATCCTCGTGCAAGTGCATTCTCACCGCTCCCACACAACACGCAACGTGATATCCCTCGTCTTTGCGAATGGGTCCGACATTGGCGCTGAAATTCCCGAGAGCCTTGAGTGACTGACACTCGACCATCCAGTGATCGCAATTCAGAGGCGTGGCGGCCAAGGCGTCGGCGAATCTCTGGAACCTCTTGACCTTGCGCGTGGAGGTGGGGAATTTGCGGGTGGTGGTGTGGAGGATCTCGAGGCGGCGCGGTGGGATGATGACTTGTTGGTTTGCGTCGCGGGTCAGGGTGAAGAGCGGGATTTGGTTGTGAGCGTGGAGCGTGGAGACGAGGAGGACTTGATGACGAACAAAGGGTTGTTAGCTTTACTCGAGAGAGTGTGAGAGTATCATGGCGCCAGCCAGGCATGCTTTTGACTAGACTATGCGTTCTGGTCCTTGGCACTTACTCAAGTTGGAGAAGTTGAGGTCGACGATGCTGACGGGGATGATGGGCGCCTCGTTGATGATGTGGGTGAGGATGGCGGAGCGGTGGGTTTCGTAGGTCCTGGTGTTGCCCACGGCTGCAGAGTAGTCGGTGGAGAAGGCGAAGGGCAGCTCTTGCGAGGGTTCGTCCGGTGGCGTTGCAGATATGGTGAAGTTGATGTCCTCAGCGGCGTTGCCGAAGATCTTGAGCTGGAGTTCTTCGGGGAGTGATTCGAGTGGCATAGTTGGTGATGGGTTGCGGGTCTTGGTGTGATGTTTTGAGGTGTCACGAGATATTATTGCATGAGGATTGCGAGAATGGTGCTGAAAAAAATTGTTTTGGCGCTACGTGGTGGGGCAGATTCGGGAGCAAGATCCGGTGGATTCACTTACTGACCGAATCACATGCTGAGCCAAGTGTGACTGTCGATACGCCGGGGCGCCATGATTCACACCTCATGGGCACTGCGTGCTGACCCAGGTCCCTTATCTGCCCGTCACTCTCCGTGGCACAGAAAGATCCCCGGCGAGCGCAAGTTGTTCTCTGAACCTGTCGGGTCCCCATCGCGGTCGTGGGGCTGCAGGGCCTACCATTTGTCGAGGAGCCAGAACGATGTATCCTTCGCAGCCCTTTTCGGCTAGTCAGAAGAGGTGCGTGTGTGTTTCTTCAAAGGTAGAGGACTCACCATGCACATCAGAGCTCGAGGTACCTGGTTCGGAGCATGCCCAATCTCGTCGCCACACTGCGGCAGTCGTTAGCGAACATCGGGGCATAAAAGAAGCATGACACTCACCCGACAAGCTCTCCACCAGCCTGGAGCGTTGACCCTGTTCTGCAAGGTGGCAGGGGTCGCATCTCTCAACATCTTGCGTTGAGGTCTTCCGGGGACCGGAACTGGAGGAACCAAATGGTTTTCCACGCCGCGCAGCCAACGATCTCTTTCGTTTTTAGCGGCTACAAGTTCATCCCATTGCTCCTGTCGATGCGGTTTGCACAGTCTGCCTCTCCCAGGGTATCCACCCACGCCAAGCTTCTTCCTGCAAGTACAAGAAGATAGAAAGCTATCTTCCCACCATTCAAAATCCGACTGTGTTTGAGGGCCATTGTAAAATGCTATCCTGCGATAGAACTCCTCGCACAAAATGAGGTCCTCGCAATGCGTGCAGAGTCTTGTCAAGAAACCTTCAAAAGGTGGATCAGGTCTTGCTGGATGAACGATGCCAGTCACTAGCTCATTTCCCATGTGCCACCAAGCTCCCCCAGCGGCTGGACAAGGAGGCGGACTCAGTCCAGTCTGAATGGCAGCAACGGCGCCGGCAGCTGCAACGATTGGCGTCTGTACTAAGCGCGGATGATTCCACGGCGGTGCAACAACGCCCGGTGCTGGAACGGCCGGTCCAGGAGGTGGCTGCAGCCCCAGCATGATTTTAGTGTGTTGAAGGCAATTTCGACAGATTTCGAACTTTCGTCTGTGCTGCTTAGAGCTACAAAGAGCCTTAGAATAATCATGGCATCCGATGTGCGGAACTACGGCCCGTTGAGCGAGCGTGGTTCCGGCTGGCCAGGGTGGCGTATGGTTGGGTTGATCGTGGCAGACCATCTTGTCAGTTGCTTCACAAATGCTGAGACGCCTCTTCATGCTCCAAGATATAGTTCATCACGAGTGGAAGATCTCTTTGTCATTGTCTCCAATGCCGGATCCGGCGGCCATGTCTATTGGTCTTTGTGCTTCTGGTTGCGGAGAACGAGTTCCTTCGGACAAAGCATGACGGACTCGGTTGGCAGTATGAAAGGCATCATCACTATCATCTTCAAAGAAGGGGCGAGGTATGTCATGGTACCAACGCTCTGGACCGCCAAAGGCTGGCCGCTACTGGCCAAGATGTTAAGCGCGATGTAGCTTTGTTAAGTATTCGCCGCTTACGGCTATCGACTTACTCGCAGCGCGGCATCGATGCTTCTCAATCAGAAGTACCGGAATATGTGGTGTGATTACGTCAAACAAGTCGAATGTTTACATAGACGCATTTCACACGAAGCAATACTGTCAAAGGCTGAGGGACATTATCATACCTCTCTGTACCGTACTTGTCATCCATGCAGTATAGCCCCTACATCGTCAGCTCTTCGAGTGATGAATTAGTTCAGGAGGGCTAGGACCCCGGCCACGCTTGGCGTTCACATGTGCCACACCGATTCGAATCAGCGACTGTCCCAAAAAATGGCAAAATGAAAATTATACATAATCCAATGACACTCGAATCTTCAACCTGCTGAACAGCAAAAAAAACCCCTGAGTCGCTTGTATGCTACTCAGGGTAAGAAGAACATTCACTGCTTTTTACACAACTCATGGCAAGATACAGTCCTGTGCAGAGTTCTTAACCCATACCCTTTCTAGTAGCAGATTCCTCGCTTACACTTCCTACTCCGGTGTAGCAAGCTGACAGGATTGTTTAAACTATGCACAGGACTGAATTCCCAAGCCCCTTATCATCGAGAGATCTCTGCAAGGGAGAGCCTACCTTGAACCATCATCACACAGCTCCCCGGCTCGATTTCCCTGACAATAGAAGTTGATGGTTGATTCCACAGTATTTCTCTGTGGGTTGGCTCATCGCATCATGATTGCATGGTGTTTGCTTGATGTGTCAGCGTGAACTTTTATATGAGGGTCAATTGGTGACTGCCGAAGTAGAAGCGGTGGCGGGGTGTCAGAAAGAGGTGCACGCAGGTTCAGCTTCTTCCTCGCCTCGACAGCACTTCCTGGCAGTCTCGCACACACAATGACCGCATCACCCGCAATCAGGAATATGTCCGATACGCCACATACAACTACACCTCGATGCTACTTCCTCGAGTTACCGACAGAGCTGCGCGTCATGATCGCAGAAAACTACATGCGTAGCGTAGACATCCCTCGGTGGCGAAACGCCAGGCACTGTAAGAAAGCCGGACGCATTGCCAACCGCATACCCTACCAACTACCGCCACTGCTACAGACCTGTAGAACGATGCGTCTTGACGCGTGGGATATATACCTCGAGCGCTTGCGGGAGCATGAGTATCGAGTGCAGCGGAAGGTCGAATGGATTCCCGACTTGCGGCCGCATAGGATGACGCTCGAGAGGATGAAGATGCAACTGGTGGCCACGAAGAATGAGATTACCAAGGCCGAGGAAGAGAGAGTTAAGATGGGTGCTCTACAAGACTGCTGATGGAGTAGGATCAGGACTTGTCATCACTTTCACCAAGCTCCTGAAACATTTGCCCCTCAAACATCCGTCACCACCCTAGTCCAGGTCAGCAATAACACCTGCACGCTTCTAATACCAAAGTGGATTCCACCATATATCTCATGAGGTGGCACTACCTACGAAGCTCGTGCGTGGCGGCTCTATAAGATCAAGGTAGTTCGAAGTGGCGAAGCTCGTTCATCCTCGAGACTAACTCTATGCCAGACCCGCACCGACACCTTGCATATCATCTCAGACCTCGCCGAGAGACATTCGCTGTCATCTCTTTAGTTCAACGCCCGAACCGCGCCTCATCATTTAGAAGCACCGTGTCACCAACCTCAGACTCCCGGCATAGCGAAAGGGCACCGAGAGGAAAGCAGCCAGCGCGAAGATGCGTCGATCATTTTGAGCAACCAGCTTTATTTCTCACCTCCGGCTCATATGTGTGAAGGTTTTCAAAGTATATATTTGAGGTGGCTACAGCAAACATGCAAGCAGGTCACTTCTGAGCTGGAGATTACGCTCAGAGCAATGCAGGAAACGCACAGAGAGACGAAGCAAATGGGCAAGGAGCTGAAGTCACCACGCAACCACATCAAGCGCGAGAAGACTAAGCTTGAGAGATTGAGTGAAGCCACTTGGTACGTGGAGACTAGATGGCGAAGAGGACCTGGAAGGACTACGTAGTATAGGAATGGTGCGTGCGAACCTCGAATTCGGTAAGCACGGACCAACGACAAGAGTGATAGCCGGCCTTATCAAGAACAAGGTCGACTTGTTCGCTTACTACCCCAGACCTCTCAACTTATTCGCGATGCGATAGCACCTACCTGTCTGCTTTGTTAGGTCTTGGCAGAGTTTGTTTGCAGCGTCTTCGTGTGTCGTTCGTTTCTTTGTTGAGCTATCACTGAAAGCTTGAATGGCCAGATTGAGGTGATGATGCAGAGCTGATGTGCTTCGAGCTGAGCAAACGCGTCCATCCAACTCCTTTGATTCAATGCTCCCAATCAATACTCAAACATCAACCTCCTACGCACCAAGCTCATACCATCACTCGACTCATCCGCATAACCATGCGCCGGCGTTATCTGGCTCGAGCCCTACGAAGCACTGCCTTTGCTCTTGACCTGCGAAGCAATCCGCGTCGAGACGCTGGGCGTAGATCGCAACCGGCTTCAGCAGTATCGCGACTTCCTGGTCATTTTCCGAGGGTTTCACATGTGTACTACAAGAGGAATCTCTTTTCTGCCACATGGGTGGCAGAGACTGGAGAGGACGGAGTGGGAGATGGAGGGAGTTGAGATGGAGGGAATGGAGTTGAAGCATGTTGTTCGGGTGGTTTGGGCTACTACTGCGACTACGAGGACGGAGGAACAATGAGGACCTTCTGGTGGGGCCGCGTTGGCTGAGATAGGAGGACTGTGTTCTGATCAGGCTTGAGCTGAGATGTGGCTTCTAAGAGCAAGCATCAGCACATCCGACCCAAGCATTGAAATTCGCAACACCACTCACAGGCTGCGCCGTAATGGCAACTCCCTCACTACTGTCACTTCCCATGCTAAGCTTCACGACTCCGGTCTTGCCATCAAAAGGCTGCGAGATGAAGTTGATCCCAGCCTGCACCTGATACGGCACAGCTGCTGCGTTCCCGCTAGCGATGTTTACCGTCCCTGCGCTCGACGCGAACACAATAGCAAATACCTCATCCTCCAATATCTCCGCTGGAGAATAGCAAGGCTGATATCCATTGATGTTAATAGCGGAGGGACAGTTGTTACCAGTCGCAACCGTGGTGCCTGCAGAAGCTGGGCTGGTGCGGTACCAGAAGACAATCTTCTCCTCTCCCGTAGCCACGACTGGGGCGGGATTGCTCGCATCGTAAGAGTTCTTGTAAGCCGCGATTTGATACGGTAACGTCTGCAACCACGCCGTATGCGGCATACCGTTGACATAGGTTTCCGCCCCGGGCGGAATGCTCGCGCCAACGATGGGACCAATGTAATGACTCTCGCCGAAATCATTCCAGGTCACAATCTCGACGAAGCGCGGCTTTACTTGTCTGGTTTGCTCCCAGCGGCGGTACCACATGTCGTCCCCTCGCCATACCCAGGCTTTGTTGTAGTTGGGGAGGTTGGTGTAGAACCAGGGCGAGACGCCCATCATGTACGACTTCCCTGCAAGGGAGGACCACGCCGTGTCAGCTTCGGTTGTGATGTCGTTGGGACCAATGGGCCACATGTCCGAACTGAAAGTGCCATCTACCAGGTCTGGCGAGAAGCCGTTAGGACCGAGGGAAGTCCAGTCCGGGACGAAGTAGATGCCTCCATTGACTGCGGAGCGAATCTCGGCCCATTCATTGATATCACTGTTGCTCGGTCCTTCGAAGGTTGAGACGAGAGGTTTGCCGTCTGCGAGGAAGTAGGCGCCGTTTGGACCATAATCATTCAAGATAGAGATGACGTCTGCTTTGGGCCAGGGCATGCCGTTGCCGAGGTAGTCGAAGGAGAAGAAGAGTTTGAAAGAGCCGATACCGCCATTGATGAGGTTGTTGGCTGCTTGGAAGGCGTAGCTGATCTGTGTAGCAGTCGTGCCGGCGAGGGGTGGTGTGATGTTAAGGACGAAGGCATCGATGCCATATTTGGCGGCGAGCTGAATGTCAGAGGTCCAGTCGGCGATAGTGTAGGCGCCGTTGTTTCCGACGATGACATGAGCGAAGACATCTTGGGCTGCAGCTTGGGTGGCGAGGCACGAGGCCAAAGCTGTGAGAGCAGAGGTCCAGCGCGCGAGCTTCATGGCGAGGTGAAAGGAGGTCGAGTGACGGGCAACGATGACTGACAGTTAATGGTTCAAATACTTCAGAGGTCACTACCTTGTGGACGCGTGAGTCGGGGTGTTATTCCTTCTCGTATAGCCTTCTCGTATAGAGATATCAGGCATTCGAGCTACGCAACATTGGTCCACGCCGTGTGATCCTTCGTCGTAATGCTGGAGCCGGGCATTCTTGTCGTGGTTCATATTTCCGAACCCTAGGTGGAGCGTGGATAGCGAAGTGGAGTTACAGCCCTTTTTAGGAGGGTCCTTTGTCTAAATCCCTGGCGCTCAATGCCGGTCGAATTTCTTGGCACGAGCTACGCTTCGCTTGTCCGAATCCTCCTGCAGAGTCGAACGTGCCGGCTGCTGCTGTAAGTATGAATACTGGACTGAGGATATGCGACATCGGAATATATGCCTCTCTTTTTCGACAGGTATTTCAGCCCATCAGCTGCCCGATATCGTCCGGCGGCCAGCGAGTCTGCGCGAAGCTCAGGCATCGCTTAATGCCCTGCAGCATCTTCCGCGTCGTCTCATCGGATAGAATATGTGCCTGGGTGTTCTCACCATGTAACTTCTCTCGAGCGCTACGCTCGTGAATACCCACCATGGTCACACCAATAGGCCATGCAGCTTTACCAATGGAGAGACGAAGGTACGCATCATTGGCGTTCACATATCGCTTCAGTTGTGCAAGGTGCACAATCTCCAAGACTGGAGTGAGCAAGCTGTTTGGGATGCCGTCGGTCTCCTTGGCATTCGGTCTTTGTTCTTTGTGTTCGATTTCAAGCTTCTTGAAGAGCGGTCGTAGGTTATCGCGAGCTGCAGCGAAGGAATTGAAGGCCTGCTTGCCAGTCATGGACTCCTTGACCTCTTTGCTTCGCCGTGCCAGAGCAATCTGCCATTCTGACAGGAGCATGTCGAAGTAGCTGGCGACTTGCTGGAGGATAAACTTTCGTGCTTCCAGGTCTTTAGGTACGTTTTCAGGCACTTTCATGTCTGCTTCTGGCACGAGTGGGATGATGGTCGGTATGGGTCCGTTGCTGGGCTTTGGTGCCAGGGCCAATGCGTTGAGCTTGCGGTATCGTCGTAGTCGTTGCAGGTGGTCTTCGCCGAACAGGAAGCGCGGTTCGCCCATGTCTGAAAGCTTCACCAGTAGTTCCTCCTCGGATATATCTTCCTCTCCATCCTTGAGCGTGGCGCCCTCACCATTCTCAAGCTGCTTTGGAGGCAAGTCTGGCAATCCTAACCTCTTCCTCCGTGCTCTTTCTTCCGCCTCTGCTTCTTCCTCCTGCACTCGCTTGCTCTCTTCTGCCAGCCGCTTGCGCTTCTCTTCACGGGCCGCATTCTTCGCAGCTTCTTCCTCCTCCCGCTTCCGCTTCTTGTCGATTCTCTCCAACCTCGCCCTCTCCAGCTCTTCTTGTTCTCGCTGGTAATCAGCCTGTCGCTGTGCTTCCACTTCTGATCGTTTGAGATACTTCTTGGAGCCATCTTCCTTCGTCGCAGCACCGGAAGAGATCTGCGACTTCATCAAGCTCGCGAAGTCCATCTTGATTGACTGGTAGTGATGTCGATGTCACTGACATGTAACCAAGAAAGTGCTACCGAGTCAAGGAAATGTTAGCTAAGCAAGCATGCGCTCCAGATGTGACGGGCTCGGAGCTCACTCCGATGCGAGAAGTTAGCTTCAGGCCACGAATACATACAGCTCATGAAACAACCGAGGCATACATTCCACAGCCGCAGCATGAGCGAGTCATCGGTGCTATAGGATTCTTATCGACCACCCGTACACGACGCCCGTCGCCCACTCGAATACTTCCAGATGGCTCTCCAACCAGATGCCAAAAGTAATATCGATCGCGCGACCACGGCACCTTTCCTTCTGCGACTCTTCTGGCGCCAGAATCGCCTGCTGGATCCATGGGAATTCTCCGTCGCTCCGCCGGCAGACACCACCGGCATAAGCGACTATAGCTCGCTCCTCCCCAGCAACATCCGCCAACAAAGCGTCCAGATCTACACATGGCCGAACTGTACCCTTGGCGAACTCACAGCACTCTTCACCTCCGTACTACCAGAAGGCGTGATTCCGACACCTGCGGTTGGCACGAGGCTGGTCTTCAAACTAATCTTCCCCGACACGAGAGCAACAATCGTGGAAGGCAACAGAGGGAAATGGATCGATAAGCCACTAGGATCGGTTGTCATAGGAGGCAACAGCTCCGAGTTGCAGGACGACGGTGATGCGGAAGAAGAGCTACAACTGGAAGGAGACTCGCACAAGACTCTAGCGGAGGCGAGGTTCGTGATTGGCGACTACGTTGCATGCTCGATATACCCTCCCGGAAGTGACGGTAGAGTCGCGCCTCTGCCACCGCCGAGCTCGAGAGGCCCTCCCAGAGACTTTGGTGGACCACGAGGTCCGCCACCACCGCGAGACAATGGCTACGGAAATGGCTATGGACGAGGTGGAGGTGGTGGCTACAGGGGAGGATATGGTGGAGGAAGAGGTGGTGGCGGTGGCTTTGGTGCTGCACCGCCGCTCGGGGACTGGCGCAGAGGTGAAAGACCGCCTGCTGGTGGCTACCCTCCAAGCAGAGGCGGGTATGGTGGTGGCGGTGGATATGGAGGCAGAGGCGGACGGCCTTACTAGGAAGAAGAGTCGTCAGAGCCTGTGCAATCAATCGAGGACCACGCCGAGCCAATCGAGCCCGCCGAATCCCATGAATGCGAATGTTCAAACGTCGAAGTAGTTCCCGAAGGTCGAACCAGGGACAGGAAAAGGCGCGCTGGAGGTGATTACAATTATTTACAACGCTTCGATCCAGCGACGATGGGGATGTTGAAGTTCTCGAATGAGTCGTCAGAATTTGGCAGAGAGCTGAAACTGCAGAAGAAGGAGGAGGCAAAGCAAGGCAATGCGAATCACACTCCGCTTGGCAAGCCAACGTATTCTCAAGGCCGTTCGCATGCTGGACCCAATGACCGCGTCTAGCGGTTCGCGGTCAGCAAGCTCGCATACAGGTTGAAGCAATGTCAGATATTTGACATTGAGGCAAGGCTTGATGTCCCAGCCAAGGCGGCTTGGGAACGGCAGGGTGGTACCAACTATACTCTGATTGGCGGTTGAGGTTAAAGCAATTGTTACTGGAACTATCAGAATCGTGAGCGAGGCGCAGAAGGACTGGATTTTGGTTTGGTGCGCCTAATAACTACAACAAGCCATCGATACCGTCGCGAGGCGCAATTTGTATCGAGTGCTCGTGCATCACCTCGTTTCACTTTGAGTCGGCCAGATTATCAAGTCCAATTAGAGGAACTCAACAATGGTCAATATCCAATCTCATCCTTCGGCAAGCTCAATACGACTCTTGCTGATCACTTCATGGCACCAATTTTTTTTTCTTCCAACGGCACCAGGACACAGACAATCACGCCTCAACCCATTCATCTACCCCTTTCTAACCTCATCCCCCTTCCCTCCACGCAAAGCTCCCCATGCCCCTCATCCCCTCTCTTCCATTCCCCTGTCCACCTTCTCTCCACTTCTCCTACCTCTTCCTCCTCTAACAACTGAGCATCCCAGCAGCGTCCACGACCATCAAGAACCTCCACAAATCCCCTTGAAGAACTTTCTCACCCGATTCCCTCGATCTCGCTTATCCGTCTTCCCAGATATCGTCGCATGCGAGAGATGCACACCATATCTCTCCAGATACAGTGCCTCGATATCGGGACCGCTGAAGCTGGGTGGTGGTCTGCGGGAGAAGTAGGGTAGCCGGGACCGGGCGCGGTCGGGGTATGGATCGGATATGGGGTATCGTGCAGATTTTGTGGGGGTGATCATGTTCAGTACGTCTTGCAGATTGTGGGAATCGTTGGTGTTTTGTGGTGCGGGTGTCGTTGCTTGGGAAGGGCCTGGTGCTGGCTGCGCCCGTGCTCGTGCGTGTGGGCCGCGGTAGGGGGTTGGGGCTTTCATGGTGGGCTGTTGTCGCTGAGATGCTTGAGAAGTACTCTATAGGGGTTTTGGTAGAGGAATGGATGGTGGAGGCGAAAGAGGGAAGAGGAAGGAATTGCGCATTTTATACTTGGTGCTTTGGGAGTCGTGAGGACAGGATGGTAAGGTATGGTGACAACATTTGGTGGTCCTCAGAATGCTCGATGGGTCTTGGCTTGGCGAATACAGCACAGTGTTCAGATGTGCGCCTCTGCGAGACTCACGACGCTCTGCCATGACAAGCACTTTTGGATCTTGCACTTTATCCTGATTCTGTCGTGCTGTGCGAAGCGGCGCCAATGTCTTGACGCTCTAGCTGTGTTGAGATGGCAGGCGTTAGCGTCGCAATCATATGCGACGAGGCTGCGCCGAGAATTCTCGTCACCAGCGCAGTCCCTCCATCTCGATTTTCAATTTTGCTCATGCCTTGAAACACAAGCTTCCTCCTCCATCAGCTGTATTTTCCCTTCATGTTCCAATGTCTTTCATCAACACTGGCAGCAATTTCCTAACTCCCATTCCACCTCCGCCTTTTGTCGCGAAAACGCACAGGCTCGCCTCCCAATTCGCCATCAACCACGATCATCCACAACCGTCCGAACCGCGACGCGCAATTACCTCGCAACACAACTCGCTACGATACCGTTCACACAACACTCGGCGAGGGCGGCATTGACGGGCGTCCTCGATTTCGTTAGAAGTTACATGTCGTGCCGTGATGTGCTCTTCAGTGGCCTTCCTGATGCCGTTGGACTTTGACCTGCCTGCAAGCGGGGAATCGGCCCTTGCCTACTACCTGATCAAGGTTGTCCAGGCCTTCTTCAATGTGAGTGATGTCTTCTTTCTCCACAAGCATTATGCGCCGGGAAATTTGGCTCACCCTCAGGTGCAGGACTCATCGCCTCGACACCAAATGTCTTACATCCTTTATCGGTCAGCCAATGCGCCGCCTCGAGCGAAGTGGCAGGGAAGTCATGCTGCCATCTTGCGCCACCAAAGTGGATACGCTTGTTGTAGGCCATATAAATTAGCACGTGTCACCCTGCTGTATGTCCTTGCTAGTCTTCGCCAGCGCTTCTTCCATCTCCTTTGCGCTAAACGTGGCTTCCAAACACCACGTGCGAGAGCGCCAAGCATATCGGCGAGGTGAAGAAGTCATTCAGCGGCATCTGATCGGTCGATAGCGCTCCATTCGTCGGATCAAAGTACTTCGGCGCATCGACGTACCTTCCTGCGTGGTCGCTCATTGACAATGCGTAAGATGCCGAGCGCAGCACGTACTCCCCAGCCTTGTTTGGCTGATGTGTGTCCAATGGTCTTAGCGACGGGTGGATGGAATGGATAAGCTGGTGACTCGTGACATAGCTCGCGGCTGAGATCCACCAGCTTCGGCTTCAATGGAGTGGATGCTGTGGGATTTCGTCTTCAATACAGCCGGGTATTGCCTTCAGGTGAGTCACACAGGACTTGCTGTTGCCTCGGTCCCTCGACCAATTAGCCTCAGTTTTCGTGGTATGTATAAAAGAGGTGGCGATGTAATCTGAGTACAGTGTTTACCGGAATTTAGCTGATGCCAGTAATAATGAGTGGCTGAGGGTCATGATCTGATCTGATGTTTTGCCAGGTGCTTTGCTCATCATGGAGGAAGAGGAGGCTGGTCTGACTTGCGTGCGATCACTTCGGCTTCTGCGGCGCTCTAGCTGACCAACAGTAAAATTTCAAGTGAGAGGAAATTTCAAGTCAGACTCGCCTGCTTGAGCTTCTTAAGCAGCAGCTCGATTCTGCTGCGAAGATGTTGCAATCCATTTCTGACGGCGTCAACCTCATCCGCAAGCCTGTCACCATCTTTTTCTCCAAGACATAGTTGATGGCCTCGAACTCGCCTCCCAATACTACTTCGAAGGACTCGTCGAGCTCAGCGGCCTTTCGGCCGTGGTATGATTTCTCCGCTCGTTTGAGGTGGCAGCTCCAAGCATCGCTTCACGCTGCGGAACAGATTGAACGAGCATGCCAGCGGCTAGAGCCCTCGCTCGACGAGTCCAATGGTCATGGCCTGGGATGCAAAGGACGCCAAGGCTCTTCATAACATCATAACATCCTGTATCTCTCTATCTTCTCCTTCTTTCATCCCACATTCTCAACCTGCGGATGCACCACAGTAGCTCCGACAGCCTCCGTCTTCTCAATAAACTCGACGCTCTGCCTTAAGTTTTGTGCACTGCACAGCGCCTTCACAATATCACTTTCATTCCTCTCTCGGACCAAGCGTCTGAAAGCGTGCACCAAGAATCCGGAAACCAACTCGACTGACCAGTCCTCGGGTATCAAGTCCAAGACCTGTGCTACATCAAACCAACCACCAAAGCGCTCCAGAAGCTCGGCAGTACGTTCGAGTCGTTCGCTCAGATCTTCGAGTTTGAAGAATTCGTTCAACAGGTACTGGAAGAGGTGTGACTGTTGTTCCTTGCTGGGAAGTGGTTGATCTGGCACCAGACCCGAGCTGGGATGGAAGATACTAGAGCCGCCGAGGAGACAGTAGCGGATTGCAGTGTCATAGTCGCCGAGGCCGTGCGTGAGAAGTCGAAGGGCTTCCTCGTGCTTGCCTTCTCTGCCGTTGAGAATGATCATCTCCGGTACTAGCTCGTTGCTGTACGAAGAGAGTCGTTTACCTAGGGTATGAACGTCGTATTGTGATGCTGCGCCGTGACTGCCGCCAATAAGTTGCAGTAGGCGCAGGCGATTCTGCCACCATTCAACCTCGATGGCATTGTCGGTGATGAACTCTCGATACGTTGGCTTCGGTGGATGCAGTGCTCTGTACGTCTCGTATGACTGCACGAGTGTGCTTCTGGACTCCGGCGAATGTTCCAGCTCGTGCAATATGGTGTCCAAGTAGAACGTGATGAGGTCGTTGATGTATTCTGCGTCTTTCTTACCGAAGACAAGATGCTCCAAGTAGTCTTTCACAGCGCCTGGCGCTCTCTCCTTAAGAATCGCCACAGCCTGTTCAGGCTGGAAGCGAATCTTGCTTTTATCATCAGCGAAGACCTGTACACCAAGCTTGGGATTCCTATGCGCAAGCCATGCGCCATAGTCTTTGACAAGGGTAGCATCCCTGATCACCGCCAGATACCGCCGGATATCGTGCTCGCCTTCGATCATCTCACCGCCAGCATCTTTCTCGCCCTCGACGATGCGTTTCCAGGTGACCAAGACTTCCGACACCAGTTTGCGGCTTTGGTAAAGGCGACTCAGAACGTAAAGCCGCTGGAACTGCTCACACAGCGCAACAGCTCTCTCGAAGCAATCCACACCCTTGTCGACTACCTGATTGAGCTCCTCACGTATTGTGCCTGGGGTAGCCGGTCCCCGAGGACTGTTCTGATCGAGCAAGAACAGGACATGAAGTAAAGCTGCATCCACAGTTTGGAACACTGATGCTTCATCGGCAACACTCCCGAAGCCCTTCTTCATTCGCCAGACCATCAGATACTGCTTGATAAGCTTCAATAGATTGTCGCCATAGGGTCCTTTGACGTCGCGCTTCAGTTCTTTGGCGTCGAAGCTCCTTCGAAATTTGTCGACCGTGTCTCGAAGTCCCTGAGGCATCCACATTCCGTGCTTTCCTTCGACGATCTCTTGGTCAAGAGGTGGCAGTAAAGTCAGAACTATGCGAGGGTCAATCTCGCCCGCCACCAGAGCGTCTTCAGTACGACGCTTATCATGTTCGTAGGAGATGACACCACTGATCGTCTGCAGCACAAGGTTCCCGAAAAGAAGTATGGCTGCTTTCTGTCGGATGTATGTTAGAGTGAGAAAGTCCAGCTCATCCCGAGGCTCTTGGCCGCGAATGCTATTGACCACGCTTTGCACGGTCGGCACGTCGATGGACAATTTATTGTCTGCTGACTGCTGTATGGCCGCGTCCAGTTGCCGGTCTAACTGTGTGACGAGGGGCGTTCTTGCTATCCAGGAGACTTTGTCATTGGCATATAGCAAGATATTTGCTTGAACGTGCGCGAAACGTGCGGCAAGCTTGTCTTCTTCCTCGTTTCGCGGCCCATCTGTGGCATCATCCGTATTGTCACGAATGATCAGTCGCCTCAACCTCAGTCCTGATGACACACCATTTGTAGTGAGCTCCGCCGATGCGGTAGCATTCCGGAGGCCAATGCCACGAGTGGAGAAGTCGTCTTCGGGGTTCTCTGGTGTCGATGCCACAGTCAGCCATTCCTTGCTTCGATGAGCTTCACCTGGATCGACATCCCATCGCTGTACTTCGATGCAGACTTGCGTTGCCCCTTCGTGTTGTCTTCGCACCACGGCAAGCACGTAGCCCTCTTGGCTATCCATCTCTGGTGACATGGCTGTCGCTGATTGACCCGTACCGTCCAGAACGACGGACTCTGGGTAGCTGCTGAACTCCATTGTCCCACGAACGACGTCGCCGTCGAGGTTGACAAACATGCCTACACCAGGGTCTTCCAGTTTGGTGCCAGTCGTCAGCAGGAACTCGTTGGGTGTCGGTGACAGAACGTGCGGAGGTATGGGTCGGGATGGTTTCGTGTCTTCCACGGGCTGCGAGTCCAGCGAGGTTCGCGCTGCCGGCGCGGGTGGTGGTTCGGTAGGACTCTCTTCTCTGCTTGAGGGTGCAGCTGAAGACTCGTCGCGCCGCGATGAAGTTCGTGTCGGCCAGGGCGAAGTGCTGTCGGGCGGCAGACGGTCATTGCTTTGGGGCTTGCCACCTAAGCTGATGTTTCTCTGGTGGCCCCGACCTTGCCGCACAGGACTCCGGGAAGAAAAGCTTCGCGCAGCTGGACGATTCGGGCGCGGTGACCCACGTCCCTCTTGTGCGGGTGGCGATGGGATGCGCAACGAGGAGATGGGAAAGAGCTCGTTCTTGCGATGATTGACGACATCTAGCAAGGAGTATATGTGCCCATCGGCAACACATGCAACATGTCCTCGTCGTTCCAGCACGGTGATAGCACCAAGCTCGATGTCTCTGACCTTCTCCGGTCGTGTCCCATCTTCCTTCACGCGAATCAATCGCAGTCTTTGTCGGAGACAGATGACGACGACGACGACTGTACCGCTGGCATTCTCTTGACCGAACGCATCCTTATCCAGCCCGCCGACCCACGAACAGCTCGCCTGCTTGATGCCCCCATACGCAGGACTCAGCTCCGGGAGGGTGTAGAAGGTGAGTGTCTGGTTGCAGACTACGCACGCCTTGCTCACGTTGGGTAGCAGCAGTATCTGTTTCACGCCCGCTTCTGCTCCGTCTTGCGCCGTGTTGAACGTCGGCTCGATCTTGGTCGCGAACATGTAGCTCGGCTGGCCGCTCTCGTCGCATGCATCCGGGGGGATCGAGACATAGTGCAGCACTTCGCCCGCCGATGTGCCAATATACAGATTGCCATTCCACGCATCCACGCAGGTGATATGCGCTTGCCCGCCGTCGTCGCCAGCAGACAGTGGAACATGTCGGATCAGCTCGCGAAGTGTATAGCTTCCAGGCGTGCCATCCTGGCTGTAGGATATTGCTGCATCAGACCCATCTGTAGATCCCATAGCAGCCACTGATGTTCGATCAGCGCGTTGAAGCTTTTGCTAGTAAGTGTGTTACCGAGCCATTGCCATGTTCATGTAGGATGCTGCCTTCACATGCAATCCCCATTAGTTCGATGATCTGCCCCACAGCTTCAACCTCCGAGGCGTGGTGGTGTGGTGTTCCCAAAGGAGGACACGTCCGTATTGGCCGCAGTATGGTAGACCTGCACCAACACCACCATCACCGTACTCCGAGCACACACGCGTCGCTACTCACAACTCCACTGGCGCTGAATACATATCAACACCAATCACTGGCACAGCCCTCGACCTCCACCACCACACAAAGGACAACGCGCGGCCTGGAGCAGGGGAAGTAATGCGGCCGTGAAGATGGTCGGGACGACAGAAGAGCACGGGCACGATGAGGACTCCTCCACCATTGAGGGCGCGAACGACGCCCAGAACGGCACGGCGAGAGCCAGTCACGATGGCGACGCGAGAACATCCACCGACACAGGCAACAAATTCCAGCAAGCGGTAGCAGCCTGGCGATCACTCGACCTGACCAAGCTCGTCTCCAGCCTGGACACCACTGCTGCAGATATGGTCAACCAGCAAAAGGAATCCCTTGTGCAGAGGAAAGAGCTTGCGACCAAGACCAAGGAATTCCGGAAGCTGGATGACACTGGCAAGCTGGCTGAGATCAAGGACCTGCTCAAAATGTATCAAGGCTACATCGATCTACTCTCCAACCAGAGCAAGGCAGTCTCAGCAGCGTTCATGCAAGCCTACTCGCCATTGTCCGAAGCACCAGATCCATATCCTCTCCTCGAAGCATCTATCGATTCGTTGGTCACCGCGGATGAGGTCGTACCAAAGCTGGAGTCCGAGAACGAGAGACTGCATAAGCAGGTGTCAACGCTGAACAACGAGCTGGAGGAGACTGAGAAACAGCTGGAGGAAGAGCGCGGCAAGAGACAGTTGGTCGAAGCTTCCCAAGATAGTCGGATCAAGGAAGTGGAGGAGTCGTGGTCTGCCGTGCTCAAAGAGAAGGAGGACAACTGGACGTCGAAAGAGCGAAGTCTCGAAGAGAAGGTCGAGAATCATGATCGTCTGGTGAAAGAGCTGAAGGCCAATTATGAAGTGTCGCAGCGGCTTGAGAACTCTGGCGAAGACACTCAAGATGTCGTTCGCAGCAGTGCCACAGCAGCAGAGCTGGAGATTGCGAACTCTGAACTCGAGAAGGTGAATATTCGACTAGCTGAAGTGGAGGCTAGAAATGAACAGCTGCGCATGGAGCTGGCACAATCTACAAGTCAGTCGAACAGCTCGGCCAGGAGTACGGCAGTGGAGGATGATCCTTCATTCTTGAGGTTGCGGTCCGAGAACACGTCTCTTCTGCGTAAGCTAGATGCAGCACGCCAGGACAAGGATGCAGCGAGGAACGAAGTAGAGACGAGACTCCGAGGAGTGGAACGGGAACTCAAGTCACTGAAGGCTGATCGCGATAATCTGCAAAGCAAGGTCGAGAGATGGAGTGATTACGATGAGATCAAGCGCGAGCTGGACATGCTACGAGCTATCGAATTCTCAAGCATCGATGATGTCGATGAAGACGTTTCACATGCAGATGGGTCAACAAAAGGCGAAAGTCTGGAGCAGCTGCTGGTTGCACGAAACAAGAAGCTGAGCAATGAGCTAACAGAGCTTCGTGTCTCACACCAGGAGCTAAAGCGAAGGTTGGAGCAGCTGCAAGAAGACCTCTCAAGCACAAACATGGATCTTGAGAAGGCGCGTAACCTCAACGCGACATTGGAGAACGACCTCCAGAAGGCCCAGCAGGAGGCCTCAAATGCGTTCGAGACCATGTCCGTAGCTGGGACATACACCTCACGCTTTCCCAAGTCGCAATATGGCAGCCGACGAGGTAGGGGTGGTACGTCGCCCACCTCGTCCATCATCGGCGGCTTCGAGCCTGGGTCATCTGGCGCTGGCAGTCCAACGCTGGAGTCTCTTCGGGCAGGCGAGCCAGTCGGTGGTGGGTCGGGTATACTGCCGATGGTGACAGCACAGCGCGATCGCTTCAAGAAGAAAATCGGCGAGCTCGAGACAGAACTGCAGAAGCAGTATCAAGTCGTATCATCATTGCGGTCAGAAGTAGCGTCGCTGCAAAGGGACAACCTGAACCTGTACGAGAAGACACGCTACGTGTCCACCTATAACAGAGGCCAGCCAGCTTCATCCGGCGCTGCATACGGCTCAAATCCAAATCCATCAACAGTCCACGTCGGCTCTGCAGACACACCCTCGGGACTCTCGCTCGATCGATACAGATCGGCTTACGAGCAGAACATATCCCCCTTCGCAGCCTTCCGTGGCCGAGAAAGCGCCAGAGCACTAAAACGTATGAGCTTGCCCGAGCGCGTCATCTTCCAGATCACGCGCATGGTGCTGGCGACCCGCACGAGCAGGAACCTGTTTGCGTTGTATTGCTTGGCCTTGCACTTGCTGGTGTTTGGGATGCTCTATTGGATGGGTGCCTCCGACATTGAGAAACATGCCAGTCACTTGTCGGCCAGCACGGCCGCGGGCTCTGGAGCTGCAGCCGCTGCCAATGCTGGGACCGGAGGAGGGGTGGATCTTGGGCATGGGGAGTGGGAGCAAGAGGGTTTCCAAGCTGAAGGGTGATGAACGATGATGTACGATTGAGTGCAGATGAAGTAAGACCCTCCACGAGCGGCGACAGAAGCATGAACCAACCACGTTCGAGTCAGATGCAGTGTCGTGCAGAACCAGATGTCATGACAGCCACGGTGACCACTTCCTGGTACCCAATGTTACCAGCGGGTTTCCACGCTACTGAACGACCTCTTCCAAGGCTTGCGCATCCACGATATCTGAAATTGGACTGCCGTCTAAACCGGAAGCGCTGGTGTAACAGAGGCTAAGAGCTCAACATCAAAGGGGACTAAGGGAACTCCTCCGAGGACTCGCAACACCATCTCGTGAACGCCACAGGTTCGCCACTAACGCTGTCGGACGAGCCAAATTTACTGCCATTCTCTCACGTGTCTGGATTTTTGAGGGTCCATTGCGGACGACAGGCCCAGGTACATTCTCGGAGGAAAGCATACGGGTATCTGCACGGCTCCCACGGCATTCATCTGGTGTCTCATTGGACACGAGACGATGGCAGTAACGACATGGCTGCGGGCCGCTGATTGCACAGCAGATGTTGAAGGCTGGCCTGAAACGCAGTGGTCGGAGGGCGTCAACTCGGATGGTGCTCGAGAGCCAGCCATCTCCGCAGCCGCCTGGGCCTGTAAGCGCCAGGGTGGAGCTCATTGGTCTGAGGTGGCGAGTAATTTGCCAACAATAGCTCGATCAATTTTGGCTGAATGTGGGTAAATTATGCTGCTTTTCTTGTCGCGACCGAGAGATGCATGCACGTCGATGCAGATCTGTGCAGGTGGACCTTTGGGCGGCCGTCCGCGAAATGAATGCAATGCGATGCGATGCGATGCGATGAGGGTGAGAGGCCTTCCATCAATGCTGACCCTCCGGAGTCCGAGGATGACTGCCGCGATGTGGTAAGACGTCTTCAAGGTCAGAACTTGACATGTGAAGAGCATCGTTCGAGGGTCGCGTGGCAGAAGCCCAAGAGCCTTGTCTAGCGCTGCATATAACTACCCAAAGTGCTGGAACTGGAGGAAGAGTGGGAAGCTTGAGCCAAAATGCTCGGATGTGGAGTAAATTTTGTTGCTATTTCCATGTCGGGCGGTTAATGGCGCAGATGGATGTACCGCATGGTTGTACACATGCGCCGGCAAGTCAGCCATGTATATAGAATGTGAGGAAGCGCTTGCAACGAATTCGAGGTGTGGGACGTTAGAATACCGTTGCTGTTGGCACCTTCATCACTTTCCGTGCCTTTCGTCGACTTGCATTTGTTGTTGACGTTGACCGCTGACCACCGATCGACGAAGATCCAGATCGATCACAACTACAAGACACACACAGCACACACACACACACACACACACACACACACACACACACACACACATACAGCAACCATGTTGTTCACACAGGCGAGCCTACTGCTCGCGTTAACGAGCGTCGCCGCCGCAGCACCATACGTACAAGAAGAGAAACGCACATTCCACAACTGGTGGTCCAACTCACGACATTCATGGCGAGCGCGAGCAAACGAAGTCTCACAATGCAACATCGCATCAGTCCAACTACCTCAAGGCAAGCCCCTTCCACCCTCGCCCTTCCCACCAACCCCAGCTAACACCAAGCCAGCACCTAAACCCCTCCCATCCCCAACAGAAGGCTTCCAACTCTACCACGTCGCCGTAGGCCGCGGAACCCAGAACTACACCTGCGACACAACCAACACCACCGCCGTCCCCGTCGCAGCCGGCGCGGTCGCCTCCCTGTTCAACGTCACCTGCCTGTCAGCCGATAGTCCCACCCTCCTCTCCACCATCCCCAACATCGCCCTCGAGTGCCCCACACCCACCAACATCAACACCCAATCCCCCACATACCGGGATCTCTCCGGCCACCACTACTTCACCGACGCCACCACCGCCTACTTCAACCTCGACACATCGCTCGCCAGTCTCGGCCAGGGCGGCTTCAAGAAGATCAACGCCACCGCTGCGCCAGACTCGGCCGTCATGGGCCAGGATGGCAAAGGCTACGGAAGCGTTCCATGGTTGAAATTAACGACCAAAAACGAAGATCAATGCGACTTTCAGGAAGTGTACAGAGTCAACACCGCCGGAGGTCAGCCTCCGAAAACTTGCACGGGCCAGCCCGCGGCGTTTCAGGTTGAGTACGCGGCCGAGTATTGGTTTTACTCGTAGGCCGGGCCGAGCCGAGTGGATTTCGCAAGGCCGGTCCGGTCCGATGGGACGTGTGTGTGTGTGCAGAATTTTGTTGTTTTTTTGAGCGGCGTATGAAAAATGGAAGAGTTTCCATTGGCGAGGCGATTGTGGTTCATGGTGGCTCAGCTCAGCTCCTCACCTTTTTCCCCCTTCGATTTAAGGGAGAGAGAAGAGAGAGAGAGAGAGAGAGAGAGATTGTGTGTGTGTGTGTGTGTGTGCATAAATACCAGTGGCTGCGTGATGGCCGCAAGCGACAGCGAAGAGCAAACAGCAAACAAGCACGATAGCTACGAACGAATGACCATACAAACAAGGCGTGCCTAATTCGGGAATGAAGCACTTTTCAGCTCCAGACTCCAGCTTCAGAATCTTCTCCTTTCGTACATGGAGCCGTTCAATATGTCCCAAATCCGCAGTCGGAATCGCAGTCTCATTAATCTCAATCTCAATCCAACACCAACCAGCAGAAGACGCAGAACCTAAGCGTGTAGCTAACCGCCCGGATGTAGAGGACAGAAGAGGAGCAAGCAAGTGACAACCTGTCAAGCCACCTTGGACCCTTCAGCTTCAGACAAAGTTGTTGTTGGAGGTATATATTGCCACTCCAACTTAGCTTAGGGCGGCGTCGCCTTTGGCAACAAAAGTAGCGGAGTAGAGTTGAGTTGAGTAGATCGTTTTTACAGTACGCGCCAGATAGATGACGATGATGGTGGTGGTATCTTGCATGCCTTCCCAAAAAATCCCCGTACTAGGCGTAACCTCCGTAAAATCGCCGTGATACAATAGCGCGCGCCCATGCTATGCTCTAATGCTTGCCGTTATTTCCAAGACACTTGGTGACATTATCTACCAGCGCAGAGTCCTTCTAAGCTTCCCACGCCATATGAAATGCTTTCCCTTTCTGTACAACAACGATACCTGCCGAACCGTATCGACTCCCCTTCCCTCGCTTCCGACCAAGGCGGCTTTCTCCCTACCTCCTCACGCATCCAACTCTCACTTGCTGGGGTTGTTGTCGTTTAAATTCATCTGCTTCAGCGCCTCAGTCCCCCAATCATCCCCCTCCTCATCAGTCATACTCGTCCGATTCGCAACTCTCAACCCACCACCTACAAGAGGGTGCGGCATTTCCACAGGTGAGTCCGGATCAGGTTGATATGCATGGCTCTGCGAAGAGTACTCTGGATGTCCATGCGATGGTGGGGCATACGCTTGGTAGTTGTGCCCCCAGTCCGAGCCGGCGGGTTGTTGCGAGTATCCAAGATCGTCCGCTTCGGGTCCTTCTCTGAAAGGATCAAGGGGTGAGTAATTCAACGTCGTGTTCAAATTGAGAGGTTGCGGTCTCTCGGTCGTGGGTGTATCGTCGTTTCGTGGTGCTTCGTAGACTGCTTCAGGTGGTGCATGGAGGTGGAGAGGATCACCCATTTCTGCGTTCGGGCTGACTTCTGCTACGGGCATGTTTGCGAGACTCTCCGTGTGGCGGAGTGAGCTCTCGCCTCGGCGGAGACTGGCGGCGCCGGCGGCGCCGCTTTGTCCGCTGCCGCGTCGTTGCAGGCTTTGTATATGTTCTTCCGGGACAACGGTACCAACGCTACCTTCGGCGTCGGGGTCGCGGATGCTGAACTGTGCGATGGTGCGCATCTTGCGTCCTACCCAGGTAGCGAGGATCTTGCCGCGTTGTTTCTCGCCAAGTCGGGATCGTGGGAAATCGCCCAGAGCGACGAAGGCTACGATGTCGAGGACGAGTTGGTGTTCGTTGAGTACGGTATTGACGATGATGGGCACGAGCGATGCCAAGAAGGCTCTTGTCCTGACTTCGGCGATCAGGACGAGAAGTGAGCCTGCTTGAAAGATGGCACTACGAGGATTGTTAGTGAGGAATCACACGGCGGTGCATCAATGAACTCACCATCCACCCCTGACGAGCGCACGATGACACTTCTCCACGCTCGCCTCAACGTCCATCGGGAAGTGCTGCAACCCATTGACTTCAAACGTCTCACCAATCGTGCCCAGCACAAAAAGTACTTGCATCTCTACCATGTTACCACCAGGACCGATAGGCCTGCTGACGTTATGTAGGAAGCCCAGGTCACCAGTACGGACATATCGTACTCCAGGGTCGCCATCGATTGTGCGACCATTGAATCGCTCTGCATCAAAAGCATCCTTCGAGCCATAGAATGCGTGTGCATTGGCTTCTGACTGCACCCAAATCTCGCCATATTCGCCAGTCAGGCAGAGTCGATTCGTCTCTGGATTGACGATGCTGATCTGTGTGCTTACTGGCACCATGCCAGAGTCCTGCACTAGAAGCGCAAATGGTTCCGTGTCTGGGTCAACAGGTACCACCAGACCTCTTCTCAAGCTCGTTGGCTCCAAGAACAGCTCGATAGGCTCGATGCACATGTAGCTCCGACTCGCGACCATCGGATTCAGCACATGACTGTAAATCGTGTTGATCGCTGTTCTGTCCAGGCCAGATGCTGCAAAGGCCTGCTTCACGCGACCGTAGACGTCCGGCTTCGGTCTTTGGTCCGTTGCAATCATCAAATTCTTCAGCTCGTGCATCTGGATGCCCTTGCCAGCTGCGTGACCAATAGCATGTTCCAGCATCTGACTCGTGGCATAGGTGTCCTTGATCTTGTATCGAGCAAGCGTCTGGAACAGCACGTTCGGATTGCTGGCGAAGTCAACAGGCGAGACCAGGTATGTTGGTGTCGCGAGGAATATGCCCATCATGCAAGTATGTAGGAAGCCGAGACCCATTGTGCTGCGGACACAGCCGAGCACCGGTCTCGTCGATGTCATCTGGCACGTCTCTTTCTGCACTTTGCACAGCGCCATGAGCGTATTGTGTCCAAGCTGCACAGCAATTCGCCGCTGATCGGGCGTCCAGTATGTCCAGATCACCACCGGATGACCAGGAGCGACCCACGCTGGTCGGATCGTCAGCCCAAGGTCTCTGCATCCATGCGTCTGCTTAGGCGGCTTCGTCGTGTTGTAGGTTGGTGGCAGGGTAATCTTCAAGATCATGGCCGTCTGCTTGAGATGTTGTGACACTGCCTTCTGCTTAAGAACAGTGTCCACATCCGCGTTGACGATGATTGCCTTGATCTTGAAGTCCGCGATCATGTGCAGCAGCGCTGGCACATCCTCGCTTAGTCGGTTCGAATCCACAGGCGCCATGGGAACTGCAACCGCGCCCAGGCATATGCACGCGTGGACCGCGTATACCAAGTCTTCCGAGTGTGTATACATCAGTAGCAAGTGGTCGCCAGCTGCAACCTTAAGCTTGTTCTTGAGGTACATCGCCACACCAGCGACTTTCTGATCGAACTTTTTCCAGTTGACACCCTTGCCTTCTCGGCCTCTGCCATCGATTGTGCAGATAGAGAGCTCTTCGGCCTGCCGTGTTACTCGCCATTGCATAAGATCATGAATGTTGCTGAACTGGTTCAGTGGTGTGCTCGTCCGGTCGTCGATCACTACTTCTCTGTGGTCTACGCCGGAGTATTGCTTGTCGGCGTGCATCGCGAGCATATCTTGACGGGCGTTGCTGGACATAGGCGACCAGATACCACCGGCAGGATCGTCTCCGAGAGGTAGGTTCTGCACAGCACGCTCGATGCCGAACTTGACGTGTACACAAGGAAGGTTGCCGTTGTCGAACTCCTTTCTGCAGAGCATGTTGCCGATCTCGCGCCGCCCGTTCTTGACGATGCGTGGTAGTGTGTTCGGTGCAGTCATCATCACGCAGTAGACGCGGAGATGGTGCTCTTGGTACAGCACCTCCATGACTCGCTCGCTCAACGAGTCAAGGAAAGGTATGTCAAGCTGTCGTGGCGGTCCACCTGTCGTTGTCGGCGCTGTACTTGCTGCTTGCGTCTCGATGAGGATGATGGGCAGATACTCTCCGTTGACGTGGGCATCGAATGCTGAACTGTCGTAGATCTTCGGCACTGTCTTCATCACACTCGATACGAGATGCTGCACGAAGAAGTATCTGTGCTCGACTTCATGTGCGCCATGCTCGACCCACTCGACTCGCTGCCTGATTCGATCTTCGTAAAGACCGAGCACGAATAGCTTGCCCTCAATGACGCATCCAAGGAGACCAGTGCGCAGGAACTCAGGCTCGACGAGTACTGGCGTCGGGCTACCTTCGACGAAGCGATACGGCCTGGCGTGGAAGATGGTCTCTGTATGTTTCGGCAATGCCCAGAAGCCGCCGCTCAGTGAAGGTGAGTCCACCCAGATCTCACCAATAGTGTATGGCGCGCACAGAAGATTCGTCTCAGGGTTCACCAGTGCAAGTGTTGCATCAGGTATTGGGTAGCCAAAAGCGCCTGCTCGCACAGTGCCAGGCTCATTCGCACGTTTCCGCGCTTCTTCACCCATTGCTATTATGACGACCTCATTCGTCTTGAGACTCTCCTTGTCTAGCAGGACTTCGCTCAGTTCCGACCGGTTGCGCTTGCTGTTCTTCGCCGCTTTCTTCTCACTATTGCTGCCGTCAAGCAAGCTCGTGTATCCATTGGCTGTGGTGGGGCTGCTCGGTGTGTCTGGGTCGCTGTCGTTCTCGGCTTCGGGGACAGTCAATGGACAGCCCATTCTCTCCTCGCCACCTAGCCAGTCGCGGACAGATATGATCATGCCACCATGCTCAGGGAGCGAGAGCATTGGCGCCACCAGATCTCGCGCTCTCGGATTGCGCATCGGCTTGAGCCATCGATCTGCCAGAATCTCGTGGAACTCTGTATCGACCGTGAGACAATCTATGAGACAAATCTTGACAGATGAAAAGTTTGGCTCCATCGCTTTCTTGAAGTTTCGTGTTGCCATAGGGTCCTGCTGGTAATTATAGGCAGCGCGCTTCAACCCTGGGTAATCTGCAACCATGACTGTAGCACGATATTTCGAGATGAGATGCGCGTACATGCCAGGCGTATCAACAGTCTTGCTCTCGAACCAGACCGTCGTATGGCCGCCGTAAACACCGAGGAGAACGCCCAGAATCAGACCGCAGCTCTCTCGAGGATCTAGATAAGACAAAATCACCTCGTGCCGTCCTTGACGCGGGATAAGAAAGGATCCATCCGATGCTCTAAGTGATGACGAGAATGTATCGTGGTTCTCCGTCTGCGGTATCGTCGAGAGTATAGCAGACAAGCAAGCCATTTGATGCATGATGGTCCGATGTGATAGCACCACACCTCTAAGATCTCCTGTTGGTGCTCGCGAGAACTCGATATAAGCCAGATCCGGAACCTGGAGCGGTGTATCACCATCTTTCTTCTTAGGATGATAGGAGCCAAACTCATTCGTCTTCCACCACTCCACACCTGTCGGCCACTTCAGCCGCTGGTTCGAGATGTCTCTGGAGAAAGCTTTCAGATTGTTATCTGTCGTCAACGCAAGATGCGCCTGAGTTGTCGTGAGAAGCAGCGATAACTTCTGGTAGTCGGTTACGTTGTTGATAGGGACTGCGACAACGCCTGCGATGAAGCATCCCAGTAAGGCAATGGCGAATTCTATCACTTCGGTATCGCGGTACACCAGCGCGACTCGATCTCCTCGGTATAGGTTCGACTTGTCCCTGATTACTTGCGCGACCTTCTCTGCTCGAGAGGTGAGCTTGTCCCAGGTTATTGACGCCGTCTCTTTGCCTTTCGGATCTAAGACCCAATACGCAGGTTGCCGTGCCTGCATTTTCCCTCGATGTCGCAGCACCGCACCAATGTTATCGAACTTCGACATCGGGATGTTGTGGTTGTGCGGATCGTATACGGCGAACGGTACATCGCGAGGCTCCAGAGGCAGTTGGTGCACATGTGCAGCAGGTATGTCGTCGCGCATGAGCGGTGGCGGTATCATGGCGGTCGGTGAGAAGGCTTCGCCCATGCTATATCGCTGCGGCCCTCCATAGCTTTCCCGTGGTCTCGCGTCTCCAGTCTGCTGCCCTGTAAAGTCCGAGAAGTATCCTTGCGAATCCATCATGGTGCTCATCCTGCTCGACGTGTCGTAGCTCTCTTTGCGATCCGGGTTGAAGGCGTAGTCCGAAATGACCATTGTGCCATTGTTAGAGGACATGCTATATCGACTGCCACGGCTCTCAGGTCTACTACCACCAGGCGTCACGGGTCGCAGTCCTGACCCGATCGAGGACCGTCTCGGTTGTGGTGCTCGCATGCCCAACTGCTGTTCCTGGAACCTCTGCACCTGGCTTGGTGGTCCAGCATCGTAGCCAGGCGTGACCGGCCGCCCATCATTGTATTGCTGCTGTTGTGCGTATTGCCCTTCGGTGTATGCGCTGTAATCCTGGGTGAAGGGTCCTGCGGGTATGCTGCCATAGCTCGTGCCTCTGCCGTGTCCATGTCCAGGTCCATGTCCACTGCCCGCCGCCGAGTACATGCTCATGCTCATGCTCGTCCCGTCGTCCACCTTGATGCCCGCCGCTTCCAATTGCTCCTTGTCCAAGTATTGCGACAGGATCATGGTCCGCCTCTTCTCGTAACCCTTGCGCGTGATCTCTTCATTCGCGAGATCTTCGTCGAGTTGCGCAATCTGCTGTCTCGCAGGCGTCGGCAAGCGGTGGATGTCCATGATCGCTCCAGGTCTTCATGTCATGCGACGGCGAGGAATGTGGACGAGGCGTGTCGTCGCAAAGGAAAGTGATGCCAACGCAGATCGGCTTTTCGCCGGCTTGATGCTTCACCGACAACAGACACAGACGCAACGTGAGAAAACAGAGAGACAGGTGCGGAACAGCACAGTAGCGAGCGACAGGTCGGTCGGCATCTATCTGATACGAACACGCTCGGCCATCCGCTCATGTGCCTCATCCGAGAATCGCTCCACGTTGATCAAAGTGTCCTCTGTCCACTGTCCAGCCAGGGTCGTCCAGGGTCCAGGCCCATATGTCATCGAGGGATACGTTGGCCAAGAACGTGTGTATTGATCCTGCCAGCCGCCTGCCTCCGGCGCCTCTTACTTTAGCTTCATCATCATGAATTACATTTGGCTGGAGACAAACCAATGAGTGAGAGGGAAGAAGAGTCAGGAGGCAATATCTCATCGACAGTAGGACGACTGTTAGAACGCCGGGATGGTCACGAGATTGGGCTTTACAACCACCTTGCAGTATGAGCATAGGAAACACATCGACATCTTGATAAACTTTAGTATATAGCATGTCATCGAATTCAATTTCGCCATGTCGAAACCGTCACCTCGAAAGGACACAACCTTAAAGGGACGTCTCTTTAAGACTTGAACTCGAGTCTCCTGTATCTTACTTGAGACAATCTAACTCGATTTTGAAAAACAGCATATGATATGGTACTATTTGTCAGCAAACAGGCCTTCTACGCTTTACTCTAGAAGCAGGAAATCGTGGTCTTGGTTGATGCAAGTCTTTGTACACTTCCGCGATGCAATGCTGAAGCAATGGGTATCATTGGTAGCCCTCCATGGCCGCCGTAACGTCGTGAAGTAATCCAATTCTGCACGCTTAATACGTGAACGCTTCTTCAATAAAGTCCAGAGACACTTCGTCCATGACGGATCTGCACG
Organism: Nothopassalora personata; assembly: GCA_033816765.1. NCBI lineage: Eukaryota > Fungi > Ascomycota > Dothideomycetes > Mycosphaerellales > Mycosphaerellaceae > Nothopassalora > Nothopassalora personata. The sequence continues at coordinate 4,775,877 of CM066288.1, forward strand.
CCGCTCGGACACTGTCTGCAAAGGCACCAGGTCCGCAGACCGTCACACCAACGGATCCTACCCGTTCTGGCATCTCTTTGTCCATGATGGTCTGTGGTGAACAACGTCCTGGGAACATCTGAACACTTCCTGTACTGGAGATGACTTCGTTGCGATGTCTGGGTTTCGAAACGAAGAGCTGTATGCGGAGGATGTCCCTGCGGCCCTCCATCCTGAGGATCGTGTCCATCCACTCTCGCATCCATTCGAGCGAGTCCGTGGTGGGGACCGACCAGACAAGCAGGATCTTGCGTGTGCTGCATGTTCCTTCCTGGTACTGCTGGAGAAGGTGATGGACGTAGCCAACGCAATGTGTAATGCCGACGCCGCCAGCAAAGAGAATGACTGTGCCGTAGGACGAGAAGGAGTGATGGCCTCCGTAAGGGCCTTCGATGAAGCCCCAGGTAGTGTACGGCTTATTCTGTTGCTTCTCCATCTTGTTCAACATCTTACGAGTCATTCCAGTTCTCGCGCGTACAATCAGGGAGAGGTGGGTGACATCTCTGCCTCGAGGGAGCGTAGTGCTGGTGCCTTCCTGTTTTGTGTCCACTGCTGCTGTCATGGTTGGAAGTGTCGCACTTTTGCGATAGTAGTTGGGTTCGCGAGCAAAAGGTCGTTTGCTGACATCATTTGCCAGTATCGCTTCCGCAGGCGCCAGCTTCTCCATTTCAATCTCCATTGGCGCAGCCCTTGATCTGTTCTCAGCCCAAGCGACGGAAAATGGATGACTTGACCAGAGTGCCAATGCGGGAATGTAAGCATGTACATGGCAACCTGGTGTCCACTTCCATGGTCGTGAGAGCGCGAAGGTAACTCGACATGCCTCTGCTGAAGAGTACTCGACAGTGACTTTCGTAAGTCCGCGCTTTCTGCTCCAATTGTGGTAGAGAATCCTCCATATCCTCCAGACTATCTCGGCGGCCCAAAGCGCAAGGCACAGCTTTACCCCAGCAAGCATGGGAAGTGGTTTGGACAGATGAATTAAGACCCCAATGATGCCCATGAGCGCCATGATTCTGTGTGTGTTAAGGAAAGTCTCGTAGAACGCATGTCGTACTGCGCCGACGCTCGAGAAGAACATGAAGGTGAAGATACATGTGCCAACCATTCCCCAGCTGTAGCTTCTCGAGGTCTGCAGTGTTGCGAGAAGCTGCTGCAGTCCTTTGTGCCATTTACCAGAAGCAGCATCGTTCAGTCCCCACATGATGGTGTGAATGATGCTCTCTAGTACCACCACTCGTGCGCACCACCGATGTAGAAGGTTGAAGGTATCGTAAGAAACTCCAAGTATGGGGATTAGCGGATTATTTCGCAGCGCAAACAGAACTGTCGGTATAAGATTGAGCGCAGCCAGCACGCCCGTTCGGCCACGCATTTCCGCGATGGCTGGTGCAAGTGGATCATGCCAGTCGATCGCCAGAGTGTAGGCGATGTTCGACGCCAGGTAAATAAGGATAAGGAGCGTGTGAAACCTCGAGGGTAAAGTGCCGACAGTGACTGCTTCCGAGATGCGGAACTCTCGATTGTGTCGGTTTCGAATCAAAGGGGCGTGGAGCAGGTGCTTTTTCAGCCATGGCCAGACTGTGGAGTGGTTGTACATCCAGTATCTCTGATCGGCGTCTCGTCTCATACTCAGGATGTGCCGGAAATGAGAATGAAGCATATTCCACCATCGATAGAGTAAAGTGCCCAGCAGAAGGACACAGAAAGATGCGATAAGGACATAGCTGAAGAGCGAGTTCATTCCCTGGTTGACACCATGCAAACCATGACTGTAAGGTGTCGCGGGTGAGCTCATGTTCAGATGTACCCCGGTGTCCGGGACCTGGTCTTGGTGACGCGCCGCTATCGCATCTGGTAAAGAATTTCGCGCGACAACGTGGCCGCCGACATGGGCGCCGATGAATTGCGTGGAATCACGAGCGCGGTGTAGATGTGGGTGTAGAAGAGAATGCATCGTGGCCAGCGCGATCTTGTTGCTGAGGTTCGGAACGTACGTGCTAAACAAAGGGGTGACGATCGTCCGGGAGCCGTTGGAGAGGCGGGCCACTAGCGCAGCTATGTGTTCGGCGTATGAGGCGACTGCACACAGGAGATTTCGCGTCCAATTGCGCGTTCAGATTAGTGCCAGTCAACGAGTGAATGTGGTGGTCCAGCCGTCAGGTGTAGAATAGTTTCGTCAAAGCTTCCTTGCATGAACGGGTGGATTCGAGGCGCGGCGACACTGTGTATAAACTGTGCCGGACAAGGGACTCTTCACACTAAGAAGTGCCCGTGAACAAAGCCAGTGGATGAGAGTAAAGAAGTGTCATTGTCGCATGGTCATTATTCGCAGTGGTGAAGGTCTCGTGATAGGAGCAATTTTCTTTCCGCGCTAATGGGCTGTGGCGCGCTGGCTGGCTGGCTGGCTGCGTGGCCTTGGTCCTTCGACGGGCGACACGAACTCGAGAGCTGAATGCCGAGAAAATGGCTTTGGCCCAAGCAACTGCGTCGCGGTGTGGAGGTGACGCCGGGCAGAATGACGACGAAAGGAGAAGATCGAGGTTGTCGGCGGAAGTTCGAGGACGATGAGATCGATGCCCACGTCGACTTTGTGTGAGAGCTGCTCCAACGCAGCGTCGAGCCGGGAGTCTGCTTGAACGACTGACTGGCAGAAGACGAGCAGCAGAAAGGCGAGAGTGGGCAGAGACACGCCATTAATGGTCCCTTCAACCCTCGGTACAGTACTCGAATTCGGATGGTGCCGACTCATGTCTGAAACATGTGGAGCTGACCAGGAAGCCTTCCAATGATCCAATCATTGCAGCGAGTCGCCGTCTGTATCATCTTTATCGTCACAGGCGCCTAGCGGACGGAGAGTCTGCTGACCACAGTCCTTGAACCGCGCTCGCGACGTGGTACGGTGGCGAGACCATGCCACCTGCTCGGGTTATTGACGTGAGATATCGGTCGGGAGCGAAGCGACGAGCGAACCGTAGCAGCGCCGCCGCCAGAGCAAGCGCCTCCTGCGACACCATGTTGCAGAAGTGCTACATAGTCAAATACAGCGAAGAGCGCGAACAAAGCACAAGAAAGGTCAAGCTGCCATCCAACAGCACCCCGCTGTCAGCGTTTGCTTTCCATGGGTGCAGTATCACGTGTGGATCGCGCGCACACAATCAATTGACATCGAGGCTCGAGCATCACAACGTCATTTGACGATCGATATCAGCCTTGAGAATGCACAGCGGCAGCGACTTCACGTCACGCCATCTCGCGCGCCTGGCCTCTGCTGTACTGTATATAGATCCTCCCGGCACACGTGCACAGCCGCGCGTTGTGCTCATACACTCGAAACACTACGGTAATCCATTAATCTGCTCATACACTCGAAACACTATAATCCATTAATCCGCCTAGAGCTGGCATGACCACCATCACCAGACAAATGAGACCACCGTCGACCATGGACCTCGCATACAGTGCGACAGCTCTTAGCGATTCCCGCGGTGCCCATAGAGCAACACAAACCTCAACGCGGCGTAGTGGCGACATGGATGGCGTCACTCCTCATGCTTGCGTGTGCTACCTCGGTCACACATGCATTTAGCAATTATCATGCCGACGCGATACCGGCGATGTTTAGCATCGAGTTCAGCCTGGACGCACTTGCCTGCTCCGTCGCGCTGCCCAACGGTACCACGCTCGGTCTCGCTTGGGTTGATGGTGATTGCGACTACCTGTAGTTAGTTGATTTATCACTACTTTGACCTGTGTGAGACCGTGGCAGTCACTCATGATATGCGCCAGCCGAGTTCAAGTAAGTGAGACGGAGAGGCCGACGCCGTGAGACTAGATAATCGTGAGGTTCAGGGCATATCGCCAAAACGTTCCCGCTATGTTAACTCGAGATATGCTGGCAATGCCGAAGTCGCCGTTGTAGCAAATATAAACTTAGTCGAATGACATCTTTGCAGGCCCTAGCTCGTCTCGATGCCAACGTCTCACTGAAAGAGCGGTCATGTGCACGGATTGCATAGTTCTATCCAATCCGCAACGAAGAAAGCCGCAAAACCGGTGCACGAATGCTCCCACCAGCTGATATCGGTACCTGCTGGCGTTTGCATGGGTCAAAGTTCGCAGAACTGATGACAGAGCCCGACCCTTGGGCTTGTGGACTTTGTCGTGCTGTGCGGCATGTAATGAAGGACATACGAGGGAAGATAGATGACCCGTCCGGCATTTGGTTGATCTTGGCAGAATCTGCATAGGGAAACTCAACTATACGGCTCAGCCTGTCACGTGTTGGCTATGCGACCAGCACGGGCGCTGCAGCACGGGCCCTCAGTGTAGACCACTACTTCTACGATGACCCTCCGTCCGCTCTACAGTACAGCGGGCATGAGGAACTCTGAGACGACAAATTGACAGCCAGGTATGCATTGCGTCGATTCGAATTACCGAGTAGCAGCACCCACCAAATCCACGGCAACAGTACACACTGCTGCCAGCAACTCCGTAATGTCTCTCACGCACAGCCTGACATGACCTGATCGGAGTCCTCTCCACATCCTTCGGCGGCCTTTTCCTTTGCCTCCACCTTCTCCTCAATCATCGAGTTGTTATCCTGTGCTTCAGACGCTCGCTGTGCATTCTCAGTCACGCTCCCAGCTGGGTCGGTCGCATTGTCGTTGCTAGAAACGGCCAGCTCTGCAGATCCTCCGCTAGTTCTAGCACCGGTCATTCCTGCACGTTGGCTGGCTCTGCGACGCGCCCTGTTGAGGGCATTCATGCGCAAACGACAGGCGAGTGGGGTCTTGCCCACGTGCTGCGAAACGACGGTGTAGCTCTGACGTTGCTCGCGAAGCTGGATTATTAGTGCGTCCTGCAACTTGTTAGCATCAGTAGTCTTGACCGCCGCGTCAAAGAGAAATGACGGACCTCTGCTGGGGTCCAGGCTTTTCCTCCGCGTGGCATGGGAGTCTGAACGTTACTCATGGTAGGTATTGATGTGTTTTGTCGTTTCGTGTCTGCTTATGGTATTTTTCAAGTAGTCTCCAGAAGCAAGTATGCGACGAGAAAGCAGGCATGTCATAAAATCAGCGTAAGGCTGTACCCACAGTGCTGCTGATACCCACAGTGCTGCTGACAAGCTCTAAGAATAGGTAGGCTTTGAGGACTATCCACGAGCACGGCGTCAATTAATAAGACGGTTCTCCAATCATCACAGGCAAATATGGTACTGGGCAATGTCTTGGGGGGAAAACATCTTTTGTAAGTGTTATCAGATGGAGTCTGGTAGGCCAAGGGGCCACAACAGTTCACCCCTACCGCCAAAACATTGCCAAGGTAATTTCGCCCCAAGTGCATACCTTCCTGTCTAGCGGACGCCCTTGTCACGCTCTGCTTCGCCGACCGAGACGACGACGAACAATTCCGCCCATCGTGAGATATCGATGCGTCCCTACGCTCCGACCCACCTGTTCAGACTCGCATGTGTGACCCTTGCACTTTAGGCTGCCGTACAATTTCACCAATCCTTCAGCAGCTATCCAAAACATCAACAATTATTCCAGCTTGACTGAGACCCTCACAGAGTCTCTGTCGGCCGGCTCGCTTTCCTCTTCTGGTTCCTCGAAGAAACTGAAAAGTGCGTCAGATGCCTTCGACAAGTTCGCATCTGCCCCGGTCTGGACCTTTGTCGGTCGCGATGATGCTTCGTTCTCGTCTGGTTGAGCTGTTGTCCCTTTGCGGAACCTGTCCCTTTTTAGATTGAGCCAGATGGGTGGTCGTGACGTGACCTGAGTACGGAATCTTGCCAGCCTCAGATCAAGTTTAATCGGAGGTCGTGCTGGCGCCGCCGCTGGTGAAGAGTTGATCGCAGCCCAGGCCTTACGGGGATAAATCTTGATGGTCGGGATCTTTTGTCGCGGAGTCGCGGGGGTGGCCTCGCGGCTTGAAGCACTCTCTTGATGGATCACACTGTCTCGTCGAGCTCGGCGCTTGGATGCTCGAGCGGCGTCGCAGTTTAGTTTGAAAACCTGCAGACGGAGCGCCTGAGCGGATCTACCGAAGATCGGCTCCATGCTCTTGTATGTATTGTGGGACGGGTCTGTTCGAAGTCGAAGGAGCGCAGCATTCTATTTTTCAGTTAGTCAATTATGCTTTGTCGGTGTTGATGGCACATACTTCGCCGTCGCTCCACGGCTTGCGTGTATTGCAGAATCTAGGATTCGAGGAATCCGTCTGCGTTACTTTCCTGCGCGGTCTGATTCCGAATGCTTGGGGGTTAGATGGATCCATATTGTGTGAGGAGTCTTGTATGGTGTTTGAATTTATGTTCTGGTTGCTGGAGTACAAGCGTGCTTGGGTGTGATATGACACGGGAAAGGACGAGAAGTGCGAAAATATATACTAACCATACTTACTACGCCACGGACATGATTGAGGACTACGGGTAACACAGCTGGCTGGTTTCATATCGAATGTCCTCATCCTACCAGATTAGGTGTGTGGGCATTTTGTAGACGAGTAGAGAGCTGATGGTGCTGACTTCTCTGCATATTCTGCTTGGTCCAATGTTTCAACGGTTTTCACCTGTCCTCATGCGCATGGATCATAGTCTCCAGTGGCTTTTGGATATCAGAGGGCTGGAGCGTGGTTACGCTCGCGCTGGTGATGGCCTGGAAGTAGATTCGCGCGATACTCGCAGACAGGTCTTGAGTAGTGCCGATGCAACAAGTGGCGTAAGGCTGATAATATCTCCAGTTAGTCCCAGTTGGAATGTTAATGGTTTCTGTCGGGGCAGTGTTGAGGATGTTAACAGTACCGCTAGGAAACCCTTGGCATCTTTGAAGACTGTCAGAGAAGAGTGGCGATGGCTATATTCGCGATCAACATTCAGTGAGCGTCCGCCGCCCGCATGACTGCGAGGAGAGGCATCTTCTGCTTTTCCTCTTGACCTGTAAGTGAGGTCGAATCGACAAAGTAAAGTTTCGGGTCCGGATGGGTACATACCTTACCTTGTACTGGCCATGAAATTCACTCGGTGTCCGTATGACGCGTGTCTTAGCTGAGATGACGGCCGTAGGTGCATGTCGCCAAAGCCAGACCACTTTATTCACTTTATTCACTTTATTCACTTTATTCACTTTATTCACTTTATTCTTCGGTGAAGTGGATTACAGGAAGGAGGAGGAAGAAAGTGGTGCCGTAGCTGAGCGGAGCGGAAGTCATCGGCAGTCTAGCCGGATCAGGCGCACACACGAGGACCTGATGGCACAACTTCCACACTTTCTCCTCCGTGACGATGATTGAATAGTAAGCGACGTCCCAAGCCTTCAGCTCCGCTACATGACACTCCTTTGCATACACTGTTGCCTTCTCGACTTACACGCGGTCAATCGTGATCTCGACGATACGCCTTATACCGAAGATATACCACGTTTGCTGGGGAGTTGCTGCTTGCGATAAGGGTTGCGGACGGGATTCGCGACAGGGCTGTAGAACATTTCAGTCATCACGTATATCGGATTACTGCGGGATAGCGACAGAGCATCAACAGTCTGTCTCCACAGTACGCGACCTTGTAACACAGCTCAACGACGGCGACAACCTTTTCGAGGCAGCCGCATGAGTCCGGTAGCGCTGCAAACGAACCAGCAGTACAGACGGCCCAGAGAGCAACGACAGTATGGTGCAAGACGTGATTGAAGAGCCAAGGCTTGGACAGGTCAACGGACACGCCAATGGCAGACCGCTCAATGGCAAGCCTCGCAATGCAGAAGTTCGGGAGAGCGACGAGACGGACGAGGACATCTTCCTCTTCGTGCCAAACTTGATTGGTGAGTACAACCCGGGCAAACACAAGTGCGCTGTTCAACACTGACACGATCCACTTCAGGCTACTCTCGTATCGTCCTAGCACTCGCTTCCCTGTACTTTATGCCCCTGCACCCACGACGATGCAGCTTCCTCTACTCCATTTCCTGCTTGCTCGACGCAGCAGACGGGATCGCGGCTAGGAAGTACGAGCAAAGCACAAGATTTGGTGCCGTGTTGGACATGGTCACAGATCGATGCACAACCACTTGCTTGCTGGTCTTCCTCGCGACAGCCAAGCCAGCATACAGCATGATCTTCCAGGGCCTGATCTCCTTGGATCTGGCCAGTCACTACATGCACATGTACGCGACTTTGGTCATGGGCGGGCAGACGCAGAGCCACAAGAATGTGGATGCGAAGAGAAGCTACATCATGAACCTATACTACACCAACAAGGTAAGGCAGCACCATGCATCACTTGTCCAAAGCATTCGACTAACAATGCCCTCCAGGCGGTCCTCTTCATGGCCTGCGCTCTCAACGAACTCTTTTTCATCGCCCTCTACCTCCTCTGCTTCAGCTCGCCCATCATCACCCCGGCTTTGATCCAGCCACAATCGCCGACCACACCCATCTCCCCCCAACCATCTCTTCTCTTCCCGAGTCCCTTCAGCGCTGGAGCTATGGAGTTGGCACGCGCAAACAAAATGGACAGCACCATCCCATGGATCTTGACCATCGCAAGCGCGCCCGTCATGCTCTTCAAGCAGTGGGTGAACATGATCCAGCTGGTCAAGGCCAGCAAGTGGTTGGCTGAGGGTGACCGCAAGGATAGGAAGAAATTGGGTCTTCCTAGGAAGAGGGGAGGAAAGAAGAACTTGTAATATGTCTGGGATCATTGAATGTGGGTCCTGGATTTGGTCACACTCGCTGCCAGGGGATTTGGGCGGCAGATCGTGTTTAGCGAGGCGTTCAGGCTCATGGGCTCGTCTGGTATAGATAGCCTCCTTCTTACTGTAGATGTTGGGACTTTGAACTCTTGTTGATACTTCCATCGCCGATCCGCAAAGCCTGTTCCGCGGCAATCCTGGCCACTCTCAGGTCGGTGAACGACAGCGCATAGAGTATGATCGGAGTGCATACCATTGAGCACCTTTGCAACCCGTTACATACCGTCGACCGCTCTGCAAGATCGTTCACCGACCATTTCCACGTTGTGTGCATAGACGAGGTAGCATCTATACACTTTCTCCTGGTTGCGCATTAGACGTTCGAATCGAGGTGCTGAAGATGGAGACACCACGATATCTTGGCTCAAGGCTAGTATGACCAAACGAACAACACCCAGGATTTGTTGAATACCGATACAGTATAATTTTTGTCGTTCTTGAGACGCCAAAATTGCATTTGACCATGTTGTCGGCGTCCCGCAAGTTTTCTTGTCGTACTATAAGAGCACTGGATGCCTGAGGCAGGCTATATTCACATGCAAAACTTATTCAACCGGTACACCGTACGTCCTTGAGTGACTATCAGTGCTATCGCATTCTCGCGAATAACTCCAGCCTCTCATTCCATGAGCTGAAGACACGACACAGTTATGGAGACATCCACGCTCGGCCACCAGAATCGTGCTGCCGCCCTTGCGTTGCCCTTAAGCGTTGCTGTTCTCGAAACAGCATCCACCCGTGACGGCCACAACCTCTGCCATATCTTCCGGGACCGCTACGACCGTCTTCCACTTCTCGTAGAGCTTCGTATCCAGCATTTGGAGTAGCTTCTCATACGCGGTGCGATGGCAGGACGCCTCAGGTCCGTTGATGAAGGCTTCTTGATATGGGATTCGACCGCCGCAGACGCTTCTGGCGGAGATCTTAGTGCCCGCAGCCATGGTCACGAGGTGGTGCTTGGCCATGTCGCGGAGGGTTATGCCGTAGCGGATTTACTTGTTTCGAGAGAAAACGTCGCTGCTGATCTCGCGGGCTTTGAGCATTGGCCAGAGGATCTCGAGGTTGGCTGTAGGATCGACTCCGATCGAGTCAGCTTATCCTTCGGAAAGAATTCTAGACATGACTCACGCATAATCTGCTCCTCGAATTTGGCGTTGTTGCATGTGAAAGTCGCCTGCAGTAGCATCCAGAATCTAAAGGAGCTTTCCATGCATCATACATTCTTTGGTCCATTCCAGCAAGACATTAGAAAATTTATTGCTTATTCAAAAAATGAGTCAAACCAGGTATGATGGTAGTAGCAATTGGTTTATCTTCTAATATTTGATACATTCTCCCATTCCCATTCAACATATCTTCTTCCAGCAATTGTTATAGCGCAGCAACCTCTTGCGGGCATAGTAAACCCCACCACGCTTTGGCTCGTCCTCCTTCATACATTCCTGGTGGAACGACTTCTTTCCCGACGTCCCAGCCAAGATCTCCCCCGTTGGTCTCGAGAATTCGCTGGTATGCTATGCCGTGTAATGGGATAGGACACCCGGACCACTGACGAGCATGTGCGGCTTCGGTTCAGATGAGAGATCGTAGTGAAGGGTGGCACAGACCTCTTTTTCGGCACGAGATTTGAAGATTATAAAGGACAGGCAGGGGTACTGTGGTACTCTCTGTGTTGCAGCGCGAGCGACAGGGCGGCACAGATGGCTACGAGGAAAGATCAGCATGGCGAAGGCCAGAGTCTGTGCAATTAGCTTACATAGTATCAGATCTTTCAGCTCTAAAAGGCTCAGATGTTCTGGATTCGGCGCCTTGCTGGCTGAGACAATGTCGTTGCCGACGTTTTCAATGTTCTCCTTGATCACAGTGACGATCTGTTCTCCAGCACTGGCGAGACTGAAGGTATCTTGCGCTGTAGGGGGTATCTTGCGCCGTAGGTGGTGCCATGTTATCCGCAGAGAAGGCTCTTGTCTCCGGATTATAAGCACTGTTGGCAGCCAGTCAATCTAGCAAGAAGAAAAGATATGAGGATCTCACTTCACGAGTGCAAAAGGGACCACCAATGTAATATTCAATGTTAAGATGAGAATAGCAAACATGAGTCGTCTGAGACAACAAACAGAGATGCATGCAGATTGATTGGACCCCGACTTCTTGCATGCCAAAGCTGCAAGTTGCCACGATATCGTTTGCGGTAGGCCAAGCACCTTATAGACGACCACGCTAGGCGCTACAATGACGAGAAAGGACTATTAGCGTGACATGTGACTGAATTCACTGCCGTACAGCGGATCTGTTGAGGTTGATATACACTATCTAGCTCCCAGCAAGCACGATTGGGGTATGGTGCTGCGCCTGCGAGATATTTATGCATGGTACGAGTTTGCTACCAAACCTTCAGTATCGGCTGCCCATCTTCAGACCTGCTATGCTACAGCCTCTACTGCGCGAAGTACGTTCCACCATTGCTAGCCTTCTGGACACACAAATGCGACTTGTAGTAGAAGTTGTACTTGCAAAGGTTGGCAAGAATGTCGCTGGTCATCGTCAGTAGCTTCGGCTCGAGGCCTTTGGATCAGTCATCATAACGTAGATTGCATCCGCTTTCTCGTGGATGACCTTGCCCGAGACAGTGGCTCTGCCGCCGGTGGTGTCGATAGTGAGCTCTGGGCGCTCGTCTTCTTCGTCGGTGGAGGCCGGGTAGAAGATTGGCCAAAGCGTGGCACAGTTGGCCTGTAATCGTTTACACGCGATGAGGCACGACTTACCAAGGATCTGTTCCTTCTTGCTACTGTAGATCAGTTAGTAATCCATGCGATAAGTTGAAAGACCGTGCTTACCTCCTCCGTCCGCGCAGATAGGATTGTGGGATGACGCAATACTTGGTGTGTGGCGCTGCAAAAAAATTGAAGAAGACTTCGTGTGCGTAATGCAAAATAATGAGCGCCAACTTCCTGCCCCCTCTTTGCATGTGACAGATTAGTCATCCGCGAATTCCGAGTCTGCCCCTTCCCATTTCATCCAGAGCCTCACCTAACAATTATCACACCATCCTCTGATCCTCAATGTCTCTGCATATTACCTCCATCTTCCTTCTGTGCCCTGTACCGTTCATCCTCATTCCCACCAAAGGTATCCGTGCCCACCGAGAGCCACAAGTCGCCCCTGCTCCAAAACAAACCTTGCCCGTCAACGTGAGCAGCCTCTCATATACCTGGCGTTCGCTTGCCGCTCCGGGACCCCAGAAGAACTTGTATTGCTTGATACCCTGCTCATGGATGATTTGAGGGGAGATAGCGGAGCCTCCGACCATGGCGTTGATGAGCAATGGACGGAGAGCTGGCAGATCGAGGAGAGCTGATCTTGGAACCAAAAGAGGCCAAAAAGCCTCCGCATTGTGTGTACTCTACTCTCTAAGTGGTGGAACTCTGTTGCCGCGGGTTGAAGGCTATTGGTGCGACGAAGTCGATGTGCTTACGAAGATACTTGTGCTGCGAACGTGCACCAAGAGAGCTGAGGCATGCCTGTCGCCTTATTGCCAATGAATGACACCAACTCCACGTCCAATCAGTCCCGAACGAGCATAAGCACGACCAAAGCAACAGACTCCAGCCATGCACTCCGAATAAGAAAGATATGATGATATACACACATATCACCAACATCAAAATGACCCCCGACGATTCTCGCAGACCAAACAGCAACGCCACTTATCCTCCTTGTATGAGCGCTACACTAGACAGCATCTTCTCAATCCTAACCATCTGTCTCCCTCCGGCTGCAATCCAGGCCCACCTCATTCATTAACCATTCTGACTGCGACAATCGTTCTGCAACCCTTTGCCCTGATCTACGAACATGTCAGCTAATACGTGCCATATCATTACACCACGACCGCCGCATTGTTGTCACTGTGTTGTCTCAACGAGATCCCAACCATAGGTGAAAGGCTTCATTCGATCAATGCCATTCGACTTCACTACATACAGCACCGCACCCAAGCTCGTGAATTTATACAGCTAGATCCCTCCCACGAGATCAATCGACTTGGCAACCACAGGCAGAATCCAAAAGGTAAATGTCTCTAAGTTCACGTCGTGGCTTGCCTGGTACTTCCCTTGTGGCAACGTCCACACCACAGGCGTCGACGCAGCCGAACTTCTTCAGATTTGGGAGGCATCGTCTAGAGACGAGCCTTGGGCTTCTCGCTCTCCTGCGCCTCCATAATCGCACGGATATCCTGCGCAGCCTCATTGAGGAAGAAAGCCATTCGCTCCGCTCCAAGATTCTTGCTCACGATGTTGAACTGGACGCTGTTCTCGTTGATCATGTAGGCGATACTAGTCAAATGTCAGTATCTTCTCTCGTCGGGTTCCCATGACAGTGATTACTCACCCCCAACCATCATCAATAACCTGCGACCATCCATAACCATTGTAGTACTCGGAGCTGAGTTGCGAAGAGCTGATGTACCAGTTGCTGCTGTAAGTATACGCAGGGTCCTTGAAGATCTCGGGCATATCCTCGCCTTCCTGGAGAAGCTTCTTCAGACCGAAGAGATGGCGATCCACACCCTTTCCATCACTGGCAGCAGTGATGTACTCAGTGTGTGCCGAAATTGCCTTCCGGAACAGGTCGCGGCACTCAGCATCGGTCGAAAGAGGATGTTGCATAGCTTTGCAGAAAGCAACACTCTCGTCCGACACAGTTCGACAAGTCTCGGTTCGTCCTTCCTGGAAACGACGGGTAGCAGCAGATTCGTAGGTCGGTCGGCTCTTGCCGTAGAACTTGAAGTATCCTAGCTGAATGATCATTTGCACGTAAGCGTCAGGCGAGCACTTGAACTTCTTCATAAGGCCCTTGCCGTAGCCCTGAAATGCCTCGACGCGAAGTTCGTGCTGGCTGATGAGGCCAACGTGGTGTGTTGTGGCCAGAGCGACGTCTGCGTAGTTCTCGCCGGAAAGCTGGAATCGGATGGGCACTGGGTCTGGGATGTCTGATCGAAGTTGTGGGTTCTCGAAGTCAAGCTTCTCGTTGAAGATCCAGTGCAGGACAGTGTCGTTGAGACGATGTGTGGGTGTGCCGTCCATCATGCTGTGTTCGCCGGTGAAGCCAGAAGTGCCGTTGTCGTTGATGATCATCTGCAGTGGCTTGTCGAACCAGCGGTTAGCGCCGTCTCCATGCCAGTATTGATGCGATCGCTCGTGGAGTGTGATTGGTGTCGCGTCATCTAAGCAGACCACAAAAGACGCAGCCTCAATAGCCTCAAGAGTAGCCTTGTTGCTCGGGCTCGACTTGATCAGACGCTCGCGCATCTCGGTCCAGTTGTCGCGGTTCTCAGTGGTCATGATACCAACTGCGGGAGCCTTTTCTGCCATCTCGTATACCCGTCTAAACTGGTGTTCTAGCTCTTTCGTGCTCAGTTGCTGACCATTGTGGTGGGATGGCACTTTAAAGAATGCATTCTTTCGGATGACAACGATGTGCTGGTTGTCTTGGTGGTTGTACTTCACGGGGTAGTCGGCTGGCTTTGCTGGGATACGGCATGCGTTGAACATCCAGTGGTACGAGCTCATGGCCATTGGCAGCTTCTTCATGTACTCTGGCTCGAGAGAGCCTTCGTTCACCTGCTTCGCGAACTCCAACACGCCAGTCGAGATGGCAGCTGCGCGCTTCGCGGGATCCCTCCGTTTTCGGTCGTCGCGGTGGCTGTAGAAGTAGGATACATATGGCACAACTGGGTCGCGGTAGCCAAGGTATGCGGCATGATTCCACCACTCCGACAGCCAGTTCTTGATCTTCGGATCTTTCGATCGCTGAACGAGTCTCTCTTGTAGTGTGTGTCCAATAGCGCCAGGCTTCACGAATGCCTCCACAGCCATCTTGGTGTTCTCGAACTCGGCGGGAGTCAGGAGCGGGTGGACGGATTTCAGGTATCGCTTCGACGTCTCCTCGAGCGTAGGAACAGGTAATCTGGGGAGGGAGTCTTCATATCTGAGCATTGCGCCCTGGGCATGGTCCTCTCGGTAGCCTGCAAAAAAGTGCGCTGTCAGGACGACGGCCGCCGTCGCGGTGGGTGGGATGGTATACCTTCAGGCAAGCCGCTGTTCTGTCGCTTCTGTTGAGGCGCCATGTTGATATGATTCTACAAAGCAGAAGAGGGAATGTCAGTGGGCATGCACTGCTTTATGACGGGAGCTCATGCCGAGCAGCATGATGTGCAGGGAAACTCACGCTTGCAGCTATTCCTCGGTAAATAGACGTAGAAGCAGAAACGAGGCCTCGCCTTCGTGACAGCGCCCCGAACATCCCAACTGCACCGTAAGAATAGAAGAGATGTCGCGAGAAAGGGGGCCGATGTCCTTTGAGGGTGTGATGAGGAAAGAACTAACAAGGACAACCCGCGTCCTCCGCCGTATGGACAGCTCCCGTCCAGACGATCGCAAAAGTTGCCGTAGCTTGGGTGTCAGGTTCGTGGTAGAAGCCGATGCGGAAGGGCCGTAGAATAGACCTCGGCAACAGCAGTCGGTTACTGTAGTTCTATGTATACAGTTGTCTCACGAGACCAACGACGATTCGGATTCTTGCACTTCACATGTGCACTTCGTCCTTGCTGATATTCACTCGGCAGCCGATTTCACATCTCAGAGCTCGCGGTCGCCCACTGCTTGTGACGCGCTGCAACAGCAGACCCCAACCGTGAGACGCGGAAGCTCCGGCCGATGCCTCGAGAATCTGGAGTTCGATGTGGAGCTACGAACGGGATCTCTTCGTCCGAGAAACGAGCGGAACAGTATGCAGAGGAACGTTATTAGCCCTTGGAAGTGATGGAATGGCAATGTTCAAGTCAGGAGGCACAGTCCTGTTGCTGTCGCCCCCTTGTGAAGAAGTGCTGTGCTGTTGCCAAGTGCTGTACGGCCAAGCGCATGTTTCATCCAAAGCCTTGTTCAAGTGACAAGGTCTGTCGGGTGCAGCACTGTCCAAAGTAAGATTTGAACGGGAAAGAGAACTTCGAAGCGTGGTAAATCTACAATGAAGGTACAGAAGCTCTATGCACCAAGCCTCCTTCAGCATCCAGAGCTGAACTGAACCCTGCTGTCGCACTTTCACACCGGCTCCTCACCATGCGCCACTCTACGGGTTGCTCTGTGCCCACTTCTCACCCTTCTCGATGTTGCCCTTGAGGTCCTTCAGGCACTTGTCGAGGAGACCCTGCTCGTACTCGGTGACCTTGCCAACCGGGTGAATCTCCTCAACACCGTTTGGTCCGAGGGTGACGTTCGACGAGAAGTAAGTGACGCCCTGGTCCTTGTATAGAGGCGAGTCGACGAAGGTTGGCTCGACAACCCCCTTCTGACCCTGTGCGGCCTTGAGGAGCGACTCGGTGAAGCGGGCACCGGCCATGGCCATGGAGAGGGTAGCGGAACCAGCACCGTCCTTGGCCTTGACGACCTCGTCACCACCGAACT
This sequence comes from Nothopassalora personata, assembly GCA_033816765.1. Classification (NCBI taxonomy): domain Eukaryota; kingdom Fungi; phylum Ascomycota; class Dothideomycetes; order Mycosphaerellales; family Mycosphaerellaceae; genus Nothopassalora; species Nothopassalora personata. Next base: position 4,792,135 of record CM066288.1, read on the forward strand.
GCACGCGCTTGACGTACTCGTCGCGCTCAGCGCCCTGGAGCTCGTGGCCGGACTGGCTGAGGAGCGGGACAATGGTCTCACCAGAGTGTCCACCAACCACGACAATGTTCTCGTTCGCTGGGTCGGTATTCTTGATCTGCGAGATGAATCGGGATGCGCGGACGACGTCGAGGGTGGTGACACCGAAGAGCTTCTTTGGGTTGTAGACGCCGGCCTTCTTGAACACCTCGGCGGTGATGGGGACGGTGCTGTTCACGGGGTTGGAGATGATGAGCATGTTGGCGTCTGGGGAGTGCTGAGCGGCAGCCTTTGCGAGGTCGCGCACGATCGAGGCATTGGTGTTGAACAGGTCTGTATCATCACATCAGTGCTGGCAGAAATGCGATTCGCAGCAGCTTTTCATACCGTCACGGGTCATGCCTGGCTTGCGTGGAACACCCGCTGGGATGACAACGATCTCCGCGCCCTTCAAGCAGGCGGCGAGGCCCTCTGGGGTTGGCTCGTAGCCAGTGACCTTGCGCGCGTTCAGCCATTGTCCCGTGTACATATCCTTTTGTCCATTCTTACATTGCTCTTGGTGTTGATGTGGCCAACATCAGCGGCAACACCTGGGCCGCCCTTGATGTCGTAGAGTGCGAGCTCGGTGACTCGTGGGTTGAGCTTGAGGAGGAGGGAGAGTGGCTGGCCGATACCACCGCCGGCACCGAGGACGACGACCTTGGAAAGCTGTTCGCAAGCTCATATCAGCATTCAATGGCTTTCGTGATCATCACTTGATGATGCTCGTGCTACTCACGTCGGCGGCTGTGGCAGAGAAGGCTCTGCGTTGGAACGCACCACTCAGCACGGACTGCGAAACCTTGCGTGCGGCGAACATTGTGCGGTAGATGTGGTACAAGAGGAGGTGAGTGTTCTGGCGATAGTTTGGGGTGTACAATGTGTCAATGAATAGATGGAAACAAAATGAAGCTCTCGAGTTAATCCGTCGAAGCGAGCCAGGCAACCAGGGTCGAGAAGAGAGCTCCGGCGTTCGGCTCGCAACCGCCGAGGACATTCTGCGTCGAACGACTTCTTGTAGGGAAGCCGATCTCATGACAACGTGCTTTCTTCACAAGAGGCTAACATTGGGACGAACAGTGGGAAAAAGAGCTGACAGTCAAGGAAGTCTGACATCCCGACGGCACTTTGCGCCTGCCTCAGTGGTGCGAGTCTCATCAACTCCACGCCTCAGTAACGCCTTGCTCAGTACTCTCATTCGCCAACTCAATAACCCGTATAACATTCCTAGACTCCTCTGACTTGACAGCGACTTCCCTCTCGACTCTAACGGCAGCTTTCGACATTTGACTTGTCCTTGGGTGCTTCAGCTCCCTGCAGGAAAGCGTGGACTTCGAGATCTGGGTTGGGAAGAATAAAAGGAAGGTGAAAGATATTCACGAAAAAGCCGTAGCCTACTAGTCCAACTTTGATGGGAGCCATAATGGCTGCGATGTTTTGCTGGGGAGCTGTTTGCTGTTTTGGTAGATGTTGGTCGGACAGCCTTCTCCGCCCTGTTTAAGGCTAAAGCTTGAAGCGTTCACTCGTTGTTGAGGGTGCCGCATTAGTGCTACGTTGATCCTGTGTGCTGCTCCGCGCCGGAGAAGTAGCGACAGGAGATGTCGCCAGGTTGTGGGGACGTAGGCCCGAACAGCCGTAGAGCTTCTGCTGTGTGACTCGCTGGAGACGGGTCACATAGCTTGGACACAAAATAGCAGAGACCGACTTTACCTGCTGTTTGGGCTTGAGAAGAAACCATAGGTGGAGCTGTACTCGAATGAGTCGAGTCTTTCATGAAAATCGCCCTGCTATCACCTCTTCGCACTGCCACCACCTGAATTGCTATCGGCGGCAGGTGCTTTTTTGCCAGCCATCCAACCAGCAAGATCGAAGTTCTGTAGCTGATTTGCTGCACCTTGCGAGCCCATGAGCGGTGACTTCTTCTGCATCTCCTCGAACTCTGCCTTTGCTTCCGGGTCCACTGTAGACAATTAGTAAAGGCTGATCTTGCAGCGTGGTTTCGCATCCACGTACTGTTCTCCATGAGATAGGGCATGCCAAAGATCAAGGCCACAGACACCAAGCCCATCAAAATCATGGGGCTCTTCAGGAAGCTGACCACACTGAAGCCACCTCGCGTCTGATAGAAGTCCTTCTGCGCTAGCGGTCTCACAGATACCGTAAGCTCATCCTTACCCGAGCCATAGGACGGCCCCTTATTGCTCCACTCATTGCCTCCGAAAGTCTGCCATGCTTCTATCGTCTGTGTGCTCTCACCCTCCTTCTGCTTGACATCGACTCGGAGTGGTGGGAAGAAGTAGTCCCGGGTGTGTATTGTGAGCAGATAGCTCGCATCTGGCACGTCTGGAAATACGAATGTATCATCGCGCCGTATCAGCGCATCGTATCGTACTCCAGGTGGTCCTAGCAGGACCGCATGGGATGACGACGGTAGTGTCTGAGGGGACGGAAGGAGCTGCGATGATGGTATTGAGACTGTCAGGAGGGCGGCCGTGGAGAGAGCGGCGCAGGCGAGCAGCATGAGGCTCTTGGGGGCGAACATTATTGAAATTGGTGCGATGGATTCTCGCAAAAATGTACTGCTATGCGAAGTACAACATTCTCTGACAAGGCCCGTGCGGACTTTGAGCTCCTCCGACTTCCTCTTCCCCTCTCCCCTTCATCTTCCACATCACGGTGACCTGCAACATACACACATACGCTGCTTATCACGCGCTGTCATCCCTCGCGTTGCTGTTCTCGCCCTTCTCTCCATGATGAGTCTGGGTGTTTCAGCATTGCCTCGACCTACTCAAGTCCCTGTAGGACATCGAGACGTCCAATCTCCCGAGGAAAGCAACGCTACATTGTCAAAGCTACTTCAGATTGCATTTGCGATACCTTCCTACAAAGGTCTTGTCAATGCCAGGTATCTTCGTCACAAGTGTGGCGTGAGGCAGTTCACGCCGACGTTGCATATAAACGCTGCGCGGACACCGTAATGAGGCCATTTGCGAGACTGCTTCAGTGGTCGGTATCGTGAGAAATTTGCATGATGAGACCAGGCATGTGATCAAGTGGACTTAGATTATCTCAAGAGTTCACTGATATTGACGCTGCAACCAGACTGTTTGCTATCTAGGCTGACTGCCCGAGTCGCAAATGTAACCCTGCTAACAGACGCTGCAGTCGAAAACCTCGCGAGGCTCGTATTACAAGATATGGTACGACGATTGATGTATCAGGAATGTGTGCCTTGGTTTTTGCATTTGTACGATACCGCGGTGATCGTCAAGGTTGGCCTGCTTGAATCATCCTTGTCCCGGACCCAGACTCGAGTCTTATTCCTCGAAATAGGACGCTCAATGAAGCATGTTGACTTCACCGGCCTCAATAGTCTTGCACCATGTGGTCGTCACTCTACCTTTACCCAGCTGCACAGCCTCGAGCACGAATCGGAGACGGAGCGATACTCGCGGTATCGAGGCATTGTTCCGTCTCAGGTCATGGTTCTGGGCTGATCCACTGGTAGACGCCTGATCCTGGCAGTACGGGTGCGGTTTTCAAATTGTTTCTCTACTTGGTATGACATGACTCCTCAGGAATACGGCCTTGGCGATGGCGCTCAAAGAGATATAAGATAAGGCATGCCCGCAGGCTCCCTCGAAATCTCATCCCCACAGCAAAGCCGACAGCTATAATACCAGATTCTGACAGCCAACCAGATCCCAATCACGAATCACGCATTCCCACACATAATCAATATGTTTTGCAAAACCGCTACTACCCTCGCCCTGAGCCTTGGTCTTCTTTCCATTTCCTCTGCTGTAGCAACGCCAGATCCTCAAATGGTCAGCAGCAGCGCCCCGTCTGACAACGAGAACGATGTCTGGAACATTACGAACTTCGACGCTAGCTGCGCACATGGCGAGTGCCAATACTTTCTCCAGATCGATAGCGATGCTGCTCTAGGAGATCCCGCCTTCAGTGCCTTATGCTACGGCAGTAGGATCCCACGCGCCGACAAAAACTTGAGGAGCTGCACCATCACCCTCGGCGAGCATGACGGTGTGTCGGACGTCTCGATGTACATGGAGCTCAAGCCACGACGACCAAACCAAATCAGCGAGCTCTTTATATCGGTTGAGTTCGAGGATCCGTGAGTGAGCTACTGCACTGTTTGAAGAAAGCTACTAACTCCTGACGTAGGATCACTGGCACCATCACGTTCGATACGGCCTCTCAGAACGGCACCTACAGGACCTGGCGCGAACTCAGCACCTCTGGTCCATACGGCACGGACGCGGGCAAACTCGACCTCTATCCAGAGCCGGTCTGAGCTGTTGCTTAAGCGCATCTCACACTAGAGAGTACGCGAGCATGTCGGACATGGAAAGAAAAGGGAATGACTTGAGAACAGGCTTTGTGGCAGCTGAGCATGTGCACGGTGGATCAACTTAGCGCTAATTCATCTACCTTGATACAACTTTTTCTCACTTGCCCGTGAAGAACAACATATCAACACACGCTCCTACATTTGATTCTCACATCTTGACACTGGCTCAGACGGGTAAACATGGCGTCCAACAGCTTAGCCAAGTCCTACTTCGAGAAGCTGCACGAAGCCGAACGTCGCCTCTTCGAGCTTACTGACGCTGTCGTGGACAGAGACAAACATTTGGCAGAGCTGATCAGCTTCGTGAAAGAAAAAGCTGGAGGTGTTGCGGTGTCATGCGATGAACACTACAAGCAGCGCAACTTAAAGGCGCAGCTCAACGAGGCGCTTGAGAGGGAGGCAAACTTGATGGACAGCTCTCACACATCCAGACGAGCGAGATGTGCCACTAGTGACTCGAACACAAGCAGCAAGCCTCGCGACACGACTCAGAGGTCTGTGGTGCGCGTGTTGGATCAAGGCAGAGGTCGGCGGGGCGTGTCGGATCAAGGCTGAGGTTGCTTGCTGGAGCAAGTTGACAGCCGACCACAGGTCTGCAACGCTGTGCCGTTCCTAAAGAAGGGTGCCATCAATGCACAGCTGGGGAGGTTGGCTGGGGCGGCACATCTGGGACTCATGGAGATTTCTGTTTCTGCGAAGCGAGCTCGGCGCTAAGAAGGCCAGATCCAAATCGAGTCACGAGCAGGTGTTCCAGCTGCGCAAGTTCATGGCGGATCGTAATGATGAGAAGGTTGCAACAAAAATACCATTGCAGTAGGCCATTGAACGATGTTGAGGGCCGAGCCCATATGAGTGCCCAGATGATCCTTCTGCTGAGGGAACAATGCTGCATTAGGCAAAATATTTGGTTTGCCACAGCAACATGAACATAACCAGGGTCTACGAGAGACAGTTTCGATATGCTGGTCTTGCACTTCGCGCGCAGTAGCAGAGGCTTGGACGCGGTATGGAGCTCGAAATTCGCGTATAGCAGTACGCTCGTAGCGGCGAGCTATTGAAGAGCTAAGGGATAAGCCCCCTCAGCCTAGCCTAGAACTCGCAACGGAGGTATAACGCGCTTTCTTAATCCGGAGGATAAGTACCGACCTCGAAGATTAGGATTCGAACTGGACGAAGAGCTATTCGGATGGCGCCGCATTCGACTATAGCTAAAGAGGCTCTTCGACGAGCAGAATCCGCTACTAGAAGAAGCGTAGAAGGACATTATAGCTCCGAAAGAGTACGTCCGGAGCCTTGTATACTAGATCATAGACGCGCATTTTGGGAACTACGGCGAAGACTTCGAGAATGCGGACTCGGGACAGCCTGCTTCGGAAGATGATTAGGCAGAACATGAGGAGGACGTTGGTACTATTACCGATAAGGATAGATCCATTTCCCGGCCGGTCGAGAATATCTAGGACAATTATATAGTTGGTTTGGTGTAAAACGGAATGAGTAGTGGGTGCCGCGACCCGGCTGCTTATCTCTGACGGTCCTGGATCGCATGCCCTGGTCATTGCGGTATAGAGCCCGCGGCCAGTGTCAAAGCCATTGATGCTTGAGTTGTGAAGCTCTTTCACTGAATAGGCCGCCCTCTAGAGTAGAAGGCCTAGCATGTACCACGTATTACGTTCCCTTATGCTAATAGTCAGTGTCGCGGTGATTGAATCCATCAACGTACTACGAGCTCTCTAGTGTGGTTCGCGCAAAGGGGTAGTATGTGTCGTGGCCAGGACTGAAGCAGGAGCTAGCAGACTATCCTGTGCAAAGAATGTAGGAGAGGTGGAACGAGACCTATCAATCGGTCCGGTAGTGGTGGTCAACAAGAATTGGTCACGTATTTCTGGGTATCCAGGTACACCGTGATCTGATAGGCGCTGTCACGTCACACAGCACCAAGAGAGCCCAGGGTATGGTGCAAGTTCACCTGTGTGAACATGGACTTCCTCATGAGATCATGCGATTTGGCGTCAATCTGGATCTGTGACCCCAGCGGGCATCAAGTTAGTCCAAGTAGAGCATAGAGCTTATCGCGCGGATCTGTGGCCTCGAAGGTTGCAATGTGACGCAACCACCAAAGGCCATCCTCTATCAGGCTTGCTCCATCACCAGTGACGGTGAGTCGTAAAGCCTGAGCGGGTTGTGGGGGGGCGGGGGGGGGGGGAGGGGGGGTGGGGGAGCGCTGGCACGTACCCGCATATCGTTCAAAGCGAGAACATGTAGCCTGTCTAACTGTTCCATAAGGTCCACCGACTCTCACCAGCCAACAGATGCAGCACCTCTACGATCTCTGAACCTAGAACTCAATCGTCCTACCCTCCTTCGAACTTGTCAAAGCCGCTTCGATGATTCTCAAAACATCCGCCGCCTCCTCCGCACTGACCGGCACATCTCCCTCTCCTCTCAGCGCCTTGCCAAAGATTCGGTAGTACTCTGCATACGTCGCCGGCTTCAACGTAGGATACCTCTGCACCTGCGGCTTCGCCTTCTCCTGCGGCACCTTGATCAACGTACCATAATGGCTCTCATTATCAACACCATAATCTTTGTGCCCAGGGCCAATGCCATTTAGCCTTAGCTGATCTTCCTGAACATCAAGGTGGAACTTCTTAAAGCTGCCTTTGGTGCCTCGGACCCAGTAGCGGAGCTGCTCCTCTTCTGGACTGATGACGCCGGCCTTTACGGTGACGAGCATGGGCCCATCGTAGTGGAGGAGGACGGTAATGGTATCTGCTGCACCTCCACTGACGCCGCGTCTGGAGATTCCGACGAAGCCAGTGACTCTCTTTGGTATGCCGAACAAGCTGTAGACTTGATCGATCAAATGTGTGCCCAGGTCGTACAATGTTCCATGTGCTGGCTTGTCCTCGCTCTTCCATGAGCCAGCGGGCGGCGGATCTGGGCGGTGACGATCGAAATGTGTCTGGAAGTCAGATACCTCCCCAAGATCACCATCGGCAATGATTTTCTTCAGTGTCATGAAGTCTGCGTCCCACCGTCGGTTTTGGTATACAGCCAGTTTCTTGCCCGTCTTCTTTGCGATGTCTGCAAGCTCTAGTGCTTCTTTAGCCGTTGGCACAAATGGCTTCTCCACGACCACGTTCTTGCCGCTCTCCATGCTCTTCTTGGTCATGTCAAAGTGTGTCTCTGGTGTGGTGGTGATGATCACGACGTCGACGTCCGGGTCGGCGTAGACCTCATGCACTGAACGCCAGCTCTTGATGCCCTGGTGGTCCCTCGTGGCATCGTCGTCAGGCTTTGGCGTTCTCTGTACAACGCCATATAGCTTGAAGTCTTCTGGCAGAGCGAGGATGAAGGGGATGTGGAAGACCTTGGCCGAGAGGCCATAGCCAACGACCGCAACGTTGAACGGTTTCGATGCCATGTTGAGTACCGCTGGGTTAGCTGTTAGTCCTCTTGAGGCAGACACGATGCTCGTGTAGGAAGTGTCGGATAGTACAATATGGCTAAGACTGTTATCTTTAATCGCTGATATGTCGACTTTGAGAGATGTTGAGAGATGATCGCATGCTCGTTTGAATAGCTGGCGGGCGATTGCCTGTTCCTATCGTCTGGTGGGGTCGAAGCTCTGGTGGGCGGGGCGGGATCGACCATGTGGGGAAATCCTCAGCGTGACAAAGCCGCGACAGTGCTCTCTGGTTATCAACGCAAAGACCTCTGCTTGAACACACTGGTGGGCACTGGGCAGCCTCCTAGCATAGCTGCAACACTTTGTCAGAAGGAGGAGCGCATCACTGGCGCTATCGCACACGCCGCGAGTTGCCGATGACATACGGTCTGGCCGATCAGATGTCGTGCCCTCAATGTTTGGCATGAGGCGCGGCCGCGTATCAGCAGAGTCAGCTGCGCTTCGTGCAATGATTGCGTCGTCCTTTGCGGTGTCCTAAGCTGGCACTCCATGCGGGCTCATTGGCCTTTGCTTGCTCATCCTATGAGTGTATTGCGCCTTGAGATACCTCTAGAATCCTTGCGCCCGATGATCGCCTCCAGTGCTTGCGTGAGCGCCCTAGAGTCGTACCGGCCACTCTTACCATTTTCATCTTTGCGACCGTAGCAACGAAGAGACTCGATGCCAATCTATAAACATATAAACATCAGTGATGATATTTCGAAAATGGGGAAGAGAGCATGTACCCACCTTGTTGAAAGCATCTTTGTCGATCCTCGGTCCTGATGGCGAGTCCAGATAGACAATGTGAGTAACATACTGCCAGTAGTCGTCAGGCTCCGGCCGTGACAAGCCGCGAGAGTCAGCACAAGCGTTCGCAATTGCAGCAACGAAGTCCATGGCAGTGTAAGCATCGGTGGAAGGACCAGTCTCTCGATCAAGCGTGCCGTTGAGGATCAAGACTTTCGTCCCGATCGAATGGGATGCAACGGCCTCACCTACACCTCGAAGCACCAAAGACGGGACGATAGACGTGAAGAGACTGCCGATGCTGTAAATCACGCACGAGGAGCTCTTGATGGCTTCGACGACTCGTGGGTTGGCCGGCATGGTGATCTCCTGACCATAAGGGTTGATGTACCAGAGGCGATCGATGCGTGCTGGGAGCTCTTCTTCATCTTCTTTGGAGAAGACAATGGCTGGTTTCCGCAGAGTTGGCAGAGTTCCTGGCATGTTAGCATCTTCGACTTTGTCGTGCTCCTCCGTCTGTGCCTTGAGGAGCTGACCAGGCGAAGTAGGAATGTGACTGACGTCTACAGCTGGCGCACTCGGATGACTGATGTTGTTCTGTCCAACGATCACAGAGCCATCAGCCAGACCAGCGGCGATGTGATGGGCAAAGTTCGTGTTCAGTACTGGTAGGATCGAGACAGTGCCCGGGACATTGCATATACTCGACACGAGGTGTATCGCGGCCTCGAAGCTGCCAGTGAACAGTCTAGCTCTGAGGGAGGTCAGCATGATATACTAGAGCAGCCAGTCGTAGAATCACGGACCCAGTCAAAAACAGATTCCCAATACTGGCACCAGAGTAGTCGAATCTACTCGTAGGTCGAATTCGCTTGATGGCCTCAGAGTTGATGGAATTTAGAAAGCTTCGAATGAGCTCCTTCTTGGGACTCGATATGCCGGTCCAGAGTCCATGGCTGCCCTCGACGATATCCAGCCATTCCAATCTTGCCGGTGCATACGCCTTTGGCAGACGATAGTTGAAGAAGTCCTTCGTGGCTTTGGCTTCGTCGCCGTCATTGGGGATCAGTCGTACCAGGCGAGATCGAACGTCTCCAATGCCTGATGCCGAGGTCAATTAGAGTGCAGTGGCTGTTGTTGCGCGTATCATACCAGGTCCTCCAAACACCCTGATCAGCTCGCTCGATGAACCACCATTGTCGGAGATGGGTATCACGTAGCTCAAGTGGCAATTGTGATTCGCTTGGCGTATCTCATTGAAGACATCGACGAGACTGTTCGCCGCACTTCCTCCAGAAAAGACAACGATGCCGCCGCTGGTCGATCGTCCGAATGCTACAAGAGCTGGAGTTCGCGGAGGTGTTGGTTCTGTCGCGGTCAAGCGGAGCGAACCATTTGCGAAGTCATGCGACGCCATTGCTGGGGTATTGCGGTGTGTTGGAGAGACTGTACTGCCTTACATGAGGCATTGGACTTGTTTCATCACGGCATTGCTATGGTTGATGATACGGCAGACGGAAAGGTGTTCTGAGTGACGCGGCAAGTACGTTTGGGGTTCTGGCTTCCGCCCACGGGTGGCTTTGATCAATGGCATGTCAACATAGCAGGATGAGGAGACGTGTTGGGTGAGCAGATGCTCTGTTTCAAGGGACACGATGTGTTCAAGAGCTGACGCGGTACTGCTTTCTTCAGACGTGCTGGTTTGGCTTGTTGTGAGACTATATACAACGCCAAGCCTATTGCGATCTGCAAGATGCGCTCCCATCATACCGCCCATGGCTAAAGGTGTGAGCTGCAGCGATGCAGTGAAGCGTTTGGCGCATCATGCTGCTCTTTCCTCGTGATGTCCCTCTGCAGCTCCATCCGCTGCTCCCACCACATCTATCATCACCAGCACTCTTCCGCTCTAGCACGCTTGCACTCTCCATTTCACTGATCAGCCGCAGTCCTCTCCTTGATACCCTCAGCAGGTAGCGCGAGAGCATCCCTCTCGAGCACAATTCTGGGGCTTGCGTGAAGTCCCTCTTGCTCCCTCTGCTGATATGTGCCAATCTCTGGCGCGCCCTCCCTCTGCGCTCTCCTCTTCCTCTTCTCGATCAGTCGTTGCCTGGCCTCTGAGAGGTAGCGCATCTGTCTGTCTTCAACGCCTTGCAACCAGTAGCCGAAAGACGCTCCAAGGCCACCGTAGATGGGGTAGATAATCCAGTTCTCGCGCTGGAAGAAGGGTCGCATTTCGATACCAAGTTGCCAGAACCTGACAGCGAGGCCTGTTTATACGTGGTCAGAGGCTATAGTGGTCCATAGCGCCTCATAGATTGTTCTTACCGAAGCCGCTCCAAAACAGGATTTTGTTTACCATGTTTGCGAATGTGCTGGTGCCGCGTGGGGGAGAAAGAGGGATTTGGTGTTGGGCAATCCTCGGACGCACAACGTGGGAGCCCGCCCTTGGATGTCGGTCGTGAATGTCTTGAGAGTGAGGGTGTGGTGGTGAGGGTCTCGTGTTGTTGTGTCTGGGCCTTCAGTGTCAGCTCTCCTTCCATCACAAGCTCCGCAAGCCAAGCCAGGGCTCCGAGCGAACCGGAGCTCACCAAGCGGTCCTCTATCTTTCTATCTTCGGGATCCCTACTTGCGCTGTAGTCTCCCCACAGATCACACATTCGCTCACCCTTGGCCTCACCTTCATCCCGTGAGCCCCCAATATGGCTCCGACCGACACGATGAACGGCGACTGGGAGCTGCCGCCGCGCAAAAAGCCCAAGATCTCGGAACTGCCACTATCGTCCACCCAACGCGCCAGCATTGACAGCATGCTACACACATTCAAGAAGAAGGGCGAGTTTGACGCATTGCGAAAGAAGGCCTTCCAGCAATACAATGAGAGCGCAAAGCGCGGCATGTTTGAGGCGTCTCTCCGAGCATTCACCGCCCAAGAGATCGACCGCGATCCACTAAAGTACTTGAAGCCAGACCGGCGCATTGCTGCTCCACTGCTGGAAGGCAGTGCTGCGCGTGGAGATGTCTATGGCAAGACCGAACAGGACATTGACGCCTACATCGACCAGTACATGCAGAATGCCGAGCGAGCCCTACGTGGCATCAGAGCAGACGAGGTTGGTGGAGAGCTGGCCAACGAGGAGTATCGCAAGGGTCTGAAGAGCGATGAAGCCTACGCCGACGAGGCTGAGATCCGACGCCAAGAACGCGAGGTGAGGTACAAGGAGGAAGAGAAGAAACGTGCAAAGCGAGAGGCACAGGAGAAGAAGAAGAAGGAGCTCGAGATGCTCAAGAAGAAGCAGGAAGCACTATTGAAAGAGACTGCGAAACTGCAAGCCGAGCAAAAGAGACGCGCCGAGCGAGAGGCGTGGAAGAATGCAGAGAAAGAACGCGAGCGGGAGAGGATCAGGAAGTACAACGAAGATCGTGAGGCGGCAAAGAAGAAAGCAGTGGAGAAGGAGAAGGCTGAACAGGAAGAGCGAGAAAGACGACGGCGCGAACGGGCTGAGGCAGAGCAGAAGCGTTTGGAAGCAGAAGCACTGGATCTGCTGCTCAAAGAGGGACAGGAAATGGCTGAAAAGGCACGACGTCCGGAACTGGAGCGCAGTGAGAGCATGGAGCCGCCCGCCCGCCTCAAGCACCAAGCTGCGCCCAGAAACAATGCCAGCAAAGACCAGATGCGCGCGCAGGGCCTAATGCCTACTTCTCTGACCCTTAGAAAGGGCGATAAGCCGGCAATAGCTCCTCCCACAGGTCCGAGAGCGTCGATGAGACCGGATGATCGCCCACGCGTACGATCACCTTCACCATCACGATCCACATTCAGCAGCAGCCGTCGACGTGAGCCTACACCTGACGATCGCCGAGCATCACGGCTCGACACTCGACGCGAGTCCAGCTACCGCGATGTCAGTGCAGAGCGAGACGCCTGGAGATCTCGAAGACCAGATGATCGCCGCGAACGTTCGAGGTCTCCCCTACGTCGAGACCGGGATCGAGACAGCAGAGTCCGTTCACGTAGCCGAGGTCGGTACGATCGATACGTCGGTCGTGAGAGGAGCCGTGACCGGGAGCGAGACCGTGGCGAGGAAGGCGAAGTCGTCGAACGGACTGCCCGTAGTAAGAGCAGGGATTCGTATCGAGACGTCTTCCGCGACTCCAATACCTACCGACCAGCAGGTGCTCGCCGCAACGCCAGTCAGAGTCGTAGCCCACCACGACGGCGCGAGCGATCACGTTCCAGGTCACCCGTACGTCGGAGGGAACGTTCTAGGGACCGTGGCAGCCGCAGAGACCGCAGTCGAAGTCCTCCTGGCATTGACCGGTACATACCAGGTGGTTCAGCTGCCGCGCCCGCTGGCAAGGCGAAGGAAGACGAGGAAGCGCCACGAAGACGTGCTCGCGAAGACGACATCGACGCCAAGGACAAGCCTCGCGAGTCGACCACACGTATCAGGGACGAACGAGATAGATCACCACCGCGCTCGTCGACCACTCGCATTAGAGATGAACGAGATCGTACACCCACCCGTACACGCGAACGTAACAGAAGCCCAGATCGCAGAAGATCGCGCTACGATTCGCGGGAGCGCAGCAGCGTGGGCATAGACCGATGGATTCCCGGTGGTGGTGGTGGCGGCGGCGGAGGTCGTGACGCCGATGATGACAGACCACGACTGCGAGAGCGAAGCAGACCACGAGAAGACCGTTACGTCCCCAGTCACCGTGAGCGCTCACGCGATCGAGATGCAGGTCGAGACCGCGATCGTGATCGTCAACGTGAAAGGGACCGCGATGACCGCGACAAGGGCAGAGATGGAGCGACGACCAGTTCCAGCCGCGAAGGCTGAGGCTGAGGATTGAAGGAACGCGCACCTCTCGGCGCAAGAAAGTAGTTTACCCCTGGGGTCACCGCGCTGGGCTGTGGCAAGGAACGCAGTATGGACGGAAAGGGCCTTTTTTACGTTGTTGAGAATGAGTCCGGCGGCCGACAGACAGACAGACAGGTCGATCCAACAGCTGGAACTTGGTAGGACAGGACAGGACGACAGAAACTGACATGTACTAGATTCATTTCATCATACTGCAAGCAGGGCCGTGCCCCTCAGCTCCGTCCGTTGCAGCCTACTGTAATGCCTCGTGCCACCCATCAATCCATCCATCAATCCTTCCTCGTACGCTATGCTATGCTATGCTATGCTATGCTATGCTCGGGGCAGTCCAGTCAAGCGACGCATGCCGTAGCTCTATAGCGCTTTCACGCGAGGCACCACCGCATCGCTTGGCGTCGGAAGACTTCTTGCTGGGAAAGCATCCATGGAGTGAGTGAGTGAGTGAGTGAGTGTAACATTTTGGGTTGAAGATGCAAGTGGTCAAGTAAGAGGAAGAAGGAAGAAGAGTAAATTCTTGAGCAGCAGCCGACAGCCGACGAGAAAAAGAGTAGAATAATTACTACGCTCTAGAACTAAATTTCCCAGAACTCCAAAATGATACAGCAGTCCCGCGTTGCGGCGTTCGTAAATCAACGCCCCTGCTTTTTCTCCCCCCCCCCCCTCAAACCAAGTGTACCTCTCTCTCTCCCGATCAATTCACACTGCCTCGCTGTGCGCCGTTTCCAGGGTAGGGTATCTTTGATGACCAGAAAAAGGAACCAAAAAACCCAACCAATCATCCGATTTTTCGGGCTGTGCTGTGTCTCCGTGCCGTATGTATGTAGCGTTCGTTCCAAGAACCGTAAGATCAGAATCTACTGACCGGTGTCCGCCGCGCTCTCCTGCGACAGGTCTACCCATCACGTTGGCGTGTCCGATTGAGCAGTGCCATCAGATCGTCTCCCTCCTCCGTCACTGACTGCGACCTCAATTGCTGGGCTCATTCTAGGGGTTGGTGCTGCACTTGGGGTGGGAGTGGTGTCTGTGGAAGAAGAACCTGCAGCAGCAGCGACTGTTGTCGCAGCAGGATCTCTCGATGACGCTGCGATGGCAGAGTTGGAGCGTTGCCCCATTCCGGTGGGGATTACTACAGACGAGCCGGGCATGGTGAAGTTTGGGTCAGAAAAGCCTCCTCCCGATGTTCTGTAGCTTGGCGGCAGGGACAGAGGCAAATCTGTGATGGTACCACCTTGACTGTTCGGCCTCTGCTCGCTGTCTAGGTGAAGGGTCTCAATGTCGTTGGGAAGGTCCTCGCCTTCGTAGTTGCGGATCGAGGTGTGGTCGTTCTGGTAATGTGGTGGCGATGCTGGGACGTCGTCGTACATCGGCGGCATCTCCTCGTCCCATCCAATGCCCATGCCAGCGCGCTGCGTCACGTTCAGAGCGAATTGAGTCCTCAGCACTCGCGCTGCACCAGTAGGTGTGGCGTGCTCAGGCTTCTTATTCGGTGCCCATTCCTCGGCGATGACCAATTCGAGAACGAGGTTGTGAGCGACCTTCAAGCCACTGCCAGAGTCCATCCCACAGTTTGGCTTGGTGGTGGGGTTGATACGTGCATTGAACTCGCCTTGGACTTCACCTTCGGTGAAATCGGTCTTCCAGCCCTGCTTGAGCTCATCCATGCCAATATGTCGAGTGCTTTCGTACTTGAGACCTTTGCCTTCTCCCAGCTTGTGCTCGTGCTCGCGACGAGCAGATGATATCACGCTCTCGTGCTCTTCGACTCGCCAGGTCAGTTTTCGAAGGCTCCATTGTGACTGAGTATCATCCCGCTTCGTGGTGATGCCGGTCATGCGACATTGCACAGGAAACTCGCCAATCGGGTGCACGACATTCGGCAAGACCACGTGCAGTGTCAGGTTGGTGGGAGGAAAGACACGAACGCTGGTTTTGTCTGGTCCCGGTCGAAGAGCGCGAGTGATGAGAAGGTCGTGACGGAATTGGATCTCCTCACCACTTGTCGTCTTGGCACGGCAGTGAAGACCATACTCGATGCTGGCGAGCTGGCCATGGGTCGTTGCTGGAATGTTGCCCGGGAGTCGATGCGAGAAGGGAAAGTTCTTCATGCCTTCGCATTCTCGGAAAGTCTTTGGCTTGCGGAAGAAGTCCCACTCCTGAAGGTCAAGGACCTGGGTAATGCTGCAATCGCGGCATTTGTCCTGGACGGGCTTCTTCTTCGTCACGGTGGTCTTTTCCAAGAATAGCTTGCAGCTCTCCAATGTCACTTCCGGGCTGTTTGGTGTAATGTACAGTTGACCCGAAACAATCACACCTGACGACTGGCTGGGAGGGTCAAGCAGGAGCGCGGGAGGCGACTCCATCTGCAGATTCAGCTTCACGGCATCCTTTGTGGGCGTTCTGGGCGCATTGCTATGTTTGTTGTCCCTCGAGCCCGATCGATCCTTGGACTTTGACTTGTCATCTGGTGAGCTGTGCTTCTTGCCGAGAAGCAGGGCTTTCGGGCGGCCCACGAACTTGTCCATGCTTCCTCGTCTCGTTTCCAACGGCCGTTCTGGGAGTTTGCTTTTCGGGATGTCGAGGTGTTGGGTTGCGGAATTGCGTCCAAAATCCAGGCCGAGGATTCACCCAGGCATGGTTCAGATGTGTCTGGTCCTAATAAGTAAGTACAGTACTTTCACGCACGGTGGGTGCGATGGCGTGAGTACCTGGACCGAAGAACTAACTCTAGTACATACATCGATGATGGGAGACTAGTTCTAGCTACATCTATCCCGGCCAATTTCTTCCTCCAAAATTTGCACACCTGTTCTGTCAGAAATAGAATAGCCATGGCCTCATGTGAAAGCGTGATGAGGAGATAGATCATCATCACTACCCAGAGTATAGCAGCACACATGTCCTCGCAGCAAACCATCGACAACATCCCCGCACATCACCTCTGAGGCTGTTTGCTGTCTTCATCCTCCACTGATGAACATCTCCGGAGAAGCGTCGCACGCAGGTGTGACGCGAATGCTCAAGCAGATTACGACAGCTCATGTTAGCTGCAATGCGCACCACCTTGCGTGTGATGCGTTCAACTAAGACTCTAGTCGCATGCAAGCCTGCAGATTCAATACTGACTCACATAGAACCTAGTGCGAATGTGCACCACCACGCGCAACTAAACTTCTAACATCTGCGCCCACATCAACAATGCCGACGGCCTGCCTCGTGAAAGTCGCCGTTCGCTTCTACAACGGAGCTCAAAGCAAAGGCCGGGAAAATCAGCAGCGAAAAGCTTCATCGGTGAGCTCCGGTATCGCCACACCCTTGCAGCATCGCCTGTGCCGTCGTCCGTTTCGTCGTTTCGTCGCCCGTCAAGAAGGCAGAGAAATCTATCAAAGGGATCTCCAGAGCATCGTGCGAGACTGCCGAACTCACAACAGCTTCTGGACGCATCTTTGGAAGCGAGGTTGAGAAGTAGTGCTGAGGCCGAATCAAAGTTACTGCTCACCCAGATATGCGTAAAAGCCACAATCGTGGTCTGGATCGCAGTTCTCGGTTTAGGTGTGTTGAAGATAAGGACTTGCAGGCAATTGCCCCACCACGAGTGATACGCGAGAACGAGTGGGGTGTGTGTGGTGCAGCTTGAGCTCGGCCAAGCAGATCTCATCCCTTATTACTCCTTCCGCAAATTGAATGCATTACAGTCTTCACACTGATAGCAGCGCTCACGAGTTCCAAGCAAGGTCCCGAGCTGATCAGCCCACGACCAGGAACCAACCAGCCCACGGGAGGAGCTCAACATCCCAACCATAAAAACAGCACCGCCACCATGCCCATCGTCGACATCCACACCCACATGTACCCGCCCACCCTCATGTCCATCCTCCGTCGACGCTCTCAAGTCCCCTACGTAAAACCATCCCCCAACCAAAGCCCCTCACACGAGCGCCTCATAATCCTGCCCTCCGAAGAAGCCTCCACCGGAACTTCCCATGGCCGCCCCATAGGACCCGAGTACCACGACATCAACCAAAAAATCGCATTCATGGACCTCCACCGGATCGATATTTCGGTCATATCTCTTGCAAACCCATGGCTGGACTGGCTTCCCGCGGACCAAGGAGCGGAGACGGCGAGGGTGGTGAATGATGATGTCGAGGCGATGTGTGCGAGTTGTCCGGGAAGGTTGTATCATTTTGGGACGTTACCGTTGAGTGCAAGTACGGAGGAAGTAGTGGGGGAGGTGAGGAGGTTGAAGGGGTTGAAGTATTGTCGGGGGATTGTGATGGGGACGGGTGGAGTTGGTGGTACGGGTTTGGATGATGTGAGGTTGGATGGGATCTGGAAGGCGATTGAGGAGGCTGGGATGTTGGTTTTCTTGCATCCGCATTATGGCTTGCCGGCGGAGATGTATGGACCGAGGGTGGCGGATTATGGACATGTGCTCGCTTTGGCGATGGGGTTTCCGATGGAGACGACGATTGCTGTTGCTAGGATGTTGCTTTCCGGGGTGTTTGATCGGTTTAGGAAGCTGAATGTGCTGCTTGCGCATAGTGGTGGGACTTTACCGTTCCTTGCCGGGAGAATCGAGAGCTGCATTGCGCATGACGCGCACATGAAGAAGGCTGGGGCGCTCGAGAACCGGAGAGATGTGTGGGATGTGCTGAAGAAGAACATATACCTGGACGCTGTGATCTACTCGGACGTCGGGCTGAAGGCTGCTATTGATGCTTCTGGCGCTGATAGGTTGATGTTTGGGACGGATCATCCTTTCTTTCCGCCGCTGGAGGGAGAGGAGAAGGAGTGGGAGAAGGAGTGGCTTAGTGTCACTTCGAACAGTGTGGCCGTCCAGGCGGCCATGGGAAGTAATGAGAAGGGCGCGGAGGATATCATGGGTGGCAACGCAGTGCGGATCTTGCGACTTGACAGCTAGAACCTTGGACCTCCCATCTATTCAAGACTCTCGATGGCACGAAATGTATGCAAGATCGAACACAATATCGCCAATGTGTGGCATGAACCACTTCATGTCTGCGCAAATCCTGGAACGGAGTCAGCATATATCACGATCGAGGACTAGAGCACACTTACGCTCTTCATCCAGCCGCGTCCCTTTGGCCCAGCTCTCAGTGACCCAATCATGGCTCACAATACGTGGAAGCTGCTTTCTGTTCGCGATAGCTTTACGCATACGCTGAGCAGCACCTGTGTCGCCCTTCGAAATCACGACATGGCTGACCTCAAGATCTTCAACCGATTCTGCCACAACGCCGCCAGCGAACTCAAACAGGCGAATCGTCTCAAACGCAACATCTTCAAAGAAAGCAGCAATTCCGTGAAACATCCATCCAGGCATGGCATCAAGCTCATGGCCGTGATCGTCGAGCTGGTCCAGGATCTCCGCAGGCTCAAACACATCCTCGACCTTCGAAGGCATCTTCTTGAACAGCTCGAGTAGGTCTTGCGGTGCCACGTCACGCGCGTAACTATCGCCGTACTCGTCAACATTGTCATTGTACTTGCCTTCTTCTGCCGAGATGGTATGTAGCAGATGGTGAGGTTCGAGGGGCAGCAGTAGTCCAGGTCTCCCGAAATCAGCTTCGCTCTGCTTTACGCAATCAAGTAGCCAGCTTGGTCTGATAATGTTCCGTTCATCACGCTTCGCGATCGAGGCGACCTTGATGACTCTACGGTCTGCGATGAGGATTGTATGAGGGTCCGTCTCAGCCGCCACGACGTTTCCGCCATTGGCCTTGATCAAGATCTCCAGCTCAGCCTTGGTCTTTTTGATAGGTTTCGGTGCCTCGCTCATGACGAAGAAACTTAGACCTTCGAACACTTTCGTCGCAGGTCCGGCATAAGGTGTTGTGACATCGTTCTCCTGGCCCTGAATGATTAGTGCTTGCTTACGCTTTCGGGTTGTCCTCTGCTTTCGTGCCTCCTCGATCTTGAACTTCTTCTCTTCCCTAGCCTCCTCGGCTTGGTTTTTTAGAGCGTTGAACTCGTCGATGCCGAGTGCTTGCGTCCAGTCTTTATCGGTTCTGAGCTTCTTGAACCGAGGGAAGCGCAAGGTCGACCTCATCCTGAATTGATCTGTGGGACTAACTGATGCAGCCTTGACGGAAATCACGACTGAATCTTCTGGCTTGATCCAGACATCTGGCCTTTCGTACTGTCGATCACCGCCACCGAGCTCAATCCAATCTGTGGGTGGTTTCTTCTTGTCCCAGGTTATCCACTTGCCCTCTGTCCGATGGCGGATTTCGGCGTAGTCGTTCGCACTGAAACCACCGCCGACTTTGAAGAATGAGTATGTCTTCTGTGGGTTGGTGCCCGGATTCGCTTGGAAGTAATCAGCGGAAAGCTTGAGGCCGCACAGGAAGCTGCTAAGGCCACCTCCTCTCTTTCCCGAACCATAGTAGCCACCGACGACTACACAGTCCAGTGACTCGCCAAATTCGGTCATGTACTCAGGCTTGACCTTGATCCAGTCATCATTGCGCTCGTTTAACCGGTACTCCGATCGAGGGTTCTTCAACACGAGTCCTTCACTTGCCTCTGCAACGACTCGACGTAGGATGGGATAGATCTCGGCCGCTTGTTGTGCTTCCTGATAGTCGTGGATCTCGAGCCTGCGATTCACCGACGTGATGCTAGCCAGCAGCGCCTTCCGCCGGTCGCGCAGAGTGTAGTGAGTGAGGTCCTTGTCGTTTAGGTAAAGGCAGTCAAACACCTTAAAGAGAGGTCGGTGACCTCCTGCAAACGGATTCTGCTGTTGTTCGAGCGCGGCAGTCTTTAGAGTGCCGAAGCCAACCACACAATCTTCTTTCATGTCCCACGTAATCATCTCGCCGTCCAGGATGATGTTACGTACGCCATCACTAAAAGCATCACGGACGTGCCTTGTGAGCGCTGCATTATCGTCTTCGAAGCCGTTACCATAGAGGTAGGTGTAATCCTTTGCCTTGCGTGACCAGAAGCCAAATCGGCTGCCACCCGGCACATTCTCGTCTTCGATCATATGCATTTGCATGCGTTCTCCGTCGAGCTTCTCCTCAATCCAGAAGATCGGATCCTCCTCGGTCGGGTTCATCTTCGCCACCATCTGCTCCATGGAGCGCATCTGAAAGGCAGCCAATTGTGGTTGAAAACACTGCATCAAGCATATACCGCGATCATCGCCTTCTAGTCTAACATTAGGGTCATACAGCTCCCAGCAGACTCGTTTCAGACTACTCGAGATGTTGAAGAGGTTCTCAGCATCGGGATGCCAAATGTCGAAGAATGTCTTTTCGGTGGCGCCGACTTTCATCTGGCGCAAGATCATGCGAATCAGCCACAACAGCTCTTCTGCATTCATACGCTTGTAGAACTCTTCGATGATGGGCCTCTGGTTCTCTTCCTTTTGGGCAACCGACAGACGATCAAGCAGTTCGTTGACTTCGGCGATGGTCATGTCTCCAGGCGTCTGCCGCATCGGTCGTTTGCTGATGACATCAAAACATCTTCCAGCAAAGTCACCGGCAGTCGAGCTGCTAGACTTGGCGCCGGGCAGTTTCCAGTGGAGCATGTTGTAGCCGTCCTCGCTATCCTTGTTGATCTTGAGGACGCGAACGAGGAGTTTGCCAAGAGTCATCTCTTTGAGTCCGTACATACCTCGATCGCGATCCTTCTCAGGAACAATCAGGCGGAAGGCAGGGTAGATGTCGTTGCCGACTTCTTTGCGCCATCTCGAGATGAAACGGCCTATGATGGAGCGTCGGATCTCGTTGGGTGAGTTTCGCGGTCCATCAGGCCCAACCTTCTTGCGAGCTTGCACTGGTCCCAGGGGCTTTTTCTTGTTGTCGTTGAGAGGGTTGAAGAGGTCTGTAAACAGTACATGGAATGGTAGGGTCTTGGAATGGTTGTGAGGTCGGTTTGGGTACTTCTCGTCCAGTTCCTGCTCTGTCATGGTCCCGTGGCCGTACATCATATGTTCTTCCTCTGCCGCTTCTGGGTTCTGCATCTCGACATCATCGTCTTCCGCCATGGTGGCGTTCTGTTTGATGGTGTGAGAGGAATGTAAGGAAGCGACGGGCGAATGAAGTGGCAAAGCAGTATTTCTTGATATGTATGCTTCGCCTTCCTATTCCTCTTGGATGTGTTACATGACACCCCCATTCATCTACCTGTCGATGTTGTGTTGACGAGAGAGATTCATTCATTCAGGCAACAGTAGCTCTAGGACTACCTGGCGGCGACGCGAAAGGCCGTGCCCGTGCACGACGTGCCAGGCACGGCCGAGCCGCGTCTTGGTCAGGGAAGATGCTTACGGAGCGGTTTCAATGGCGACAGGTCCCATCAACACGTCCACAGCAAGCACTTCCTTCGCTTCGGCCTCTCGTTGTTGACGATAATGAAAGCGCGACTACCACCTCGCTCTGCATGCGCATATGCATCCCTCCACCCCGTCGAGAGCCTCCTCCGTCGCTAGCGTCGATAGCCAGACCACGAACAACAATGCCGCTCTGCTAGGAGCCACGCGAGCCTTTGGCAGACGGCCTCAGCCAGCTACGAAGAACCCTACAGGCCATCATGGAGTCCTCACGGCGGCGCCTTCGACGGCGGGGCATGGAAAGACGAGCACGACGACAGTGCCAGACCGCAGCTTCTCCACGTCTCCCCTGCCACTGCCACTGCCACTGCCACTGCCACTGCCACGGTCACGGCCACGGCCACCTGCGGGCAGTCCAGGAAGTGATGTGATGAAGGAGAAGGCACTGGCCCCAGACCTTGTGAATATGCCACATCTGCGTGTACCACAGAACGACGCTCGACCTCCGCATGCCAGGTCGCCTTCTCAGCAGGCCGCTGTTTTGGCTGCGACACGTGCTCGTCCGCCAGCAGCCGCGCCGAAGACTGGGCCTCCGGATGCATCTCGTGTCGACACACCTGCCAGGCCAGCCGTCGCGCCAAAACCTCGGAGACTCAGTGGGCCCATCAGGAAGACCGAGGAATCGAAACATGTCAGCGACGAGCCAACGGACACAACTCCGCTTGTACCCACCACATCGCTCCTTGATCTGTTTGAGCAAAAGTTGAAGGAGCAGCAGTCGGAAAAGAGACCGACACCCATAGTCGGTAAGTCGCATGACGGCCCTGCCATCAGGAGCGCGAAGCCACTCATGCCGCCTAGATCTGGTATTACATCCATGATACAGTTACAGTACACAAGCAATCCAGAGGCAACATCATCGTCCCCACCTAAGCAGAGGTTGAAGAGGGACTCCGCAGTGTCGGAGCAACAGGACGGCAATGTCAGCTCGGGAGAGTCTTTCGTTTCTGCTTCTCAAGATCTCGATGCACAGTCTCCCGTGAGCCCGACGGCTGCGTCGGACCTAAGAGCTATCACCCAAAGTCCATCTCCAGGGCAAGTCTTGAGGGATCAGGCGGATGCAACGAGGCGTCCTGCACCCTCGCCGTCTGCAGCGCGACAGAATTCCCAAATAGCAATCAAGCCAATCCAGGTCCAAAGTCAGCCAAGCGGCCAGCGGGGGCCCTTAACCGCGCCTTCGGACAGCATGTCCATTTCTTCCGCAAAGTCGGTCCGGTCGATTCCAGCGCAGTATCATCAAGCATATCCCCGGCGTATGACGCCTCAGATGAGCGGAGACCAGCTCGCCAACGCCATCGTCGCATCGAGTCTGGCATCGTCGCGCGTGCCTTCCCCGATGCGCTTAGAGCCACCTCCAATACCCGGTCGACACACAAAAAATCATCACCACCATCACAAGCTAGCCTTTTCGCGCACGCCGAGTCCAGCTAAAGGAGGCATGCTGCACACTCTCCGCAAAGCAGATGATTCGGCATCGGATGGCGAGGATGATCCCCATCCGTATGCCAAGCACAAGAAGAAGCGACTCGTGCGAAAGCATCCGAACAAGCATCATGAAGGCGATCGAAAGCGATGGCGAGATGCCGTGACTGATCGCGAGAGAAAACGTTACGAGGGTGTATGGGCGGCGAACAAGGGTCTACACTATTCATTCACCCTCGAAGAACAGCAGCTATTCACTCGTGCGCCTCAGCACCCACGAACACTCCAAGCGAAGACGTCCGCGAACGAGGCAGTCTCAAACATCGTAGCTCGGGACATCTGGAGCCGCTCTCGCTTGCCGGAACAGACGTTGGAAATGGTCTGGGATCTCGTGGATCACGACGCTGTCGGCAGGCTGCAGAAGGATGAGTTCGTGGTGGGCATGTGGTTGATCGATCAACGACTGAAAGGACGCAAGCTACCCGTGAAGGTATCAGAAACGGTTTGGGCAAGTGTCAGAGGCGTATCAGGGATCAAGGTCAGGAAATAGAATCGACTGACTGAGGTCACGCGGCGCGAGGCGTCGACTGCTGCCTCTGCTGCAAAAGCGGCGTTGTCAAGGATTTGTGATAGTGCGTAGTTTGAGCGGTGATACCCATGACTGCAGTTTGGATAGAGAGTATCAATAAAGGGAAGTGGTTTGGAGCAGGGCCTCTTGTGGCTTTCGCAGACTCCCGCGTAGCATCTGCATCTTGAACATCATAGGCCGTAACTCGGCACACCCAGACAATAGAACTAAGGTTCAGTAGCCTCCATTGCTGTGGCCCTCTCCATCAAAAAACATATATACGACTGCGCGCTCCCGACGCGCCTCTCAACCCTTGTCTCGCGGTTTTTCTTCCGCGCATACGTCAACGCGACGGAACACTACACGCGTGTCTTCTTCACTCTACATGCTAACAGTCATCTCGCCGGCCATAGGGAGGGAGCATGAATCCTTGCCATCCCATGGGCGTTTACATGTGGAGGCTCTTCTCTTGCTTGTTTGCTTGCTTGCTTGCTGCTTTCACCCGCTCGCTATGGTATTGTATGGAGGAGGGGGGGATGGGGATAGGGACAGGGGTCGGGATGTGGACAGGGACCGGGATGTGGACGTGGACGTTGGGACAACGGACTGATGGGGGGTAAAACCGTAAAAGCATCGAGAGTTCTGACTTCAGACCCTACCGAGCGCTAAGCTCAGTTGAGACAGGGAGTGGTCTGAGATCTTCTCTACGATGATGCACAATGCCTGCGCCCACGTACTTACTCTGCTTCAACACTCTTTGCACAAGACTGAGAGAGCGCGTCATGGGTAAAGGTGAGGAGTCGCCAGCCAACAGTAGCTAGTATCTATGCTAACGCGACAACAGGCACGGACAAGCTGTACGTATGTTTCGAGTGCGAACTGAATCCCGCCCATATCATCCTCCTCACTGACTTGCGCCCAGATCACGCACAGCGAGTGGTCGTCCACGGATGCCTTCTCTGCCAGCGCCGGTGCAAATGCGCGCAAGTCGGCGGGGAATCTTGGCGCCGGAGCCAACTTCAAGCGTCTGCCCTTCAACTTCTGCGCCGTATCGCTCCACCCCTTCGAGCACCCAGTCTGCAGCGCGAACGGCACCATCTTCGACCTGACCAACATCTTGCCCTGGATCAAGAAGCACGGCACGAACCCAGTCGATGGGCAGCCCCTGAAGCGCTCGGAGCTGATCAAGCTGAACTTTGCCAAGAACGAGGAAGGCGAGTATGTCGATCCGGTCACGTTCAAGGTCATTACCGACAACACACCCTTGGTCGCGTTGAAGACCACGGGCAATGTCTTCAGCTACGACACCGTCGAGCGACTCAACATCAAGGCTAAGAACTGGCGAGATCTGGTCAGCGATGGAGAGTTCAAGCGAAGCGACATCATCACTCTTCAGGATCCACAGAACATCGAGTCGAGGAATCTCAGTCACTTCAAGTACATCCAGGATGGCACAAGCACGCTCACACCAGAAAAAGAGGCAGAACGGGGTGCCGGCATCAACGACCAGAATCTTGGCTCGGCGGCCAAGATCATCAAGGCAAAAGAGGCTGTCGCAAAGGCCAGAGCAGAGCGAGAGAAGGCCGCAAGCCAGGGCAGTGGCTCTGCGGAAGCGCAAGCTCTTGCGCACGCACGACACGCACAGGCAGGTGTCGCGAAGTCATCGCGAACGACCAAGCCACTTCCTTACAACGCAGCACAGTATACCAATGGTCAGGCAGCAGCCTCCTTCACATCTACCGGCCTCACACCATCAACATCCACCGAGCATGCCATCATGAGCGACGAAGAGTACATGCTCAAGCCGAAGCGGGTCAAGCAGAAAGGCTACGCTCGAATGACGACTAACCTTGGACCTGTGACCATCGAGCTCTACCCCGAGTATGCACCAAAAGCGGTCTGGAACTTCATACAGCTCTCGAAGCGTGGCTACTACAACAACGTAGCTTTCCACCGCAACATCAAAAACTTCATGATTCAAGGTGGAGATCCTACAGGGACCGGTCGTGGTGGGCAGTCCTGCTGGGGCAAGTCCTTCACTGATGAGCTTGAAGGGCCACTCACGCACGATGGCAGAGGTGTACTTTCGATGGCGAACAAGGGTAAGGACACCAACACGAGTCAATTCTTCATTTTGTACAAGGCAGCCGCGCATCTCAATCGCAAGCACACTATCTTCGGTCGTGTGGTTGACGGACTCGATACGCTGGACAGGCTGGAGAAGGTGCCTGTAGATGACAAGAGTCGTCCGGAGCAGGACTGCATCATTCAGGACGTTGCGATACTGATCGACCCGTTCGAAGACTTCCTCAAGCAAAGGTCAGAGAAGGAAGCGGAAGAGGCACGAAAGGAGCAGCTCAAGCTTGAAGGCGGTGCGGAAGACGATCGAACGACCTGGACCGGCAAGCGTATCCGTGCAAACGGCAAAGTGGAAGATGGCGGTGCGGCCACGGGGGTGGGCAAGTACCTCAAGACTGCCGTACCTGCCGAGCAAGACGAGGTTGTGGGTGAATGGGATGAGCCAGAGCCTCCGCCGACCAAGAAGGCGAAGAAAAGTGGTGGGTTTGGCAATTTTGATGCGTGGTGAGATATCGGCTCATGCTATTGAAAGAAGACAGTCTCGTGCCAAGGCTTTGCAGCCAAGCATGACTTGATGCCGTCTATAACATACCACGTTCCAGCCAACAGGCTCGACACCGACAAGCAGCAAGGCTACACTATAACGAGTCCGCGCGAGAGTCTGGCCCGCAACTTGGGGTCTGACAGCATCTCGTGATCGCTGAACCTCAAGTGAAGACACTCCGTCGCTTTGCGAGCACGGCTTTGGGAGAGAATGGCAGCTTTGGCTGGCGATTCGCCCTCCATAGAGGCCTACACCGGTTGCCGTCTTGCGCATTCGTTCACTCGCACTTATCAGTCTCTGCAGCCTCAAAAGTGGGTTCGGCCCACATCCCTGGTCAAGTGACTCTTATATATCTGCTCCGAAGACTCTGAGGCAGCACACTTTCAAATTGCTTTTCAACCACTTCCTTTTTGCCACATCACCACATCTCGTTATCGCCGCTTGACCACCACCACGACCACCTTCTACGATCAACCGCACCATAAAGTTCCTTCAAAATACTCAAGACAGCCACATAATGGCCGACGACGAGCGGGCACGCTCTGTCGCGAAGCGTGAGCGGTCGGGGTCACCACTCTTCGAGCCACAGGACACCGAAGCTAGTCAAGCTGCCACCAAGGGTGAGTGTCACATCCTCATGCAAAGGGAAGCGGTGCTAACACTTCCTCGGGCAACAAGAGAGTCAAGCTCTCCGTCAACGACACATCTACCACCGTCGCAGCACCCCAAAATCACACCCCAGATGCTGAGCATACGCAACCGCAACCAATCTCTGGCCGACCACGCCTAGCCGTCTACCACGTGCTGTTTCCAGAAGCCGAGCAGGGGGTCACATACATATGCGACAAGTTCAGCCTCGTGCTCCGCGGGCTGAAAGCTGCGAAGTACTCGAATGAAGACGTTGACATCATCACAAAGCAGCTAGAATAATTTCGCGTCCCGCAAGCGCACTACGCCAAGAAAAAGCCTGTCGCTCTGGTAGGTCCCATGGGCGCTGGAAAATCGCGGACCATCAACTGCATTCTGGACCAGCCAGGCGCCGCAATAGACTCTGACTCGTCGAACTGCGGCACCAACTTGGTGCACGAGTACTTGGGCCCCGAGCCTGGACAGACCGAAGAGATCAGAGTCAAGGCGGTCTACTACAGCGACGAGCAACTCAAAATCGTCATCAAGTAGAGATGCCAGGACATCTACACTTATCTCGAGAGAGCCGGTAGTCGGGACGCTGGCGAGGCTCTGCATGAACAAGACCTCGAGGAGCTGGAGAGCAAGTATGACAACGCCGTCTCTTACTTCCACGTCATGCTCTGCGACAAGACATCTTTCGAGAGCATCGATGACGCCGCAGAGTTCTTCCGCGAACAGCATCAAGAACAAGTCGATCTTGATGAGCTTGTCAATGAATTGGCCCGCTACATCAAGACCTTTACGGCGTCCCGCAGTATCGTGGACGGTGTTGAGTCCTACAGCGCCGCAGACTGCGATGAGCTGCTGACGATCTTCGATCGTGTCTCGAAGCCGCTTCTTTCGTCTGGCGAAGGTGCGAAGGAGCCACATCCTTGGCCAATCATCCGAAAAGTCTGTGTACATCTTGACCACGACATGCTTAGAGCTGGCCTTTTGCTCGCCGACACCCCTGGTGTGACGGACAGTGACCCGACCGTAGTGGAGAAGACCACAGCGTACCTACGTCTAGCTGGTAGCATCTTCATCGTTTCACAGCGCTTGCGAAATGCCAAGAATACGGAGATCGACCCCGTACTTCGTCTCTGTCTTCACCTGGGCAAAGCGAACAATACGTACCTCATCTTGACAAAGATCATCGACCAGAAGGACGATCTTAAGCCCCATGAGAGGAAGAAGCTCAAACCAGAGGTCAGAGACGCATTGGAAACCGCCGAGAAGGAGATTACAGATCTCAAGGCCGAGAGGGTTGAACTAAATCACAGGAAGGACGAGATCTGGAAGCGCGGCATGGATCGACCAGAAGTGCAGGCCGAGTACCACGATACTGATATGCGGCTGCGAGACCTACCGCAGCTGA
Organism: Nothopassalora personata; assembly: GCA_033816765.1. Lineage (NCBI taxonomy): Eukaryota > Fungi > Ascomycota > Dothideomycetes > Mycosphaerellales > Mycosphaerellaceae > Nothopassalora > Nothopassalora personata. Next base: position 4,820,676 of record CM066288.1, read on the forward strand.
TCACGGAAGCAGAGAGGGAAACTTTCAAAATCGCAGTTGACGTTGGCAACGCGAATGCCGAAGCTGAGATGAGGGACAAGTTCCGCAAGCTCTCCAGGTCGCAGAAGCAACCCGACTTCAAGGTTATCTTCGTGTCGGCATCGGGGTATTAGAACCACATTGGAACCCAAGGCTGTGAAGATTCTGGTGGACGCAGCGGGGGAGGCGCTTGAGGGGTTGAGGGAGGTTGAGGCGAAGGTGACGATTTGCGAGGCGTGGGAGAAGGAGGGCGGGGCTGCTGGTGCCGGAAAAAGGGTTTGAGGAGACGGCAGTAAGAGAAGGCGAGCAAACGCACCACTTCCCGACACTTTGGGGCTTCACGCGCCGAAGCCGTTACTTTGGTATTCTCACTGCTTAGGCTTGGGTTCAGCTCACGTGAGGAAACAAGACCCGGAGATGCAGTTTTCAGAACTTAAAAGTCTGGGTTCTTTTTTAGTCACATGACACATATGACTGGTGATTGCAGGTCGACAAAGACAGGCTGGGACGGCGTGCACTGCATTTGCCGCAGCAATGCTGTTGTCCTGCCCGGCAGTCTAGCCCGGACAACACGTCTCGAGAGAAGGAAATGCTATGAGGCTGAACCATCGCTGGGTTCCGACGACTCTCTTGCAAGACACGTCGTTTCCACACTCGCAGGAGAGAGAGAGTTGTGGTTACATAGTGAGTAGGGTCTCGAAATGCGCCCCGATCCAAGAACTATATCCCAAACTCGGATCTACAGCTTTGGTGGGCTGTATGGGAGCCGGAAAGACGCAGCTCGTCAACCGATTCACAGGCAGTCGGGACATCGCACGGCCTAGCGGAGGCGTTGGACGCGGCACTTTCGCCACCCAGGAATTCTTGGCTCCACAGATTGGGCAGATTGAGATGTTTCGGATGGAACCATGTTACAAGAGCAATGAGGAATTGAAGGTGACTAGCGAGCAGTACGTTGGAGTCATCTACAGAGTTCTCACCCAGGAGGACAAGGCCCGCGCGCTCTACAAGCTGAGAAGGAGAAAGCGATGACCGATACTGCCGAGGGCAAGTTCTCCACGCTCCAAGACGTGGCAACCAAGAAGCTACCCAGCATGATCGGCAGTATCGAGGGAACCTTGGTAAAGACCAATATCAAGAGCATGAAAGCGGTGCAACAGATCTTCCGGCACTTCAAATTGAGGCGTGAGCACATCTTGGATGAGGTCATGCAGTCGATCACCAACAAATTTACGGGGCAGTTCGCAGTGAAGTTGCCAAAGCTCGAAGATATTTGATGTAGACAACTGAAGATGGCGTTCAACAAGTGGATCCTCACCTTGCCGTCCACCTTCCATGCATTGCGGTATCGCTTCTTCAAGTGGCGTTACACAGACGATCTTAGACAGGTCAAGGACGAATTCAGTAAGGAGATTCCCTGGATTTCGTGGACAGACATCATCCAGACCCATTGGCGCGAGGATGTTGCGGCTGCGCTCGAATGTTTCGTGGAGGAGGTGACGGACCAGCAGGGCGATGCGCAGGATAAGATCAGATCCTATTATAACGACCTTGGCAAGGAGGTCAGAAGTTGTCCCGATCTCGAGCGAGTCGTCATCACCACCAAGAATGGCCGCGACTTCATACAGCACTTGAACGAATGCGAGGATGGAGACGTGAAAGCAGTCAACGCCATGTTCGAATTCTTCAAGGAGCAAATGAGTTACATCAGCAAAGACCTGAGCCTGGACAGTTGGCGTGATCGCAAGCCAATCTCCTACTTTGGTCAGGAGCTCATGCCCATGTTCATGGCCTCGCATACGAAGAGCGACTACAGACGCAAGAACCTGCAGACCCATCAAGTCACATTGCTTCGGGAGGCGATTTTGGCATCGAACCACAGAATGGCGCTGCGAACGCACTCAAGCCAAACATCTATCGCGCAGTTCTCACACGCGCACAGGCGGACTTCTCAACTCTGCAGAACGACCTCAAGATCGAATGCAAGAAGCAGCTTCATAAGTCAGGCGAGAAGATCGAGACAGAGTTCAAGGACCGCTTCGCAACTAAAGGAGTTGTAGATTCCAAGGACCCAAAGGGCACGAGAATCATGATCGACGCCACTAACTAAGCGCTGAAGGACATAGAGGAGATCGGGAGGCAGCTGGCTATCTGCGAAAAGTGGGAGCAGGATGGAGTCATCGCGTCGCAGAAGTAGGCGCAGGTGAGCGCAACGGCGAGGGGAAACATTAGCGCAAGTGCGAGGGCTGGGCATAGGGGGCACACAGCACAAGAGGTGGTCAAGCACTGCGAGACTTATCAGGCGGTTGATTTGCCAAAACGACAGCGCACCCTGTATTTTGCAGTCTTCTTGCAGAAGCGCGATGTCGCGATGCGAAAGCGCTTTGTCTCCTACATACCCGCCTACTCGGCGCAACTGCCGGGCAATCGCTGACCTCTAGAGAACGACCGCATCTACCAATCGGCCAGATCGTGATCAAATCGTGGCCACGTAGCACGTCTGCTCACGATTCAGCCTCGGAGCCCATATATACATATCCCAGAACAAATACTACAAAGCTCATCCAAACCTCATCATCACCATCTATTCCCGATCCCTATCTATCCTCGTCCATCACATAGACTTGGTAAAGCTCTCTGCCTCTCACACTTGAACCCGGCAACCGGTTTCACCTCCAGCGGAGAATGCACACAGAGTTCCGAAAGGATCAACTGTACTTTGTCGATCGCTCTTATGCTGTTTTCTAGGACTCCATACAAAACGCCGCGTCGCCGCCCTCTCCCCTTTTCCAATGCCTCAGCTTGGGGCTTAGGTCTGGTCGAGCGTAGCCCATGATTTCATGCATTTGTGGTCTGAAGAAGAGACGATGGGGGCTCTCCTGTGTCGTCACTTTGCTCCATGTCATATGCTGATTCGAGCGAGCCATGCATGAGATTTGACCCGTCGATCCCGGAAGGTCTGAGCCGCTATCCCCCCTAACCATCCGAGTGAACGACGATGCTCGCAAAATTCTAAAGCTTAGGCACCGAAACGGAGACTAAAATAGATCAATCTATACGCAGGCAGGGAAGCCGCGCACGGTGCCCCGAAACTAGGAAGCATATTACTTTCTCCCCTCCTACTACGCCAGTCCCACTTCCCGACCCTGCCCCTCCCCTCCGTCGTCCTACGCACTCGACGCATACGTCCCATTGCGACAATCAAAGCCTAATTTGGGATTTAGCTTGGCAGTAGCATTTATACAAATCACACTCGTTTGCTTTGAATTCTCTGGGGAAACTTTGAAGTTGCTGAATTGAAAGTTCTTGCAGCTGCTGTCGGTGGTGCACTCGATGATGATGGCGTCCGTGCGCGTGTCTTTGGGGAGGCCGAGGTCGTACCAGCAGGGCTAGAAGAGAGACGTGTTAGTATGGAGATGAGGGGGAGGAGATGGGAGGATGGAAAAAGGAGGATGGAAGCGGGAGGGAATGGAGAGTGGGGACGAAATGGGATGTACAAGGCAAGGGTGAGCTTACATCACTAACACAAGAACCATCACCATAGTCATAGCTTGCCTGGGTACCGGACCAATTAGACCAAGTAAAGTCCTCCATATTCACCGACGCGTTGTTCGGACGAACGGTGGAATTGTCCTTGGACTGATCAGAATACGTCTGCGTGACGAAAACCGGGAACGACACATTGTCCAAGCGAATGTTGCTCCAGGTGACATTCTTGACAAGGCCCTGTCCTCCGATCCAGGACTTGAAGCGCGCACCGTAGAGGGTGTCGGTCAATGTGATGTTGTCGAAGTAGATGTTGGACACGTTGACGACTTCAGTTGCATCACTTCCAAGAGATCCAATGGATATCCCGTGAGAGGCGTAGCCGATTGTGGCGTTGTGAACTGTGACGTCTTTGGATCCATCCGAGATGGCGATTGCGTCGTCGCCGTTGTTGATGGTTGAGGCAAGGATCGTGATATTTTGACCAGAGACCTGGAAACCGTCGGTATTGAACGGGAAGCCCACGCCCCAGAGCTGGTTTTTGTCGGACGAGGCGTCGATGACGGTATTCTGGACGTAGATGTTGTTGCCCTGAAGTCTGTGGTTCCATGCGATGGGTTTCAGGGATTTGAGGTGGTTTATCGATGAGTCATTGACTTTCCATTCAGTCAAGCGAGGACGGCCGGCAGTACCTGTAGCATTCGGCGCGTTGAGATCCCACCATGCTTGGCCGTAGGACTTGATCCAGCCGGTCGTGGCGTTGGCGGTGGATGTGTAGTTGACTCGCTCGCCGGCGAAAGTGAACCAGTCCAAGCTGCTGCCGTCGGTCTTGTTGTAGACTTCCTGCACGTAGGTGATGTTGCGCGGAAGATTGAGGTTGCCGTACATGTGGATCTCGACGTCGCTGAGGTTGGACGCCTTGATGGGTGTCAGGACGTTGTAGTCGACGCCGAGATCAAAAGCGACGATGCCACGGGAAGCGCATTTCGCAAAAGCTGCCGTAATCGCTGGGGAGTCGTCGGCTGTGCCATTTGAAGAGGCATATTTAGATTGCACCCGGCAGATCTGCTTCTCAGATGTTGCTGCTTGACATGATAGTTCTAGTGTGCATGCCAAAGCAGAAAGGAACGAGTGGCTGAGGTAGTGTCGCATCTTTGCGATGGCAGGATTGACAAGATGCAACAGACACAAGAGGCCATCGCTTGCAGCTCCTACGAAGTGTAGTAGCGCGTACAGACCATCTCGGCATTAGTAAGAAGTAGAGTGATTGTTTAACCAGTGTCACATCCTAGTCCACCCCCCCCCCCCCACCCCTCACCCGGGCCCGGAGAAGGGTAGAATACTACGTAGTATACATACAGTACAGTAGTACGTGTTACCGAGCTTCCGACGTCGAGGCAAATGAAAAGCATAGATCACCATTGCCTCATTATATCATGAATCTGCTCCAGCGCTGCCACCATGTGGCCAGGTGGAAGGATCACAATTGCTGTTGCCATGGCCATGTTTCGAGCTTCCAGCGGAACAGGGATCTTCGTCTACAGTATGAGACCAGCGAAATGAACCCGAATTCGCGAGGCTCTGCGGTTGATGGCCGGATCTATATTGCCTCAATCTCGTGTTACCACAGAGCTTTAATCCTGAGCATTATACTGTTGTAGTTCAAACACCCCCCTGCCTTCTATCTGTCCTTATTTAACAAGAATTTATTTTTTACTGCTTTACGTATGTGCCCCCTTGTTTTAGGACTGCCTACAGTATATGGGCCCACTATCTAACTAATTAATCAACTTCTACTAAATGGGGGAATACCTACATGTTACGGTTCGGATGAAGGACGGTGCAGGACGTGGCATGGGGAGGAAGAATCAGAAGACACGAACCAATCGCTAGGAAGAGAAAGGGACCCCACGTCCGGGTCACGTGCACGACCGCGCGCTTAGTGCATGGTCGAACACGACCGCAGAAGTAGCGTATGGACGTACACGACCACACGACCAGACGACCGGTCGAGTGGACAGACGGACATCTAACACCGGATGGCATACGAACCTCCTTTGTATTTAGGAACGCTAGAAACCCTTATGGTTCTGATGCGTTCAACTCATGTTACTATCTCACTGATTGGAATACAACTCTTATTCCTATCATTCATCTTCGCTCAGCTTGCTTCAGCCTCTCCAAAGAATAATACCGCCACGTGACTTGACTTATCTCTCTTTTGAGACTAGCCCTGGAACGAGACAATAACACTTTGAACGCCCTCAGGATGAGCGCTACTCAAGCAGCTGGTAGGGGAACACCCGCCCCCAGCGAAGCAGGAAGCATCCGCCGTGCGCCACCACAACAGACTACCACCACGAAGGACGATGAGTCTGATGACGATGACGAGCCTACCCCAAGGAAGAACGACGTTAAGGCTGCTAAGCCAGACCTCTTCCACGGAGACAGAGCCAAGTTCGACGACTGGATCAATCAGATGGATATGTACCTCATGTTCAACCCAGTCGATGCCGATAAAAGGACTATCTTCGCCATCACGTACCTTCGCGGAAGTGCGCAGAACTGGATCAAACCTTACCTTAAGGAATACCTTGAAGGTATGGGACGATTAGACCCCACTGGAATGTTCAGGAGCTACACCCTTTTCAAAGAGAAGATGAAGTCAATCTTTGGAACCTCGAACGAAGTCCAACAGGCCATACGAATTATTCAACACCTAAAGCAGAAGACGTCTACTTCAGAGTATGCCGCCAAATTCGAAGAATACGGACAAATCACCGGATGGGACCAGACGGCGTTAATGACTATGTTCCGACGTGGACTCAAAGACTCCGTCAAGGACGAGTTAATGAGACACGGGGGACGGATCACCAACCTCGAAGAGCTAATGAAGGCGTCGATCAACATCGATGACCAGCTCTGGGAACGACACCAGGAGAAGAAATACGACTCCAAAGTAGGAGGAATAGCAGGATATGCTCCGGACCGCAGACCCTTAGGAGGATACGTTGCGAAGGGAGAATTCTCACGACAAAGCCAACCCTACTATGGACCACAGCCAATGGAACTGGACGTTACCCAACGAGGACGGAGGATCGTTAAGAGTAGGGGCCACGGAAAGCCCTTCAAAGGAAAAGGAAAACTCACATGTTATGCCTGTGGCAAGGAAGGCCACATGGCGCGGGATTGCCGCGGTAAAAATATGGTGCGCCGCGAGCAGTTCAATATGATGCAACCCCGAACTAGTAAATCTGAGAGCAGCGTTGGATCTCGGGGAGATACCGACTATACTCGGAGAGTGGAGGAGAGAGCTAGCAACAGAAGCACGACGCCTCTCCTGGACCCCTCAGAAGGACGAGGAGGATACCATGGGCAGCAAATGGTGGTCATTCCATTTGATGCGAAGAACCAACCACGACAGTTCAACATGATGACACGAAGAGTCGACTACGAGACCGAATCCGAGTCTCGAAATGGTCATGGAAGCCTTCATTGGCGATTCTGTTACCAAGACTCGTGTCAAATCCACTACGCCGCGAAGTCAGGCGCAGGGTATTGGCCTCAGCAACCACGAGGAACCCTGGGAGCGACGCATAGGCAAGACGCCACGCTCAGAGAAGTGGACATCGATGAATCCTACTTCAACGAAGATGGAAGCGATAAAGAAAATCAGGACCCAGGATGGAACGGATCATGGTCACCAGAACCACAGGAAGAAAGTCAAGAAACCACCGGGCTAGATACCATCGAGGAAGAACAGGATCCGGAAGAATCAAGCGAAGAAGATTCCTCCGAAGGAGAAGAGAGCGACACTGACGACGACAACGAACAACTTACCTTCACGGTAGATGCACCCAAGAGACTATACGACATGATCATCTACCTACAAAGAAGGCACGAGGAATTCCTACCTAAGATAGGTGGACGAAGGAGGCTACATTCCATTGAGTTTGACAAGACACTCGACACCCTACGAGGCATGGCCTGGGGATACCCACTCATGGAAACAACCGAGAATCTAGCAACCACCGTTACAGAACGACCACCGATAGGAAGCCGAATAACAGGAACCGGATATCTCACACCGTCAGGGACATTCATATCGAATGAATTACGAACAGCAGTACAGCATGTACGGGCTCTCTACTCAGAAACGCAGAAGATCCAGGAACGCAACAGACTACAAGTGTGGACACAGGGCAACGGGCTACAGGTTCTAGCCGAAGCCTCTAGGCACGAAGCACAGCGAACCACATACCATTCGGGAAAAGGATCAGCTCCCCAGGAATGAGCGACCGGAGGGAGTTATGCAATACTCAGGCTCACGCATCGACATCAAACACAGTTTTCCAGACACAAGCGATCGTCAACGGACACAAGACCAGTGTCATGATCGACTCAGGAGCAGCGGGGAATTTTATCTCTGAGTCTTTCACAAGAAGAAACGGGTTAGCTACCCTGAAGAAGAAATGGGGTTACGAGTTGATCGCGGTAAACGGATCATCGTTACCTAGCGTGGAATGGGAGACGACACCATTGCCACTGGCTATCCAACAGCACCACGAGAATATTACCTTAGATGTCACTGATATGGCCAGTCATGACATAGTATTAGGTATGCCTTGGTTGAGAAAGCACAATCCAGTAATCGACTGGAGAAGAGGAGTACTCACATTTAGGGAATGCGATTGCGTTGTCGACATTCAGCCTGCGCAGTGGCAGCGTTCACTGGCAGATGAGGCAAGGAAACAGCTAAACGAGATACAGCTTGCGCCGAACAGAAGGACAGAAGAACCACCTTCGACCGGGACAGACACTGGCGTGGGGCCGCCGGGTCACGAAGTCACTGGAAGTGATGGAAGTAATGCACCATCGAAGAATACTAACATCTCAGAGTTGAGTATTCCCAAGGAGTATCGCAAGTGGTCGCGACTCTTTGAAGAGGAGAGAGGCAAAACCGCCTTACCTAAGCACCGCCCATGGGATCATAAGATCAACATTCAGCCAGGGAAAGAGCCTCCATGGGGACCCCTATATCAAATGTCTGAGAAAGAGCTACAGACCCTACGAGAATGGCTGAAGGAGAAGCTAGCCAAAGGATGGATAAGAAGATCCACCTCAAGTGCAGGAACTCCATGCATGTTCGTTCCAAAAGCAAACGGGAAGTTACGACTCGTACAAGACTACAGGAAGTTAAACGAGATCACGATCAAGAACCGATACCCGCTACCCAACATCGAAGAAGCACAAGACAGATTAACCGGATCAGACTGGTACACGAAGATTGACCTACGAGATGCCTTCTACGCTATACGAATGGCGGAAGGAGAAGAATGGAAGACCGCTTTCAGGACAAGATACGGACTTTACGAATTCTTGGTTATGCCAATGGGATTGACCAACGCACCCGCATCCTGCCAGGACCTTGTTAACGAAACACTTAGAGACCTACTCGACGTATGCGTTATCGCCTACATGGACGACATACTAGTCTACACAAAAGGATCCCTACAGGAACACATAAAACAAGTCCAGGACGTCTTCGAACGACTCACGCAATCAGGATTTAAGACGGCACCCGAGAAATGCGAATTCCATAAGAAAGAAGTTAAATTCCTAGGCTTTATCATTAGCACTACAGGAATAACGATCGACCCTGCGAAGACACAGTCAATTAGAGAATGGCCAGAACCGAAAACAGTCAAGGACGTACAATCATTCCTTGGACTAGCGAACTACAACCGGAAATTCATTAAGGACTACTCAAAGACAGCAGCACCAATGACGATGCTTACAAGAAAGGACGTCACTTGGAAATGGGGAAAAGAACAGATTGAAGCATTTAAGAAACTCAAGGAACAATGCGCTTCAGCCCCTACGCTTCGACTATTCGATGGTAGCAAGGAAGTCCACATCGAGACCGATGCGTCTGATATGGCAATAGGCGCATGTCTAACACAGACACACGATGGGCAGAGACACCCAGTAGCCTATTACTCCCGGAAAATGACCACAGCGGAACAGAACTACGACATCCATGATAAAGAGCTTCTAGCCATTGTTGCTGCTATGCAACATTGGAGAGTATATGTCGAGGGCCCACCGAAGTTAACGATTCTTTCTGACCACAAGAATCTTACGTACTTCACAACGACGAAAGAACTTACCCGAAGGCAAGCCCGCTGGTCGGAGCTGCTGGGACAGTATAAGTTCGAAATTAAATATACTCCAGGACGAGAGAATGGCCGCGCCGACGCGCTGAGCCGAAGAAGCGACTACATGGAAGGAAAAGAACCAGTGCAACACAAAATACTAAGGACAAACCCCGACGGAAGTCTTAGTGCCAACACAAGAGAATTTAACAACATCGTACGGATATTAGGCGACAGGGACGAACAATTCCCTATATCGCAAGGAAAATACCAAGTACCTAAGGATCGAGAAGAAGAATGTATACGACAACATCACGACGGACTAAACTACGGACATCCCGGAACTTCAAAAACAATGGACCTAATACAACGCAGTTTCTCATTCCCACAGATGAGACTTAAGGTGTCACGCTATATTAAACAATGCGTACACTGCCAACGAAACAAGGCTGCGAGACACGCGAAATACGGTCACCTACAGTTCAGGACACCACCGACAAAACCATGGGACGAAGTCACAATGGACTTTATTACGAAACTCCCACCGTCAAAGGATCAAGTTACGAAACAACCATACGACATGATACTAGTCATGGTTGATAGACTTACGAAATACGCACACTTCATTCCTGCATCGGAAACGTACAATGCAGAGCAGCTTGGATACCTTGTACTGGACAGACTTATCCGATACCACGGATTCCCCCAAGCATTTATAACGGACAGAGACAAGCTATTCACATCAAACTACTGGAAGACGCTTATGGGAACGATCGGAATTAAACACAAGCTGTCAACAGCATATCATCCGGAGACAGACGGACAAACCGAAAGGATGAATCAAACGCTGGAACAATACCTACGACACTACATCAACTATGCACAAGACAACTGGGTTTCATTACTGCCAATGGCGCAGATTGCACTGAACAACCACAAATCGGAGACAACTTCAACGACGCCATTTTATGCGAACTTTGGTAAAGATCCTAACCTATTTGGAACACCTGGATCCCATCCACAAGCCGAGAGAGCAATCGTGACGACGGATACTCTTAAGGAAGTGCACAAAGAAACACGCAAGGCAATCGAAGATGCACAACGAAAACTGTCTCAACAACGGCAGGACACGAGAAAAATGGCACCTCTGCTAAAAGAGGGGGATAAGGTCTATCTCCTCACAAAAAACTTGAGAACAAGAAGACAGACCAAGAAACTGGATCACGTCAAGGTCGGACCATTTTTAATCGACAAAGTCGTAGGACCAGTTAACTATCGACTACGACTACCACCTGACGCAAAAATCCACCCAGTCTTCCATATCTCCAAGTTGGAACCCGCAGACGCCGAAACACCCTGCCAGAAGAGCTTCCATTTCGAACCGGAAGCAGAAAACGAATTCGAAGTCGAAAGAATCCTAGATAAGAAAGGTCAGCGATACCTTGTCAAATGGAAAGGATACGACGAATCAGAAAATACCTGGGAACCAAAACAAAGCCTACGAAACTGTCAGCAAAAGATCCAGGAATACTACAAGACCAAAAAACGGCCAGCCTACTAGTCACCGATTGGCGACCAGTCGGCTGGAAGCAGCCAGAGTAGGAATCGAACCTACGACCTCAAGAGTGTAGACAGCTTGCGCTCTACCACTGAGCTACATGACCAGGTTTAATAAGGGAAACGGAGAACTTACACGAACATATCTCCTATGAGAAACCAAACACCTATCCACCAGAAGGACCAGCGCTCGAAGAAGCTGCTGCGGCGTCCTCAAGGGTCGGATATGACCAGAGGGCATCATCCGGAATCATCGAAAGGTCCTCCCAGGAAGGAATCGACATCTGGAAAACCCCCTCTAGCTCTTCGGGGCTACCTTCAGGAACGAGAAGACAGGACGAAGGCGCGGAAAAGGCATCGACACCCACGCTCGGCAAACTGCGAAGATCCTCGAAATCCTTCGCTATCGCCTTTTCCTCCCTGTCCTCAGCAACGCGCAGTTGTTTCCTAAGACGATGCACCTTTGACATCGCCTCTGTCACCTTCTCTTCAGCCTCATCAAGCTCTCGCTTCAGCTTTCGACGCTGGTTGCGAAGCCGCTCCCACTCAAGTCCACGTGACAGTCACGTCACATTTGACACCCTTGCGAACGCACTCCGAACAACACCCAAAGCGCACATCCACCACACAACGAGGACTCTTCTTTCCTTCAGGCACTCTGGCCTTTCGACAACCAGAACATGGGGATGGCATCTCGCGGCCCTCGGCTTCGATGCCTAGTGCTTGACGTTCGCGGCGCTCCTGACGTGTTAGCCGCTCGCCGCTCATGGTAAAAGATGGGAACTCACAGGAGAAGAAAGAAAACTCGAGGACGAGTTTCAGCAGGAAGGGGGATGGTGTTACGGTTCGGATGAAGGACGGTGCAGGACGTGGCATGGGGAGGAAGAATCAGAAGACACGAACCAATCGCTAGGAAGAGAAAGGGACCCCACGTCCGGGTCACGTGCACGACCGCGCGCTTAGTGCATGGTCGAACACGACCGCAGAAGTAGCGTATGGACGTACACGACCACACGACCAGACGACCGGTCGAGTGGACAGACGGACATCTAACACCGGATGGCATACGAACCTCCTTTGTATTTAGGAACGCTAGAAACCCTTATGGTTCTGATGCGTTCAACTCATGTTACTATCTCACTGATTGGAATACAACTCTTATTCCTATCATTCATCTTCGCTCAGCTTGCTTCAGCCTCTCTAAAGAATAATACCGCCACGTGACTTGACTTATCTCTCTTTTGAGACTAGCCCTGGAACGAGACAATAACACTACACCTAGCTATATATATAACATAGTTATCATCTATACACTAATATATATGATTTCTTACAACTTTTACATAATATACTACTTAAACACACACTATTCAAACCGTTAGATCGCGACGATTAACGTAATACCTATATTATCGCGCGAAAACGAACCGCTACCTCGCTGTCGCCGAAAACAGTTACGCGTCGCGATTAAAATAACATAACGCGTCTAACACACCTAACGATATAACCTAACTAAGGCCTAAAAGACACCATTATACACTTTAACGAATACTGTAAATAGACGGAGGAGTAGCTAAATAGAACGGATAAAAAGAGGAACTTTAAGGAGGTACTAAGAAGTATAGCGTAGTTTAGATAGAGGTTTTACGAACACGCCTAAGGACATGTCGCGAAGGACGTATACTAATAGGTAGTAGTTCTTTAAGATAGCGTAAGAATAATTAAGAATAGCCTCTACACCTATACTAGTTTATTAAGACAGCGCTAATAGGCGATAGGTTTTGATAAACCTATAATAATCTAGTATATCCGAGAGGCTCTTCCTACTACCGCAACCTATATAGCTAGTACCTCTAGTAACACTGCCCTTAATTAGCTAGACAAAGTACGAATTAAAATATAGGGCTAGGGTATTCGGGAGCTACTTAAATAGAGACACTATAAAGGCGACGAGCTACTTAAGTCAATTAATAAAGGCCTTAAGTAGAAGAACTGTTAATCTTAAGCTATAGTAGTAACACAGTTACCCTTAGGAGACGTCGATATTTAGTTTAACGATAGATAAGATAGAGACTAGTTCTTCTACGAGAAAGAGAAATACCTTCTAATACTAGGAGCTAACGTAGAGCTTACGACATAGACATTTAGCGTAGTAGTTAACGGAGTGCTAATAAAGAGCATTAACATAGACACTATTAGTAAGTAGAAAGCAATAGCTTAAATTAAAGCATACAACGTCGTCCGAATGCTAGAGGCTATTATTATAGGCATCGAATAGCTCTCGAGAGGAAACGCTAAAACGAAAGATAATAGCTTAATAGTAATGTCTACCAACCACCCTATGTAGGCCTGTCCAAGTTGTGGTGGTATGGAGCGGTGCTTACGTAAGCAGGGGTATTTGCCGGTCCTGGGACCGGGAAATCAGGTCACGTGACGAGCAGTGCAGTAGCCAGATAAAACAAGAGGATTGGCGGACCCTAAACCCCTATGCCCTCTACTCGAGAGGTATGAATTGAATTGTTGCCTTGATGCTACGCTTACAATGCTCAACTGCGCAATATATATCTCAATAGCCATACCAGGTCCTGCTGGCTTGCCCAAATGTCCAATCAAACCTAAATGAATTTGGGCAAGTTGGACCCAAGGGACCCCCCCCTCCAAACCCAAGGTCAACACAACCCATTAGTCGTCAATATATCCTCCCCCATTACGAACCTGTCCTCAGGTTCCAAAGCAGTAAGCCCGGGCATTATAGGTAGCTCAATTAGTCGCTGCAAGCTGAAGTGGTCTAGTAGCAGCACAGCAGCTCACCCTACCATTCAGCTTGACATACAAGATGTCAGGCAATCCGTGATGGTGACGTCAATAATCCGCGACTCGCGCCCGTCGCACTGCGTGGCCAGAAAGTGAGTCAAGGGAAGATAAGTGACCATAAGAAACAAGTAAGATCTAAGGACCAGAAGCACCCGTACCCGAAGCATCAACCAGAATCAGAACCGGAAACATAACCAGAACCAGAACCAGAATCAGAATCAGAACCAGAAACCCATAGGCTACAGCTGTAGCCGGAAATCAACCAGAAACCCATAGGCTACAGCTGTAGCCGGAAATCAACCAGAAACCAGGAGCCCATAAACCCGCACCAACCACTCAGTTCCACTCATTCTCACACAACTCCTTTGTCCAGACCCACTCGTTGTCGTGGCCAACACCAATCTCACTAGACGCGTCCCCAAGTGGCTGGTTGGTGAAGTTCCCATGGTAGTTGCGGAAGAAGCTCTCATCACGCCCTTCGCTTGTGAAGCACATCTGCTCGAGAGCAGTGACCAAGCTGAGCTGCTTGTCCATCAATTTCACAGCTCGGACGCGCCATTCATGCATCTTCTTGTGGAAGAGCTCCGAGTCTGGGCGGACCGCAGCATCAAGCCACCTTCTAGCATCAAGGATGACTTCGTTGTCGTTCCAGGACTTCAAACCCGCTAGGGCATCGGACAGGGGCTGATGCCACTGAGGTGTACGGCCGCAGGGAAAGGGTGGCCAGGTACTGGGCGTCGATACTCAAACCCTGCAGCGCTCTCACTTGGCGTCTTGAAGTCACGATGGAGGTCCATCACCTGGTGCATGCTCCAGCTTCTCTGGAGTTCAAGATAGTCATCGTCGCGGATCGCGATAAAGCAAGGGTCAATCTGACGCAGCGTCTTCTTGTGTGCGGCCTGCCTCATTGGAACGCCTGCAGTGGTCACCCGCATTTGCCCAGCGCTCAGGTCCTCTCTGAACCAGCTGATGCTGTTCTTGCTTAGGTAATTCTGAACCCCAACCGAGAAGAAACGCTTAAATCAGCCGTCTTCTATGCAGTCGTTGTTCTGGCACCACTGGATGAACTCTGCAGCATTCCCTTGCTTATGAAAACCGTGTAAAAACTCCGGCCCACTGGTGCCCTCTGAGTCAAGAGAGTACAGCATGTTGAGCCGGTTGCTGGTCCAGTAGTTTTCAATTTCGAGGTTCAAGTCGACCCCAGCATGCTGCACCATGGTGTTCGCATCACCCCCCCTGATGAGCCCTGTCAAAGCTGAAAATCGTAGGCCTGGGGAAGGAGATGAACCGAGTGCAGTGTTGAGGGTGCAGCGCCACTTGCAAGAGCCACAGCCCGGGGTCTTGTCGTATGATCTGTTGGCTCAGAGAATACCACATGTTCTGGCAGACGCCGCCGTTGCTGACCTTGTTCAATTCTCGCAGGTGCCATCGGTACACGTCGAATTCTCGACTCATCATCTCTCTGACTGTTTTAACCCGCGGCGCTAGTTCAGCGTCATTGTACCAGTACAGCATGTTGCCATTGATGTAGGTACCGGTGCTATCGAGATCGGCTTGGTCAGCTTCATCAATGCCAAATTTGTCGAGGATCTGATTGTAGTTGGCATGCGTGACGATGCCACTCGTGGTGCCGGCTTTGCCTCGAACACGGAGGCAGCCAAGCGGGTTGACAGTCTTCTGACCACGCTTGTCAGGGCGAAACCACGACCCATTCTCCACCTTGATAGCTGAAAAACTCTTGCCTTCAAAGAGCCAGTCTTGGACCTTGAGCGCGCGCTCACACAGGGTATTGGTGGTGATACCGGGATTCGTGACGAAGTGGAGGGCCTTGTGGCAGAAATCTCGGACATGCTGATCGCACATCACAGCGCTAACCTTGCCATCCCTCTCAAGAACCTGCGAGACCGCATATTCGAGCATCTCAAGGCCCGCCATCCGGTGCTCAGGTAGCCAGTCAATGCCATCCACATCAATCGAGTTTCTGAACTTGATGCCACAGTACCGCTCATTGCAGGTGCAGTTGGCGCGCTTGATCCGGAGGGCCTCGTCTTCCTGCAGGATCTGATCCTTGAAGACTGATACATCCCTGATCACAGCCGAAGGTGACATGGTGAGTATCGGATTGCCATTCTCAGTCAGGGCCGGAGTGGATCGTGGGGTGCCAACCGGTGTACCCAGCGGACTGCCTTCGCGTATGGGTGCGCCGTCCAGCGTTCGGTTAGGCGAGGATCGAGCAGGCGCAGTCATGCCCTCACCTATGCTCTCGCTCATGCGGAGCTGCTCAAGTCGACTCGACTTGCGACCGCCTCTCGATGGGACTGCAGGCTGGGTAGAGGCTGGTGGAGTTGGCGTGGTAGTCTTTGCACGTCCTTTGCCTTTGCCACCCGGTGGTGGCTGAGTCTGTTGCTGGCCAGATGGTCCAGGTTGACCTGTGCTGTCCCCTGGGGACGCGGACTTCTCAGTGATAGTACCCTCCATGAAGTATGGAAGGCCATCCTCATAGACGGCTAGGCGGTGTCTTCTGATGATCTCCCTGCTCTCAGCCGACTGCGGATCAATGCTGCGTGCTTCAGCCTCCCTGTCGCACCGGGTAAGATCACCAGGCTCCAGAATTCGCTTGCGATCTATGCCCTTGCGGCCGATCCTCATACGCCATATCAATGCCCTCTGAATTCTGCCAACAGCCTTGCTGTAGTCTGGGTACTTGTTGATGAAGGCCGTGAACTGGCGGCGCCCACTGTCAGTGCTGCAAAGCTCGGAGATGACGCGTCGATCAAGAATCTTGTTGTCCATCTGCTGTGGCCAGTGGCGGGTAAGCGTGGCGCGAAGAGTCCTCTCTCGGTTACGAATCTCTGAACCGGTCTTGCGAATCTTGCCGACGATGGGAAACAAGACATCGAGCTTCCTGTTACCAAGGAATTCATCCTGGTAGGTCTTGCCCATACCGCTCTCAACTTCCTCGAAAAACAGGTCAACCCAGACGGAGCAGTCTTCGAACACCTTCTCGAAGCCCTTGCAGAAGTCCTTCAACACCTCAACCCGCTTCTGAGGACTGAGCTCTCGGAACATGACATTAGCGGCGGACTTCGGCGTGTTCGTGTTGGCAAGGACATGCTTGACGTTGTCCGGCAAGCGAAGGGACTCGAACAAGGTCTGAGGTGGGCGGGTGAGCCCAGTAACAGTGCTAGTGAGCGCTGTGCTCGAGCCAGCCGGGCGTGACGATGGACCAGCTGAAGCCATGATAACTAGGATTCACTATCAGTGAGATCGTAAGAGCTGGCTATCTCGTGGTGCCACTCTGGAGTGTTGGTAAGCTTCGAAAGCTTGGTATCGGGGTGGGCTTTGAAGGTCAAGGTCGTGAAGAGAGAGAGGCCAGAGAACCGTCTGATGTGTGGTGGTAGATGGATGTGTTGGTGGTTCTGGTGATGGTGCTAGTGTTTGAAGAAAAAGAGAGGAAGTAGCAGGCAGAGAGCTGCGCTTAAGTATGCCTCTCAGCGTATGTCCCTGTGACCGTTGCAAGGCAGCAGCGCCGAGACCGGTCTCATAAGTGGCAAGAGCAGTGCCATTGAGATCACACTGAAGGTCCGATGGCCCTGCATGTGACCGAAAACCAGTGCTGGTGACCACCTAGGTGAGCATTCGGCAGGGGCATGCCACGCTGTCACGTGATCCGATTTACCGGTCCCGGGACCGGTAAATGTGACTCTACTAACTGAGGTCCAACCAAGGCAAGAACACCCCATGAAGTGAAGTCCAGATAACCGAATCGGCTTAACAAACTGAAGGGCATGCGCAACACATGCCTGAGGGAAGTGAACTCCGTACGCCATTGCCAACTGATTAGTTCTCAGCCTCGATCCTGCTGAACTGTGAAATTTCGGCTGCAGAAAGGTCATGAGGCCTGATCCATAGCTTCTTGGATTCCGGTTCAGGATACGATCCCCTTTCGTCAACTCCTACAGGTAGCACGTCTTCGTCGGCGATGGGCTCGATCTCGTTCGAATCACTGCTGTCTTCGCTATCAGCGACTTCTCCCTCCCCCATTACGAGATCGATCCCATCGTCCAGGCCTGGTACTCCTATGTTATCCGGGCGAAGCTCTGGAACTAGCTTAAGGTTTTCTCGTGCCTGAACTCCCTTCATTGGCGTGCCATCAAGTTCCTCAAGAATATAGGTACCAAATTTCCTGGAGACACTGGACACCCGATATGGACCTTGCCATCGGTAACCGATCTTGCGTGAGAAGTCATCCTTATATGGCTTGTCGAACCTCATGACAAGGTCGCCCTTCTGGAAACCAACAAAGTCAACATTTCGGTGAGAATCGAAGTAGTCCTTGCTAAGTTCTCTTAGTCGCTTCCTTCGAGCATGCAGCTCTTCCAAACTAAGGTCTCGAGCCTGGAGTTGACGCGCACGTATGGCAAGCAGGTCCTCAGTCGTTCTCACCGATCCCCATTGATAATTCGCCCACGTCGGGTACTCAACCTCAATTGGCAGAATCGTGCGATGGCCATACAGGACCTGAGCCGGCGTCATTCCAGTAGTACGACAGGTCGTGGTCCTATCAGCCCATAACACAGCGGGTACCCATTGCTCCCATCCGCGGTATGTGTTCCTTGTAAGCTTTGCTAACGCTGCAAGAATCGGACGGTGCCCAACCTCGACCGGAGCATTAGACTGCGGATGGTACGGTGATATTCGGATCCTTCGAACACCAAGTCCTACGAGCAACCGCTCAACCTCAGCCGCATGAACCGTAGCGTTATCAAGCACAATTTCAGCACAACAGCCGTGCCTACAGAAGACATCTTCGTATAGAAACTTGGCAACTGTCTTCGAGCTGGGAGGTGCCCTTGTTACTCTAGCCTCGATCCAGTTGCTGAGTGCTTCGCGCGCAACTAGGAGGTATCCATTTTTGTGCACCTGGACGGGGTCCGAGTACCACTTCTCACCAATGACCTGAGGGCTCGATGAGTGAAGCTCACCAGCGCGCTGGTTGCCTTCGCGAAACCTACAAGGAGCACAACTTCGAACCCACGCAGAGACATCGGCGAAGCACCCGTCCCAGTAATACCGATCGGAAATAAGGTTGTACACGACCTCAGCGCTGCGATGACCGTGTCTTTCATGGCATTCTATGACGATCTCCTTCTGAGCCTCATCATCGTCAATCACAAGTTGCAACGGTGCTCCTCGGCGCTTCTGGAAGAACAGCAATTGGTCTCGGACAAAGAAGTTGACGCTCTTCTTCACCAGCCGCCGGTACTCAGCACGGGTAACACCATCGGGCCGGGTCCTGGTTTCTATAACCTGAGCAAGCTGCTGAGAGCCCTCAGAATATTGGTCCCCGAGATGTCGTGTTTTCTGGATTTCAACTGGATAGGTGTCGACCGGCTCCGGGTACCTGAACAGCTTATCATCAATCATCTGGTCGACTTCGTCTTCGTCAGCTTCCCTGGGTTCTTGAGGTGTAGAGGGCCTTCGAGACAGGGCATCTGGGCCAGTGTGTCTAGTCCCCGCAACGTGCTTTACCTCGAACGTGAACAACCTGATCCATGCGACCCACCGGGCCATTGCCGAGTTCGGCAGGTCCGAAGCCGGCCGGTTAAGCTGCCATACAAGTGTCTTGGCATCAACCTCAAGGACAAAATCAACGCCAGTGATATATCTCTGGATCTTCTTAAGCCCCTTAAGGACCCCAAGGCATTCCCGCTTCCCAGCATCATATCTGGATTCTGACGCGCTCCAGATTCCACTCTCATACCGCACCGGGTGACGCCGTCGGGTACTGTCCATTGATTCTTGAGAAACGATACATCCCCATCCAGTGCCGCTAGCATCAACTGAGACAAAGATGGACCCAGCACCAGGTGAGTAGCAGAGGGTAACTAAGGCTGGAGACTGCACAAGGTACCTAGCAACCTCTTCTTTTGAGAACTGCTCATTTTCTGTCCAGGTGAACTCGGCGTCCTTCTTCAGCAGTTTGTACATTGGTCGAGCGATGATAACGAACCAGGGAATCCATATCCGGAAGTACACACACAGCCCCACATAGGTGCGGACCTCCTTGATACAGGTAGGCGTAGGCCAATCCAGGATCTTGGCCACAACCTTTGGGTCAGGATAGCGACCATCCGGGCCAGTAACGTACCCAACAATCTTGAGCTTTTCGTATAACCATTGGGATTTGCCTCCAGCAACTACCGCACCAGCTCTTTCCAGGTCAGCAAGAACCAGATCCAGGGAAACGATGTGCTCAACGACCCATTTTCTCAACCCAGGCTCTAGTTCGGCATTCCCATAGTCCTCAGTTGGTCCCTTAATACCGATGTCATCGAGAAACGGCTTCGCTCGATGCGAGATATGATCAAGCAGAATCTTTGTTACCGCACGCACGAACTGAGCAACTGAATTGGTAGCTCCTTGAGGCAGAGTCGTGTTGCGTACTAGGCCAAGAGGGGTCATGAAGGCTGTTAAGTCCCGGCAGGACTCATCCAAAGTGATCTGATCATAACCTGAGAACAGGTCCACAAGTGAAGCGACTCGGCACCCGGCAAAATCCTCTGAGAAGCTATCCGTGTCCGGTGGAATGTTAGCATCGCGCATAGTAACCTCATTCAGGAGCACAGCTGAGTTGATCAACCGATATGGCACATCGCTTCCAGAGGCATCAACCTTCTTTGCGACCAGGAACCAGCTATTGGAATATGCCCCTTGTGAGTATTCTAGGATGTTATTCTTGATCCGGGCTCTAATCATGCGCTCAACAATTGCCCTAAGACTTGGGTGCAACCGGATAGGGCGTGCCTGCCATGGCCTATGAGGGACCGTGTTGATCTTCTGAGGTGGCACGACGTCGTGCCTGATTTGCCTCATGTGACTGAAATCCCAAGCGAGGACTGCCTCCCGGTTGTAGAGCATCTCATCGAATAAGGCCCTTTCCATTGGCAATAGCTTGATGCCAACCTTGATTGAGGTAAGTCGTTCTGGAGTGATCCGGCTACCTCGCTCAATACTTGAGAATTTCTTAGTCAAGTACTTCCCATCAAACGGACCTTGTCCTTCAGGCATCTTGGATTCCAGGTACAGTGCCCTGCGCTTCCATTCCATATCTCCCTCAACTCGTGATTCTGGGCGTTCGTGAACGCTCGCGTCCACTGGCTTTTTCTTGTCCGCCTTACGCTTGTACATCGTGAAGACCTGCGGCATCCTAATGTTAGCTATATGTAGGCCTGCTTGTTGCTTCCGTGCCTGAGCATTCAATGCAGATTGTCTCAGGATCTCGGAGGGCCAGTCCCCTTGAACTGAATAAACGTTAGCAATAGAATTTCCCTCAAACGCGCCTGTTCCAATTTCTGCAACTCGTTCCTTTGCTCCAGCAGTCCTAAGCAATCCCAATAAGTGAGCTGAATGGTTGCTAGGCGTTAGAGCCTTGCCGGGTTCCTGCAGATGCGTCGTGTCGTGGTCGTATCCGTTTTCCTCACTATAGCTATTTACCGGTCCCGGGACCGGCAAATCAAAGTCCGAGGTTTCTCCGAGATAGTGCGAGAACCTCACTGATTTTGTCAAACCCGGCTTTAGCAAATCGGTGGGTTGAGCGCCGTAACTCAACCCACCATTCCATTTCCCGACGCTTTCAATAGTTCCTGAAGGGTTTTGCACCTGTCCGAGCCAACTAGGGCAGTAAACATGACACTTTCACCTTTGCGGCTGGCAATAGTCCCCTCCCATGAACCATCATCGCAGTTACGGGCAGTGAGCCGCACCTTGCGGGCCCACGGACGTCCTAGGATTGTTGGCGAGTTTGGATCCGAGGAGATGAACATGTCCACTTGGCAGTGAACCCCAAATACCCAAACATCCAAATTGCCCACAACACCTTTGAACTGGGCCCGCCCTCCAGCACCTCGAAAGGCAAGCTGAGCACTCGACATTACTGGTAACCCAAACCTATGAGCGTTCCTCTGGCCGATGATATTCACCTCGGAACCCTCATTAATTAGGCACCTGATCTGGTTCTTGTTCGTCCCAAATTCCGCTACTACCCAAGGACTAGGGACCATAGCAAAGTTGTCAAGGACACTAGAGAGCCCGATCTTCTCAACATCCTCATATAGCTCAGCAGCAGGGACCGCACCCTTGGAGCAAAGCATGGTTGAATACACTCCGACATACTGGGCCTGACCATCTTCGCGGAAGACCTCCTCATTATACTCAGGTTCATCTTCACAGGTGACCACTTGTCCAGTGCGAACCTCAGGGTCCTTTCCTGCAAGACGTCGCACTGTAGCGAGCTTCTCCTGAAGAGCGGGGGTGTTAGCAACGCGACCGAAGAGGGCAGCCTCGAACCAGCGACCATATCGAAACCAATCTTGGGCGTTCACATTGGGAAACGTTGTCTGGAGGATCTGATCAATCCAGTAGATGATACCCTCTTCCTTTGTAACCGGGCCATCACCAGCTGAACCATACTGTCGGACGTAGTTGTCAATCCTCATAGTCTTGGCATTCTGCATACGCTTCCTTTGTGCGAAGGGGGCGTTCACGGGACCAACAGGCATATCCTTAGGCAGTCCTTTGTTAGCATCGTTCCCTGGTCTGTTCACTTGGGCATCACTTCCCCTTCCTAGGGTTACCCCGGATTCAGCTGATGACTGAGTTTCGCTCATTTGAGCACTGACTTCGTCAATCATTTCAACCTCCTGCTGGTCAATCTCAGCTTGCCGGATCTCCTGTTCCAATTGCAGGCGAACTTTCTCAGCAGCCTCAGCTCGGGCTCGCAGATCCTGGGCTGAGGACCGGGTCCTCGGGTACGGATTCTTCAGAATACCTACGGGTGCCTTCCC